>CM042178.1:18023219-18068219 GCA_023376005.1 Doryteuthis pealeii
GGCTCTCAATAAATTTAAATTCGGTCAAAGGTTCCCTTTCTTAGAAATCTTACAAAAATGATTGTTTTTCTTTTTTAAATTCTTCGACCGTATTTATTTATTTAAAAAAAAATTTAATTCGCTTTGCAATCTCATTTTTCCTTAATCCCAATTATCCACTCAGAGCTCAATGTGTAACGTTCCCTTTCTTAGAAATCTTACAAAATGATTTTAATGTTCTCTTTTTAATTCTCCGACTGTATTTATTTATTTTTTCAAATTTAATTCACTTTGCAATCTCACTTTTGCTTAATCCCAATTATCTACTCAGAGCTCAATGGGTGACCCAATGGGTCATGTTTTGTATAGTATATGTTTATATGTGTGTATGTCTCTATTTACATGTGTGTCTACATGTGTGTGTATGTTTACTGGCTTATTTGACCTACATTTATAGTCATTTGCAGTCTTTCTGAACTTTATTTCCTGTTCAGACTTATTTGGCCCAGTGCATTCGACTTTGGATGGTCTAATTTTGCATTGTCATCTTAAGTACAAATTGTATTTTGTTTGTTTATTTGTTGTTTTTTTTTTCTTTTCTTTCTGGAAGAAAAGTCTTATTTTTTCCTTTCTTTTCTTATAATATTCCCTCAGCAGCAACTAAACACTTGAAGTTCAGTTGACAGTATACAAAGAGCCTTTTCTCTCTCTCTCTCTCTCTCTCTCTTCTCCCCTCTCTCTTTCTTTCTTTCTCTATCTCTCTCACTCTCTTTCTCTCTCTATCTCTCTCACTCTCTTTCTTCTCTCTCTCTCACTCTCACTCTCTCTCTCTCTTCTCTCTCTCTCTCTCTTCTCTCTCTCTCTTCTCTCTCACTCTCTTTCTCTCTCTCTCTCTCTCTTCTCTCACTCTCTTTCTTATCTCTCTCTCTTTTCTCTCTCTCTTTTCTCTCTCTCTCTTTCTCTCTCTCTCTCTCTTCTCTTCTCTCTCTCTCTTCTTCTCTCTCTTCTCTCTTTTCCTTTCTCTTCTCTCTCTTCTTCTCTCTTTTCTCTCTTCTCTCTCTCTCTCTTCTCAAAGGACCAGTTGTTCGGATGACAAAGAACGTTTTTACATTCCTACCAGTGTGAGAGCAGCAACATACATCTGCTCTTTTCTGTCCGTCTGTGTAGCTTATGCAGTGAGCACACTGATCAAGTAATTTAAGCTGCAGGTTTTGCTCCCCAGGCCCACCCTATGGCTGCTCACCAAACTTTTGGTTCTTTACAGTGACATATTTTATGCTACGACTAGTTGTCAGCCATTTCAGTCCCTCTACCTGATACGTCTTTCTGCTGCAAGACTGCTAAATGTCTTTCAAACTCTCTCTCTCTCTCTCTCTCTCTCTCTCTCTCTCTCTCTCTCTCTCTCTCCTCCTTTCCCTCTCACTTTCTCCCCCTTTGTCCCGCCTCTCTCTCTCTCCTCTCTCTCCTCTTCTCTCTCTCTCTCCCCTTTCTTCTCTCTTCTCTCTTCTCTTTCTCTCTCTCTCTCCCCTCTTTCTCTCTCTCCCTTCTCTCTCTCTCTCCCCTTGCTTCTCTCTCTCTCTCTTGCTTCTCTCTCTCTCCCTCTCACTCCCTTTGCTCTCACCCTCTCCCTCTCTCACTCCCTTCGCTCTCACCCTCTGTCTACCCACACACTCACCCCCTCTCTTCCCCCGTCTTGACCTCCGTTGGTAAGAATCCTTCATTAAGGTTTTAACACAATACAAAGAACTGTTCATGTTTTCGAATTTTCCTTATTTCCTCCAATAAGAATTTCAACAACAGCTTCAAAGAACTTCCACTGCCCTGTTTGTGGGGCTTAGCATACCCTAACCGTATCCCCTGCTCAGGGGTCAGACCCTCCACCCCCAATTCCATTTGATGGAGAGGTTTCTGTTCCGGAGCTCTTGGAAGGAGAGTCACCTCTTCATTGTCTTTACTCCAATATCAACTATGATTGTCCCAAACTTATTGCCCTTATGCTAAGCCCTTTTTATCATATAGATGCTAGAAGGCGGTGGCTGAGGGTCTTCATGTCCTGGGTATGACGTTAAACTCTGATAGTGAGGTTCCAGTTCTGGAGGTTTGGGAAATATGGAGCGCCCCTTCATCAGCATTACTCCCAGGTTCACTCTGACCCGGAGTGGTAGTACCTGTTAGGGTCTCATCTATGGATTAAGTAGAAAAACATGACTTAATTTATTTCGAAACATTGCCGGCATTAGATGACCCTCTGAGGTTGATATGCCGTAAAACAAAGCAAACCTGCATCACCATTGCTCCCAGGTTCAATTTGACCCAGTTGTAGTACCTGTTGGCAGGCCCAACACTAACTTTTTTCATGACCGTCCGAACAAAAATTATCAACTGTCTCGAATGGGGTTTGGACCGTCCCGAAATCAAAATATTTTTGTTTAATTCATTAGCATCATCTATACTTGTCAGTCATCAGTAGCATAATAACATGTAATAAAACATTAAGAAAAGCTGAAGCAGTGATAATTCTGGATATTTGAACAAAAAATCCATTTCCTAGTGTGTTTTTTTAGCTAAAAAAAATACTTTTTTTTTACTTTAAGTTACCCCGAGTAGGGTTAGTAGTACATAATTCGGTCCTTTTAAACTATCTCCCTCCACTATTATTCATTACATGGCTTTGAGAATAGACCTGCGGTGCCATAGCCTCATTTTGAGGTCAGCATTCGGGCAATTACTGGACGGCCATTATTGGAATGTAGTACTAACTTTTAGGAAAATTTTTTACCATCCCCGGCAAACTGTCCCAGATGACGTATTGATCGTCCCGGATGTAATTTTTATCGTCCCTGTGACGACGGGACAGCATTATTGTCGAGCCCTGTCTGTTAGGCTCACATCTATAGGTTAAATAGAAGAAAATGAGTTCTAGAAAAATGTGTAAAAAAAAAAGATTTAGTTTTAAGAAAAATTGTGTATCCATGAAATATGAATAAAACAAACGTCTTTGGCATAAAATGACCTAAATGGGTTGACATGCCATAAAAACCAACCAACCACCATCAACTCTTATTTAGAATTGTAGTACCTGTTGGGCTCTCCTCTACGAGTTAAATAGATCTTTTTAAAGATTATTAGTATTTTATAATAATACTTGGAACCATATAATTATACCATGATCAACTAACGATTATTATTAAATAGTTAGTCGGACCATATGACATTTAGGCACCTCTTTTACGATCTTGTTTCATAAAGACATTTTTTTCATTTACACCGTCGAAATCTGGTCGTTTGTTAACAGATGATTTTTAGAGTCTTTTTTTTTTTTTTTTTTTTTAATTAAAACTGACCCCTAACCCTAACAAACAACCATATGACCTTTAGGCCCCTTTTTTGCAATCTTGTTTCATAAGGACATTTTTTTCAACAGATGATTTTTAGTTTTTTTGTTTTTTTTTTAAATTATAAAACTAACCCTTAACCCTAACCCCTAACAAACAACCAGAGTTTGACGGTGTAAATGAAAAAAATGTCCTTATGAAACTAGGTCCCAAAAGGGGTGCCTAAAGGTCATATGGTCCAGGAAGTCTAATGGCTGATTTTTATTGTGTTGTCAACACAGCATTGTCATGATGATAACAGAAGAATAAAAATTGCTTGATCATGTAAACCAGATATTATACACCTAGCGGTAAGCTTCTCAAAGTGGACCATATAGGCCCCTGGGGGTGAATAAAATCATAGGGATTGACAAAATTTACTAGTTTCCATTTATGAATCCCTTTTTAAGAACAAATAATGGTAGATCATGTGGACCAGTTGACAGCATAGACCCCTGGGTGGTGGGGGTGAATAAAAGCATAAGGGGTCCCACAGGGGGTAAATTTACTAGTGTGCATTTATAAATCCCTTTATAACAGATGAACAAAAATCACCGAATCATCTAGACTAGTTGCCAGATATTGTACACCTACCACCAGGGCTGTGGAATTGGAACACAAAACTTCCTCTATTTTTGGTTCTTCCGACTCCAGTTCCTCTATTTTTGGCCCTTGACTCCTCTTTATGTAATTACAAATAAATATAAAGCTATGATTTTTTTTTAATAATCTATTTGTGAGGAGTTTTTTTTATTGTATAACTTATTTTATACAGTTTTTGACTTAATTGCAAATTTTAGCAAAATGATTTTAATGTTGTTTTGTTTGTTTATTTTTTTTTAATTTCTGGTCGAATTTATTTTTTTAATTCGATTTTTTTTATTGTCCTATGCATTTTTACAGTAAAAATCATTGTCCAATGCATTTTCATAGTAAAAATCATTGTCCAATGCATTTTTATAGTAAAAATCATTGTCCAATGCATTTTTATAGTAAAAATCCTTTTCAATGCATTTTTAATTTTTTAAATTATTTTTTGAAAAAAGTTCTTGCCATTTTATTTGTTTCTAATCACCCATCTTTTCTCTTTTGGCAGAAATTGACAAAGGCTGCTGGGATAAAGACAAAGATAAGGACAAGGATAATGGATTATCCTATGAATGTCGAACTCTCCTTTTTAAGGCTCTTCATAACCTCATTGAAAGGTAAGTGTGTGTGTGTTTGTCTTTTCTTCTCTTTATTAGGTTGTCATTTAAAAATATAAAAAATAACAACAACGAGGCACTGGCAGACAACAAGTTTAGAGGGGCCAGTTCAGCTCAGTTGGTAGAATATCCGCCTAGGAATCACAAGTTTCTGGGTTTCAATATCAGTCCCCATCAACTCAGCGCATGAGTAGTATGGATTGACATGCCATTATAATCAGTCAATAGCCCAAACACTTTTTTTATTTTATTTAAGTGTATATATATATATATATATGGCAATAGCATAATCTTTACAGATCATTGCCGTCCCTCACAATCCCACAACTCCACCACCAGAACCCTTCCTTGCATGAGCCCTCAAATGACTCATCAAACCTGCTGCAGATCTACAAAGTTTGATGCAAATATGACATTGAAAAGACTTCTTCCCCGTTGAATGAGATGATTCAGATGATAATATTTGATGCTTATGCACCACCATATGTCTCTTAAGACCAGAAGCCGACTTACAGACCTTGCAACATATAGCACAAGACACATTATTTACTCCTGGAATCTGCATGGATTGACCCAGGTGAGATTTCCTATGATTGACATAGCCAGCCCTCGAAAGCAAAACTCGACCACATGTCAGACACTTCCAACCCTCCATGTTCTCTCCAATATGACAGGTGTAACCCTTTCGAAGTTCACGCTTTAGGTTTTCATGCACGATTCTTTCACTCTCATAACTGGTACAGCCATCATCCACATGAACTCTCCAGTCAGTTCTCTCCAGTGCCAGCTTTTCCCAGTTGTCAGGACTTATTTTTATTTTTACAAGGTTGTTTTTTAAGCAATCCTTATACCTCTTCCTAGGCTTATGCTGCGGCCTTTTGCCATCACACAGCTGACCGTAAAAGAGTTGCTTTGGCAATCTAGCATCACCCATACGCACAACATGACCTGCCCAACGCATATATATATATATATATCAACCAACCCCTCCGCATGAGCAGGATGTGACACATGGTAACATATGCCAGTGGTGTAATGTGGTTATCGTTGATGGAAATGTACATGGCGACACGAGTTCAAATCTGGATGAGGCTGGTTGCATTTCATATGGCACTAATACCCTTGAGAAAGGTATGAATCCAACTATTCTCCCTCCAACTATGGATAAATAGTAGTGTGGAATAGGCTCTTCAGCCTTGGTATGGCAACAGGTCTTGGAGAAGGAAAACTCTGAATTCAAACATGGTAAATTCGGCTTTAGGCGGGGGGGGGGGGTGACCTTGTGTCACATCCTGGATGTGCAAAGGAGTTGGTACATACATACGTACATATCTTTCCCCATGGGCATTAACACTATGTGAAATGCAAACGGCCTCATCAAGGATTTGAACATGGGTTGCCGAGTCTATTTTCTTCGATGATAACGATTACACCTTGGGTGCCTCCACTTCCTGAACTTGTAAGCACAAAAACAACCCCGCCCTGTCGGTTGGGGCATTAGAAGGCACTGACTGCACCTCTGCAGAGGGGTAAGACTCCCCCAATGGGGCCACCTCTTGGCCATGGGTGGCGACCCATGATGCTTAAAGATAGAGCCCAGGTGGATGAGCAGTTCAAGACTTGCAGTACTCCACTTTAGCCCTATCTTGGGTTAGACGGGCGGTCGGAGAGGCCCCCTCCGATCAAATGGCTGGTCACATCAAGCCCTAGCACC
Source organism: Doryteuthis pealeii (assembly GCA_023376005.1). Taxonomy (NCBI): domain Eukaryota; kingdom Metazoa; phylum Mollusca; class Cephalopoda; order Myopsida; family Loliginidae; genus Doryteuthis; species Doryteuthis pealeii. Next base: position 18,029,492 of record CM042178.1, read on the forward strand.
TATATGATTTTCCCAACCCTATTGCCCTTATGGCAAGCCCCGACCCCTTTTTTATCATATGGGTGCTAGAAGGCGGTGACTGAGGGTCTACATGTCCTGGGGAATGACATTAAACTCTATCTCATGGTGAGGTTCCAGTTTTGGGGGTTTGGGGAATATGGAGCACCCCTTCATCACCATTGCTCCCTGGTTCACTCTGACCCGGAGTGGTAGTACCTGTTAGGGTCCCATCTATGGGTTAAATAGAAAAACATGAGTTGATAAACAAAATTGTTTTATGCATTAAAAATGAAATTATTTCAAAATTTTGTCGGCATTAAACATTTTTGAATACCAAATTACCAATAGAAGTATTGGGCATAAAATAACCCAAGGGGTTGACGTGCCGTAAAACCCAACCAACCAACAACAATCTTTCCACAAAGTACAAATATTTTCGGGGGGGGGGTCCCAGTGGTGTAGTGGCTAACGAACTGGACTGCGGAATCATAGTAAGCGAGTTCAAACTCCAGCCGTGCTATTACTTTCACTTTCGAACTAATACTCTTGGGAAAGGTATGAAACTCTTATTAAAGGTATCCATTTCTTCAAGTGATGTGTTGGGAGTTCCATGTGTCCAATTGTTTTTGTTTTTATGGCATAGCAACCCTTTTTGGGTCATTTAATTCCAAATCAAGTCATTTTGGTTATTGGTTTCATGCTTAAATGGTCACCCATCTAAGTATTGAACAAGCTCATTGCTGCTTAACTTCAATGATCTAGCAAGAATTGGTGCTCTTAATGCGACTTGAATGTAAGCCCTGCTTCAAATGAGAGAAGACTATGCTGCTGTAGAATGTTAAACTCCTCTTAAAAATTGACCTTGTGTCGCATCCTTCTCATATTGGTGGGGCTGGTAAATACAAAATTACAGTACATGGTCACCTTAAGTATTGGACAGGCTCATCGCTGCTTAACTTTGATAATCTAGCGGTAACCAGTGCTTTCAATGTCACTTGTCCATAAACTGACTTGTGCAGGTTTATTTGCAAGAAGCACTAGATCATCTGTGTAGTCTGCCTCCCGATGAAACTCTAAGAAAGTATGTTATTGTAACCGAAAGCTCGATTTAGGCCATCACATTAGCGAATATAAAATCCTTAGGGTAAGGGTCTACTTCCCTCTCACAAAGCCGTTTTGCGTATGTTTAACAATGAGGAAGCTGTATATTGGGAGATAATAGGTAAAGTCTTGCTACATTGACACGTCGTGGTAGTTGGGCAGGTATCTCCTATCAGTACATACGTCTATCTGCATTTACTTTCTTTTGTATAGTTGTCTAGATATAGGTTAAATTGTTAGGGGTGAACTGATGCTGATGTACGCAGTAACGACAGGCTGTGGAAAAGGCAGTTTACCTATAGGCTTTGTTTTTCTCCCCCACCCCCCTCTTAGTTGCTGGATCATTACAAGTAGGCAACACCTCCTCCTCATCCCCTGCACAATTACCTGACCCTACTCAGCTGTCACTTAGATATTATATTCTTCCCTCTTTCCCTCTCTCTTTTTTTTATTTTTTTATTTTTTCTCTTTCTCCCTCCACAGCCTTTTAGTGGGGGTTAAAATCACCTCAGAACAAAGATTTTCTTTTTTTTCTTCTTTTTCCAAGGAAGTTAATAAAAAAAAAAGTATCACCTCACCCCCCCCCTTTAATAATAAAAAATAATAAAAAAAACCTTAAAATTTTTTGGTTGGAATTTTCCAAAGTTTTCCGGAAATTGTTCAAATTCAGATCTGTGATCAGTTGTTAGTTCATTTGAATTTTGTAGGTTGTTAACTCTCTCTCTCTCTCTCCATCTGTCTCCCCCTCCATTTCTCTCTCTACCCCTCTCCATCCACCCTCCATATCTCCATCCACCCTCCATCTCTATCTCCCCTCCATCTTTCCATTCATCTCTCCCTCCCTCTCCATTTATCTTTGTAAATATCCCCTCCATCAAATGACATGTCCATTTTTTTTATAAACTCTTTTATTAAATACCCCCCTCCCTGTGTAATAACCCTTGGGAGGAACCATTGTAAATACCCCCCCCCCTATCTTGCCAAATGAAAAGTTTTTTGTTTTTCTTTTTTTTAAATTCCATCTATGGGTTAAATAGAAAAAAATGAGTTTAAGAAAATAAATTGAGTACCCATCGAGAATGAATAAAACAAAAGGTTTTTGGCATAAAATAACCCATCAAGGGTGAACCTACCATAAAACCCTACCAACCAACCACTTGCTTTCACGCCTTGGTGACAACTCTATGACAATGAAGCCGTCATCAGCTCTGCTCGTCTTTAAAGAAGCTAGCATTGTATTATTCATAATTTCAAAGTATCACGTTGTTCCTATTGTTCTGGTATGCAAAGGATGTAGAGTATGGTTCTCAGCCTGTTGCACACCTGAGAGTGGGGAATGCATTTGACACCTGTGCATTTGTTAAGGTAAAGGGTTCAGGATCACGAAACAAGATTCTTTTTTTTTTTCTCCTTTTGTTTTGTGCTGCTTTGAAAGAGATTGATAGATATGAACCAACTAAGATGAATAAGATGAGTAGGGAAGGGTTTAGATAGAAGGTAGATGTGAACAGACTGAGACAGATGATTTGCATGGGTAAGGAAAGATTTAGATGGGCAGAGACAAAGTTGGATGGCTATAGCAAGATTTAGATGGGCAGAGACAAAGTTGGATGGCTGTAGCAAGATTTAGATGGGCAGAGATAGAGTTGGATGCCTTGAGAAAGATTTAGATGGGCAGAGATAGAGTTGGATGCCTTGGGAAAGTTTAGATGGGCAGAGATAGAGTTGGATGCCTTGGGAAAGATTTAGATGGACAGAGATAGAGTTGGATGCCTTGGGAAAGATTTAGATGGCAGAGACAGAGTTGGATGCCTTGGGAAAGATTTAGATGGGCAGAGACAGAGTTGGATGCCTTGGGAAAGATTTAGATGGGCAGAGACAGAGTTGGATGACTATGGAAATATTTAGATGGGTAGGAAAAAAGTTGGATGACTATGGAAATATTTAGATGGGCAGGAAAAAGAGTTAGATGGCCATGGAAATATTTAGATGGACAGGAAAAGAGTTTGATAACTATGGCAAGATTTAGATGGGCACAGAAAGATTTATACAGGCTGGGAAAGAGTTGAGCGAGTAGGAAAAGACTTAAATATGTACAGAAATATACAATATTACAATAAAAGAAATGTGAACAGACTGAGATAGATAAATATTACAAGACTAAAAGAAATGGATAGATGGGTAGGGAAAGACTACGATGGGCTGAGAAAGAGTTGAATGGCTATGAAAAAAATAGATGGTTAGAGAAAGGCTTAGAATATAGATGTGAATAGACTGATATGGGTGGAAAGATGGCTATGGAAAGACTTAGATGGACAGGGAAAATCTTAGATATTTAGAGAAATTTAAATCAGACTGAGATAGATGAGTATGGAAGGACTTAGAAGATAGATATGAACAGACTGACACAGATAAACAAATACATACATAGGAATTATGTTTTGGCAATAATCATCCTTTTAAAATGTTGTGGGGTTTTAAGGGTCAAAAATAAGATAAACGACTGGTAACAATGGATACAAATTTATTGAACAAAAGGAGGAGAAATTACAGCAAAAAAAGTGGAGATTGCATCCGACCATACAGTTACGAGCTGACTCGCATTTGCTTTGTCAAGCCACAATTGTTCCTGCTACTTAGTAGTCGTCGGCGCATTCCATTTATGTACCCACTTTGGCCCTATTTTGGGCTAGACTGGCGGTCGGAGAGGCCCCCTCCGATCAATTGGCTGGTCACGTCAAGCCCTAGCACCTATATGATTGCCCCAACCCTATTGCCCTTATGGCAAGCCCCAAACCCTTTTTATCATATGGGTGCTAGAAGGTGGTGGCTGTGGGTCTACATGTCCTGGGAATGACGTTAAACTCTATCTGATGGTGAGGTTCCAGTTTTGGATGTTTTGGGAATGTGGAGCACCCCTTCATCACCATTGCTCCCTGGTCCACTCTTAACCTGAGTGGTAATACCTGTTAGGGTCCCATCTATGGGTTAAATAGAAAAATGTATTTAAAAAAAAAAATTGTATTATGTATTAAGAATGGATTTATTTCAAAACTTTATCGGCATTAAATGACCCACTGAGGTTGATAAGCCATAAAACAAAACAAACCAAACCATCATTAACCCTTTACCTACTAATCCTGAATATATTCTTGTTTTTCACACATTGATAAAAACTCTCTCACAAAGAGATCTGCTCGACCAAGTCGTTCAAATGAATCAACCGTATTATATTATTATTATTCCTAATCTAAAGTATCATGTTGTTTCTAATGCATTCAACAACCGACTGTGAACCACTTGCAATAATGCCAACATGTCATTAGAATTATTTCCGAGCAAAACTTATTTTCAAGGAATTGATTATTTGTTTGTTAACCCCTTTTCTACCAATCTCGCCTTTTTTCACGCATTATTTTGGAAAAATCTACGACAAAGAGATCGGCTCTACCCTGTTGTTAATGAAACTATCATTGTAGTATTCCTAAAACTGAAGTATCGTGTTTCTAATGTTCTGGTATGCAAAGGATGCTGGGTAGGGTTTTCAATTGGTTGTGGGTGGGTGGGTGGATTGTTGAGTGGATTGCTTGAGTTTTGACAGCTGTGCATACTGTAGGTAAAGAGTTAGATAAAAGAACTTCTTCTCAACTTGATTTGAGCATTGTTTAACACAAACTGATTTGGATATGTAAAACGAGAAACAGATTTGCATATATGAAACAAACTGATTTGCGCATGTGAAACAAACTGATTTGGATATGTAAAAACAGATTTGCGCATGTGAAACAAACTGATTTGGTTATGTAAAAACAGATTTGTGCATGTGAAACAAACTTATTTGGATATGTAAAAACTGATTTGATGTGAAACAAACTGATTTGGATATGTAAAAACAGATTTGTGCATGTGAAACAAACTTATTTGGATATGTAAAAACTGATTTGGATATGTAAAATCAGATTTGCATATGTGAAACACAAACAGATTTGCATATAAATGGATGTAAATTGCAATTGGCAATTTCTGATTCATCAACCAAAATTTGTATTTAAAGAAGACAATGTTAGGAAAAAATTTAATTTCAAATTATGTTTTGCACAAAGTTCGATTAACATATCACTTCTTTTTTTTTTCAAATACGAACGCTTAGAAATTTTTAATATTTTTAAAACACTTATCAATAATGCATTTCAAATGTATGAATTTTCTCCCCCCCCCCCCACACATTCGCGTATCATTTGATGTTGAATATGCCAACATCACCCTATGATATTTGAATGTCTTGATGGAGATTATAGATATACTAGACAAAATGTGACCTGTTGGGTCACCCATTGAGCTCTGGGTAGATAATTGGGATTAGGGAAAAGTAAGTTTGCAAAGCGAATTAAATTTTAAAATAGTAATAAATGCAGTCGGAGAATTTAAAAAAACATTAAAATCATTTTGTAATATTTCTTAGAAAGGAAACGTTTGACCTAATTTAAGTTACAGTCTAGTTGCTTCTGAAACTTAACATACAAACCCATTTCACACTGTAAATCATACTCTTTACCCAGATAGAGAAACTAACATATATAATAAGGTAATCAAAATATACATAGAGAGGAAGAAAGTGACAGACAGAAAGTGAAGTGAGAGATGGGTCAGTTTTTTACTTAATTCCAAATTAGAACTAATTATAATAGATTTTTTTTTTTCAAACATAACTCAATCCTAGAAGTAAGGAATATTTTGATATGAATTTTATGTTATTAAACTAAATAAGAAAAAAGCCTTTAGCATACAATCATTGATTCACTCAGCTTTAGTATAATAATAGATATATCTAATAATTGAAACATTTCAAATGTTGACAATATAACTATTAACTATTTCTCTGAATTTTTCAGATGAGGTTTGATAATTAGTATCATTTCTATTATTCGGACTATGGTCCTCATCTTCATTGTTATCTGTATAACATTTCGGACGATGTGCCCTCTGGCCTTCTTCAGGTATTTCCCAATTACGACAAGAAGGTTCTCAAGTCCGACAAGAAATACCTGAAGAAGCCCGGAGGGTACATAGGCTGAAACGTTGTACTGATAACAATGAAGATGAGAACAATAGTCCGAATAATACAAATAATACTAATAACTATTAAGTATTAATATATCATATTCAGAACTTTTATTTTTCACATTTATTTATTATTTTTCCAGATAAGAGAATCGATACAGTGATTAAAAAAAAGAAAATTATCTCTTCTCAAAGTGTTAAAAAAAACAAAAACAAAAGAATTACTATTATCTGCGTTATTCAGACTATTGTCCTCATCTTCATTGTTATCTGTACAACGTTTCGGCCGATATGTTCTCTGGCCTTATTCAGGTATTTCTTGTCGGACTTTGGAACCTTCTTGGACTCTAACCTTCTTTTTGGACTCGGCCGAAACGTTGTACATCAAAGATTTATTTAGACAAACTTCTATTTGTTTTTGTAGTTCACATAATGTTTCGATTGGTACATTCTCTGGCCGTCTTTAGGTGTAATCTACATGTCTCTTGGCGCAGGGTCTCTTTGGAGAAATAAGAAAATAATGGTATCAAAATTTGTTGGGATTCACACGTGTACCTGTGGGTAATCCAGAAAAATTGTTCCATTTTATTGAGCCTTTTAAGATACTCCTGATATTGATTGTGACCACCACCTCTTTATGGGGTAGTAAAACTTAATTCACTCAGCTTTACTATAATGATAATATATATAATATATATAGTGTGTGTATGTTTTATGTATGTTTAGAAGAAACTGACATGCAAACCTCTAATCTAGCCTTATGAAATTCTCATTATTCTCTGGTAAGACAGGTCAGGTCACTGAGATATATATGAAGTCACATTGAGTTTCTTTTTTTTTCTCTATAAAGATACATAGACAACCTGTATATATGCTTAAGGATAGAACCCAGGTGGATGAGCAGTTCATGACTTGTAATACTCCACTTTGGCCCTATCTTGGGCTAGATGGGTAGTCAGAGAGGCCCCTGCCGATCAATCTGCTGGTCACGTCAAGCCCTAGCACCTATATGATTTTTCCAACCCTATTGCCCTTATGGCAAGCCCCAACCCCCTTTTATCATATGGGTGCTAGAAGGCGGTGACTTAGGGTCTACATGTCCTGGGAATTACGTTAAACTCTATCTGATGGTGAAGTTCCAGTTTTGGAGGTTTGGGGAATGTGGAGCACCCCTTCATCACCATTGCTCCCTGGTCCACTCTGACCCAGAGTGGTAGTACCTGTTAGGGTCCCATCTATGGGTTAAGTAGAAAAACATGAGTTGATAAACAAAATTGTATTATGCATTAAGAATGTATTTATTTCACAATATTGTTGGCATTAAATGACCCACTGAGGTTGACATGCCGTAAACAAACCAAACCAAACCAAACCTGTATATAACAGCTATAGTACTTGATGATATTGAAGCTTCTATATGGTGTGGGCCTGTCCTGTTGGGTGGGGCAGTAGAATACACTGAGGGGTAAACCACCCACAGCCAACAGGTAACCCTCTTGGAAGGGAGGTTTCAAGTGGGTGACCTGTTGGCCGTGGGTGGTGACACGTGATGCTTAAGGACGGAATCCTGGTGGCTGAGAAATCCATGACATACAGCTCTCCACTTTGGCCCTTACTTGGCTAGACGGTCGATCATTGAGACGTCCTCCGATCAGTCGGCTGGTCATGTCAAGCCACAGCACCTATATGATTGTCCCGATCCTATTACCCTCATGACAAACTGCATCTAGTGGTGAAGTTCCAATTCCTGAGCTCTGGGGAGTGTGGGGTACACCTACATCACCATTACTCCCAGGTCCATTCTGACCCTGAGTGGTAGTCCATGTTAGGTTCCCATCTATAGGTTAAATAGAAAAAAAAGAGTTAAAAAAACTTGAATACCCAACAATAATAACTAAAACAAAATATTTTTGGCATAAAATAACCCAAAAATGGTTGACATGCCATTAAATCCAACCAACCTAGTGCGGCAGAAATACCTGTGGAGGAGTGATAGTAAAAATTCACCTTGATAGAGCCATCCTTGCCACATGCCACTGTTCACTTACACCACACAGGTGACAGTTTAAAATGTGGGGGTTGGAGGTATTTCTGCCGCACCCTGTATACGATATGATGCTTCTCCTGGGTCAGAGATGCTGATAGGTACACGTCCCTGATGTATAAAAATCTAAAAGGATGCAGTAAAATCAGATCCATGCATCACAGTGTTTTTCTTTTTTCTTCCCTCACCATTTCAAGCTAACTGTGAATACATTTCAATAGTTTCTTAGAAATTAATTACATAGGATAGGTTACAGGTTAAGAGTTAGATAGCTTTAGTTGGGACTCATAAATTTTCCCGGGGACTCATTCAAAGCAAATATGTGCCTACTAGGATGCACTAAATCAAAAAGCTATCAGCATCATTGTGGGTGCAGCAGAAATCTCCCCCCCCCCCCACACACACACATTTTAAACTGTCACCTGTGTGCTGTAAGTGAACTTTGGCAAGTGGTAGCTCCATTTAGCTAATGTCTTACCATTTTAAAAAAAAAATTTTTTAATTAAAAAATTTTTTTTTTTTTTTTTTTTTTCATTTTTTAAAAATTTATTTATTAATTTTTTTAGAATTCCAACACAGCTTTTCATACTCATTTTATGTTCTGGTAAAAAAATGATGTTCTGGTAAAAAAAAAAAAAACCAATATTGTTATAGTTAGTAAGTTCTATCCAAACCAGCATCATTCAGATGTAACATCTTATTATAATGGAGATTGTGTGTTCCTTCTGTCTGTAACTGAAACTATATTACTACTCAAGTCAATATTCCATTAGGTATATATGTCACATTCTCCATGGTTTTATTTTTATGTAAACCTCAATCATTAATAAAATTGTTTTCCATTATTAATATGGTTGACCATATCTACATGATATTTTTACCCCACTTGTACGGGTAGGCCCTTTTTATTAAATCCCGTTTCCCCTCTCAAATAAACCCAGCCCTGCCCTTTAAATCAAGGGGCATATGTTAATTATAGCAATGGTTGTTGACCATATCTACATACTATAACATGCAATTGTATTTATATATACAACAAAATAGCGGTTTACAGGGTGAACGGGAAGGCTAATTTGCATATTGATATTAAAAGTTCGATTTTAATAAATATGTGCTTAGTATTATTGATTTCTAATTATCTTGTTTTATCTTAATGAATATGACCAAAAATCTCTTCAATAAATTTTAAAAGAAATCTGTTAACAAGAAAGAATAACTTTGATTTTATTCTTTAGTTTCTAAATTAACTAAATAGTTAAATTAGGAAAATTTAGCAATGAAAGACAGGAGTGATGGAAAATGATGGATAAGGTAGTTTCAAAGTTGTGCTATTTTTTTATTATACCCCCCCCCCCACTATTTCAAATCATTTTATCTTCATTCTTATTTAGTTTCATTAGTCTTCCTAATTTAATATACTTCATTACAGTAAAACATAAATACTTGCGCCCGGAGGGTGCATATTCTTGCTAGTGTTTAGTAATTGAGATATTCTAACTGTTGACTAAGATTTCAAATCTTATTATAATGGAGATTGTGTGTTTCTCTGTAACCGAAACTATATCATCACTCAAGTAACAATTCCCTTTGTTATTAACGTCACATTCTCCATGATTTGATTTTTATTTAAACTTCAATTATTTATAAAATTTTTTTACTTTATTTATATATACAACAAAATATCGGTTTACAGTGTGAACGGGAAGGCTAATTTGCATATTGATATTAAAAATTTGATTTTAATAAATATGTGCTTAGTATTATTGATTTCTAATTGTTTGGTTTTATCTAATTGAATAGGAGCAAAAATCTCAATAAATCTTAAAAGAAATTGATTAACAAGAAAAAATAACTGGTATTTTATTCTTTACTTCCTATCTTAAGTAAATAGTTAAATTAGGAAAATTTAGCAATGAAAGACAGGAGTGATGGAAGAGCAAGTTTCAGTTGTTTTATTTAATGATCATACCCTCCTCTGTTTAAAATCTTTTTATTTGCATTCTTATTTAATTTCATTAGCCTTTCTCCGCCCAGTTGGCTGGGGCATTAGAATACTCCGACTGCACCTCTGCAGAGGGGTAAGACTCCCCCAATGCGGCCACCTGTTGGCTGTGGGTGTTGTTAGGCTGTCCATGATTTGCAAAACTCCACGTTGGCCCTTTCTTGGTCTAGACGGGCGGTCGGACTAGCTTCCTCTGATCAATCGGCTGGTCACGTCAAGCCCTAGCACCTATATGATTGCCCCAACCCTATTGATCTTATGGCAAGCCCCATCCCTTTTAATCATATGGGTGCTAGAAGGCGGTGGCTGAAGGTCTTTGTGTCCTGGGAATTACGTTAAACTCTATCTGATGGTGAGGTTCCAGTTTTAGACTTTTGGAGAATATAGAACACCCCTTCATCACCATTGCTCCCTGATCCACTCTGACCTGGAATGGTAGTATCTGTTAGGGTCCCATCTATGGGTTAAATAGAAAAACGTGAGTTTATGAACGAAATTAATTATCCGTTAAGAATGAATTTAATTCAAAACTTTATCGGCATTAAATGACCCACTGAGGTTGATATGCACTAAAACAAAACAAACCAAACCATTAGCCTTTCTAATTTGATATAATATTTTATTACATTAAAACTTAAATACTTGCACCTTATATATTTGCTAGTATTAAAAATCATATTCATAATTCTTATTTTTCACATTTTTTATATTTACACACACACACACGTTTGCGTGTATAAAAAAAAAATGGATGCACATGGTCCAATGATTACCATTATAGGGAATGGACTTGCCAAAACGGGTTCAAATCCTGGACGAGACTGTTTACATTTCACATAGCACTAATACCCTTGGAAAGGTATGAATCCAACTATTCTCCTTCCAGCTATAGGTAAATAGTATGGCTCTTTAATGTTGGTTAGGCAACCAGTCTAGATGGAAAACTTTGCATTCAAACCTGTTAAACTCTACTTAACAAATTGACCTTGTGTCACATCCTGCTCGTGAGGTGTTGGGTAAATTATAAACCAATTCCTTTACTATGTGAAGCATAAGACTAGCCTCACCATCTGAATGGTGCTGCTTCGCTTCCAAAAGCAAATATATGGGGGTGGTTTCTAGTCCCATTCTCACCTGAGCATTTGTCCTTCTCCTAGACTGGTCGCCTTTTAGGGCTGCTTTATTATTTTGCATTTTGCTCAGGAGAGGAGGAGATGGATACATGACCCCTCGAAAAAAAAAAAAAAAAAAAAAAATTAAATGGATGCAAATTAGTTTCGGCTGGAGTTTGAACCCTGATCAACAGTTTTATTTTCTGCCCCTAAAAGCAAAGCTGTGGAGTTGCAACAAAAAACTTTTGACTTTGACTCCTCTGTATTTAGCAACTCTAACTCCTCTTTATATACCGCCCTGTCGGCTGGGGTATTAGAATGCACCCCTGCAGAGGGGTAAGACTCCCAATGGGGCCACCTGTTGGCTGTGGGTGGTGACCCGTGATGCTTAAGGATAGAGCCCAGGTGGAAGTTTATGACTTGCAATACTCAACTTTGGCCCTATCTTGGGCTAGACGGACGGTCAGAGAGGCCCCCTCCGATCAATCGGCTGGTCACATCACGCCCTAGCACCTATAGGATTTTCCCAACCCTATTGCCCTTATGGCAAGCCCCAACCCCTTTTTATCATATGGGTGCTAGAAGATGGTGACTGAGGGTCTACATGTCTTGGGAATGATGTTAAACTCTATCTGATGGTGAGGTTCCTGTTTTGGAGGTTTGGGGAATGTGGAGCACCCCTTCATCACCATTGCTCCCTGGTCCACTCTGACCCGGAGTGGTAGTACCTGTTAGGATCCCATCTATGGGTTAAATAGAAAAATGTATTTATAAAAAAAAATTGTATTATGCATTAAGAATTGATTTATTTCAAAACTTTATCAGCATTAAATGACCCACTGAGGTAGATATGCCGTAAAACAAAACAAAACCAAACCAATCCTCTTTATATAATTAAGGGATTATGGCCTACAAATAAATATAAAACCCATGATTTTTTAATAACCTATTTATAGGTAGTGTGCACCGTATATCTTTATAGACTAAACTAGGGCCATATAAAGCATAGATTCAATTGGAGTTGGTATAGTTTTACTACTCCAGTCGTACCCTTTCATCACCATTACTCCCAGGTCCACTCTGACCCAGAGTGGTAGTACCTGTTAGGGTCCCATCTATGGGTTAGATAGAAAAACGTGTTTAAAAAAATGTGTCAAAAAAATTGAGTACTCATCAAGAATGAATAAAACAAAAACGTCTTCGGCATAAAATGATCCATCAAGGGTTGACATGCTGTAAAACCCTACGGACTTCAGTGACCCCTTAATCGTTTTTTTTTTTTTTTTTGTGGGGGGGGGGGGGCAGTAGCAGTTACGTTTTTTTTTTTCTTCTTTTTTTTTCCTTTTTGAAGAATTCTGAAACGTGAATTTATTTGTAAATAAATTTCTTCCTGGTCGCAAAAAAAAAAAATCCTAACAATGCAATTACAGTTTTGGTTGGTGTGTGTGTGTGTGTGTGTGTGTGCTTGTGGTACGCAGAACACAGATTCTGTTAATTAGAAAACAACAAACACACCGGGGGGGGGGTATGGCGGGATAGGGCGATGGACAGGTAGAGTTGGAGTTATGAGGTGAGTGGAGGGGGGTCGGAGCACTAGTAGGTAGGATCACATAAAGGTCACAGTTGGTCAGACAAATATCTCTCTCTCTCTCTCTTTCCTCTTCGTTCATGTTAGCTAACAGGTAAATAAATAAGTAGTTAGGTAGATAGCTGTTATTATAAGTTCATTTATCCATGTATGTGAACGGAGAGTGATATATTTGTAAACCCAAGCAGCTGGCTCGTTTCCCAAAAACCTGCTTATTGACTTAATTTGACCACATCTTGTTTAAACAAGAAAGAAGAAGAAGAAAACTGTCATGGCTTGTCTGTTTTTAGCAGCGTGACACAGATTGAACCCCCAGAAATGGGCCAAGGGATTTCGCTCCCCGTCTTTTGAAACAGATTGCTTTCTTTTAAGAATTGGGGAAACAGAGAGAGGTGTGTGTTTGGGGGTGGAGCTTATTTCATAAAGATGTTGGTTTCCTTTTTTGGTAGAAATGCAGAATAGCGCGCAAGAGATTATATCATTAGAATCGCATTTTATTAGATTACGGAAACTCCTGAAGTAGCCTAAACCTTAACCCTGACCCTAATACTAACACTAACCCTTAACCTAATCCTAGCGTCTCAAAGGTTTCGGCTATTTCCGTGAAATGTAACTTAAAAAAAACAAAAAAAACATAATGTAATGATATTGTCTCTTGCGTGTTAATCTGCATTAGTACCTCTTTAAGAATTCGTGTGAGGGGGTCTAGTTGGAGCTCATTTCGTAAATATTTTAGTTCCCTTTAAAAAAAAAAATGTTGACCCATAGATAGGTAACACTTACAGTTACTATTACTCTGGGTCAGAGTGGACCTGGGGGTAATGGTGATGAGGGGGATACTCCACACTCCCCAGAGCTCCAAGATTGTAACTTTCTTTAAGAATGGGTGAAACAGAAAGATGTGCGTGCGTGCGTGTGTGTGTAAATGGGTCTGGCTGTAGCTCTTTTTGTAAAAGATAGTTTTATTTTTAAATGGTAAAGGGTTGGTTTGAGCCTTTCCCGCAAAAAAAAAAACCGCGATCTTTCTTGACCGGACCCTTGGGGCAACCAATGCTTTTCTTTCTTCTTTTTAATATCATAAATAAAAATCAAAAATATCTCTGCGTTACAAAGTTAAATTTATTAGTGACACGGCCAATATTACTGCTACTAGTAGTACCATCAGTTCCTCCTCCTTGTCCTTATGTTGGCTCAGTGCTGCTGCTCCTGCTAACGACTCACTGTACACCAGTACTTTAACTGGTGAGCATGTGTGTGTAGTGATGGTGGGAGTGGGGGGTAGAGCAGTGGTGAGTTGATACAGTGTCAGTTTGCAATATATTAGTAGTGGTGTTAAGGTAGGAAGGGGCAGTAGAGTAGTACATTCTGTTGTTGCTGCTGCTGCTGCTGCTATTTTTGTTTAACTACCCATGTATCTACCTCGCTTTACAATACTAAGCTGACTGGCTTTCTTTGTATGTGAACACGCATGCGTGCACTTGCACCTATCTGACAAGACTGGTTATCTGCCCTTTGTTTGGGGGGGGGGTCGTTCCTTTTTTTTTCTTCTTTTTTTCTCTCTCTCTCTCTCTCTTATTCTCTAGTTTTGTTCTATAATTCGTCCACTCCTTGGCCTTATTCGGCCTTTCATCAGTTTGAATATCACAGTAATTTTACGGCATGTCAACCGTTATTGGGTTATTTTATGTGGAAAACGTTCCTATTTTATTCATCTTATTTTATTATTGTTAGGTATTCAATTTTTTAAAGTCCCCTTTTTTGTTTTAAACACATTTTTTAAAAAAGTGTTTAAATCTATTTAACCCACGTATCGGACCCTAACAGGTACTACCATTCCGGTTCAGGGTGGACCTGGGAGTAATAGCAATGAAGGGGCTTTTGACCTAGACTCTCTCCCCCCTCTCTCTCTCTCCTTCAAGATGAGGAAATTAATCCGACAGTATGTGGAGAAAATTTAGAAACAAACATGGGATGTTATGATGGGTGGAAATTTATAGTTGATGTTTGGACATTTCGGTTTAGAATGGAAACCCTCATCAGGACTGGAATTAAAAAGAAACAAGAAAATATATATATATATATATATATTTACCAACCCCTCCACATGAGCAGGATGTGACACAAGGTCAATTTCTTAAGCGGAGTTTTAATTCTCCTAGACCGGTTGCCTAACCAAGGTTAAAGAGCCCAGTCTGCCCTACTATTTATCCATAGCTGGAGAGAGAATAGGATCCATACCTTTCCCAAGGGCATTAGCGCTAAGTGAAATGCAATTACCACGTCCAGGATTTGAACTCGGCCGGGGCGACAAGTCCATTTCCCATGACTTTAACCATTACATCACACGATTATACATACCAACCCCTCCACATGAGTAGAATGTGACATATTGGGTCAATGTCAGAGTTGGTTGGTTGGATTTTACATGTCAGCCCTTGTTTGGTTATTTTATGTCAAAGATGGCTTTATTTTATTCATGCTTGTGAAGTTATTTTTTTTTTTTTTTTTTTTTTATTTTTTTTTAACTAAATTAAAAAAAAAAAAAATTAAAAAATTTTTTTATTAAAACTCGTTTATTATCTACTTGACACTGGGTAGTACTAACAGGTATCACCACTCCGGGTCACAGTGGACCTTGGAGTAATGGTGATGAAGGGGTAATCCACACTTTTAAGGGCACCAAAATTGGAACTTAACCACTAGATGCAGTTTAACATCATAACCAGAACGCTAAGACCCCCAGCCACTGCCTTCTAGCATATATATAATAAAAAGGGTTAGGGGTTCGCCATGAGGTCAATAGAGTTGGGACAATCATGTAGGTGCTGTGGCTTTACGTGACCAGCCGATTGGTCGGAAAGGGGCCTCTCAGACTGCCCGTTTAGTCTAAGTAAGGGCCAAAGTAGAATGCTGCATATTCTGGACTGCTCAGACACCAGGATTCTGTCCTTAAACATCATGGGTTGCCACCCACGGCCAACAGGTGGTTTTCTTTGGGAAGTGTCTTGCCACTCTGCAGAGGTGCAGTCGGGGTAGTCACGGCTGACAGGGTTTCCTTTGGAAAAGGTATGCATCCAACTATTTTCCCACCCTGTCGGCTGGGATGTTAGAATGCAGCAACTGCACCTCAGCAGAGGGGTAAGACTCTCCCAATGGGGCCACCTGTTGGCCGTGGGTGGCGACCCGTGATGCTTAAGGATAGAACCCAGGTGGATGAGCAGTTCATTACTTGCAATACTCCACTTTGGCCCTATCTTGGGCTAAACGGGCAGTCAGAGAGGCCCCCTCTGATCAATCGGCTGGTCACGTCAAGCTCTAGCACCTATATGATTTTCCCAACCCTATTTCCCTCATGGCAAGCCCCAACCTCCAACCCCTTTTTTATCATATGGGTTCTAGAAGGCGGTGACTGAGGGTCTACATGTCCTGGGAATGACGTTAAACTCTATCTGATGGTGGTTCCAATTTTGGAGGTTTGGGGAATGTGGAGCACCCCATCATCACCATTGCTCCCTGATCCACTCTGACCCAGAGTGGTAGTACCTGTTAGGGTCCCATCTATGGGTTAAATAGAAAAACGTGAGTTTATAAACGAAATTGTATTATGCATTAATAATGACTTTATTTCACAACTTTGTCGGCATTAAATGACCCACCGAGGTTGACATGCTGTAAAACAAAACAAACCGAACCAACTATTCTCGCTCCAGATATGGGTATATAGTAGGGCAGACTGGGCTTTTTAAACTTAGTATGGCAAACTCTCAGAGAAGGAAACCTGTTAAACTCCGCTTAAAAATGGACCATGTTTCACATCCTGTGATCTGGAGGGGTTGGTAAATACATATTGATTTTTAGCCTTCTGGCTCTGGGGGCACATTAAAGTTCCAGGAAGAACCCCTCCCCCATGGTAGCGTTTGTCTCCTTGCCTAAAAGTGATAAGGGCTGGGTTTATAGCCCTGGTGCCTGAGGCACCACCTGAGAAGGAATGCCGGTGGAATCTAAGCAATCTTTTTACTATATTGACTTCTCATATTTATAGAATAAACAAATAAACAGAGAGAGACAGACAGACTATGAGAGACAGACACATAGACAGACAGACTGAGAGAGGAGAAAGAGCGGTGGGGTATTGGTTCCTACACAGCTTCCCCATTTAAAGTGACCTTGTGGGGAATCTGATAAAATGCTTCTATAATTATTCTAATTCTATTTTTAAAAAAATGTTTTTTTAATTATCCCTCTCCCCAGCCGGCTAGAGAGAGGGATAATAAAAAAAAAAATTAAAAAAAGCAGCTTGCATCAAATAAGATTTGTCCACCACATACTTTCCATGTGTATGTTTACTTTTAATAAGTCGCCTGTTGTCCTTTTCAGCAGGACAGCGAGGGAGTCTGTCCCTTTTTCACTAGCGCTAGACCAGGGAGATTATTTTGATGATATAGAGCTAATGTTTTAGAGCAGGCATGTACTGAGTACTATGGCTGCATGGATTACATATGTATGTCATGGGCTGCATGGACTGCATATGTATGTCATGAGGGCTGCTGCATATGTATGTCATGATATGTATGTCATGAGGGCTGCATGGATTACATATGTATGTCATGAGGGCTGCATGGATTGCATATGTATGTCATGAGGGCTGCATGTCATGAGGGCTGCATGGATTGCATATGTATGTCATGAGGGCTGCATGGATTGCATATGTATGTCATGAGGGCTGCATGCATATGTATGTCATGAGGGCTGCATGGATTGCATATGTATGTCATGAGGCTGATGTCATGATGCATATGTATGTCATGAGGGCTGCATGGATTGCATATGTATGTCATGACATGGATTGCATATGTATGTCATGAGGGCTGCATGGATTGCATATGTATGTCATGAGGGCTGCATGGATTGCATATGTATGTCATGAGGGCTGCATGGATTGCATATGTATGTCATGAGGCTGCATGGATTGCATATGTATGTCATGAGGGCTGCATTGCATATGTATGTCATGAGGGCTGCATGGACTGCATATGTATGTCATGAGGCCGCACATGTCAACTAAGTCATTAAATCGTTCTTCAACGTTAACAGAACTAAGTGATGATTGCTATCATTAATTTCTCTATTATCAACTAAAAGCCAATGAATCCATATCTAAAGAAGATTTTTGTTAAAAAGAAAAGAAAAAAGAATATTACTGACAGTTCAAATAACAAACCGTACAAGTGTCACTATCACTTCAGATTATAGCCACGTGTTGATTGAGAGTAGGAGGTGGAAAGAGGAAAGACTCACTCCCTTTCATTGACTGAGTACGTTTCTTCCTTCCACAACTCAAAGGAAGGGGTGAGAGACGATGTGTTGATAACAGACTTTTTCTTAATAACACATTGCCCTAATGAAAATAAATTACGGTTTTTGCCCAGGAATTCTTTTTAAAAACTTAGGTTACTGTAAAAATGCTGTATGAGAACTCAACTGCGTGCCCCATCTGTGCTTGCTGACGTGCCACATCTGTGCTTGCTGAGGGCCGTGTGTTTGACGTGCCTGTTTTAGAGTTTATTTCTTTAATAAAGAATATTTTTCTTTGGCATAAGTGTACCTGAAGCTTGCTAGACCCGGGAGATTGTTTTTGCTGAGGCGGAGCACCACACCTAACATCAGCTTTTCACTTTACTGCATGGATCAGATTACCCAAGTGTGCTACTCGTGTGCTGAAGTCTGGTATTGAACCCAGAACCTTGCGTATGAAACTGGCCCCTGTAAATGGAATATATTTATTTTTATTTATTTTTTATATTTTCATTTTAAAAAATTTTTTTAAAGCTTTTCTTTATTGAAATATTTGTCAAATGAAGAACTCCAGACAGGTTGTATTATAATCCACAGCCCTGTATGCCTGGGTGTTTAGAATATACCGACTGCACCTCTGCAGAGGGGTAAGACCCCTTCCCCCCCACTTGCTGGCTGTGGGTGGTTAACTGTGACGCTTAAGGACTGAACCCTGGTGGATGAGCAGTCCATGACATGCAACACTCCTCTTTGGCCCTTACTTATACTAGACATGCAGTTGGAGAGGCCCTTCTAATCAATCAGCTGGTCACATCAAGCCCTAGCACCTATATGATTGTTCCAACCCTCATGACCATATGGGTGCTAGGAGGTGGTGGCTGCGGGTCTTCATGTCCTGGTAATGACGTTAAACTATATCTGATGGTGAGGTTCCAGT
This sequence comes from Doryteuthis pealeii, assembly GCA_023376005.1. Taxonomy (NCBI): domain Eukaryota; kingdom Metazoa; phylum Mollusca; class Cephalopoda; order Myopsida; family Loliginidae; genus Doryteuthis; species Doryteuthis pealeii. The sequence goes on from CM042178.1 coordinate 18,048,632, forward strand.
TCTGGAGGTCTGGGGAATGTGGAGCACCCCTTGATCACCATTGCTCCCAGGTTCACTCTGATCCGAAGTGGTAGTACCTGTTAGGGTCCCATCTATGGGTTAAATAGAAAAATGTGTTTATAAAAAAAAATTGATTATCCATTAAGAATAAATTTATTTCAAAACTTAATCGGCATTAAATGACCCACTGAAGTTGATATGGCGTAAAACAAAACAAACAAACATAATAATCCAGGTTTGGTCAACCAGTACACATTTCTTGCAGGGGTGGGGACCTGTGATACCTGGGGTTTCTCTTCCCATCTGTGACATCAGACTGATATTGACAATTTAAAACCCTAACAGACATACCTTATCTACGTAGGGTCTTAATGTCCTGGGTGTGATGTTAAACTGTATCTAATGATGAAGTTATAGTTTTGGAGCTCTGGTGCATGTGGAATACACCTTCATTGCCATTACTCCCAGGTTCACCATTACCCAGAGTAGTAATACCTGTTAGGGTCCCAGGTTAAATCAAACTTAACGGACCTAAATTCCACCATTTTAAGTCATCCTGCCGAAAGAAAAAAAATACCAAAAATCAGGGAATTAACAGAATTTAATTAAATTTTCAGAGTTAATATATTAATGAATAAAAGATATAATGCACCAGTTATTTTATTTCAAAACTTTTACATTCTTTCATGTCAGTTAACTTTGAATCATGTATCTTTGAGGCGTAACACTGATTTTCAAAGATACGTGATTCAAAGTTAACTGACCTGAAAAAATGTAAAAGTTTTTAAATAAAATAACTGGTGCATTATATCTTTTATTCATTAATATATAAACACTGAAAATTTCATTAAATTCGGTTAATTTCCTGACTTGGTTTGTTTTTTTTTTTTTCTTTCGGCGGGTGACATATAATGGTGGAATTTAGGTCTGTTAAGTTCAATTTAACCGGGTCCCATCAATGGGTTAATTAGAACAAAATGAGTTTTACAGAATGTGTTTAAAAAAAAAATTGAGTTAGAAAAAAAAGATTTTCAATACGCATCAAGAATGAATAAAACAAAATGCCTTTGGCATAAAATAACCCAACAAAGGTTGACATGCTGTAAAATCCAAAACAATTGAATACCCAACAAGAATGAATAAAACAAAATGTCTTTGGCATAAAATAACCCAACAGGTGTTGACATGCCGTAAAATCCAACCAACCAACAATTGTTTAAAGAGACGGAACAATTAGGACGCTTCTCCTCTGAATTGTACAAGTGATTTTGTTGTTGATTAGGTGTGAATATTAATGCGTGTTTGTACACATATATATATATATATATATATATGCGTGTATGTATGTGTGAGAAAGAGAGAGAGAGAGACCAGGTGTTAGTTTATTGCTTGATCAATTATAAAAGAATAGGTAAATATATTGAATTGTGTGTTCAGCAGAAGCTGCATCTGACCTTGGCAGCGGCGGTGGTGTTGGTGCATATTTCCGTGTGTCAGTCACAGCTGCCTGCCTGTTGGCCCACTGCACTAGTTGGCGACCCACCAGGAACTGATAATCTCCACTGCTGCTGCTGCTGCTGTTGACCACTGCACACTTTTTTTTGTTCTTCTTTTCACCTTGATTAAAATAAAATAGAATAAAAAGTATATAGTGGTATCTTGACTTAGGAGTGCCCCAACTTACAAGTTTTCAGAGTTATGAGTTGTCACTCGGACAATTTTTTTTTGTTTTGAGTTGGTAGTTAAAACTTGAGCAAGCTTCAAATACTGAAAACATTTAAGCTTTACAAATTTATAATGCTAAAGAAAAATATGGTCGTATCTTGACTTTCATGGAATAGATAAAATGGCATCACTTTTTGACTCACTATATATATATATATATATATATATCATCCTTCGTATATGTCTCTTTGAAAATAATGCATGTGTACAGAACTATAATGGGCCGGGTTAGCGTTCGGCTAGAAACCGCAAGGTTCCTAGTTCGATACCGGTCCCTGCCAACTCAGCGTATGAGTAGCACAGGGATCTGTGCGGTAAAGTAAGGAGCTGATGTTAGGTGTGGCGCTCCATCTCAGATGCTAAAACAATCTCCTTGGTCTAGCGCTATTGAAAAGGAGATAGACTCCTTCGCTGTCTGGCCGATACCGACATTAGGCCGCCCCGACGACTTACTGTGTGTATATATATATATATATATATATATATATATATATATATATACACACAGTGGTACCTTGACTTAAGACTTTTTAGAGTTACGACCTGTCACTTGGTTAATTTATTGTTTGTGTTGGAGCTAAAATTTGAGAAATGACTGAGCTTCGGATATGCTTATGTTAAATAAGTTTGCTAAAAACATTTAAGTTTCCAAATTTATAATGCCAAAGAAAAATACAGTGGTATCTTAACTTACGAGTGACCCCTACGTTTGAGTTTTCAGAGTTACGAGCTGTCACTTAGACAATTTTTTTTTTGTTTTGAGTTGAGAGCTAAAATTTGAAGTATGAGCAAGTTAAATTAAAATTATGTGAATTAAACATTGAAATACAGTGATACCTTAACTTACAAGTGCTCAGGGTTATAAACTGTCACTTGGTTGATTTTTTTTGCTTTGTGTTGAGAACTAAAATTTGAGGTACAGATAAGCTTCATATACGCTTATGTTAATAAGTTCACTAAAAATATTTAGATTTTCAAATTTATTACGACAAAGAAAAATATTATTTATAAAAGAACTAAACATTAAAACATATCACAATACATCATTCTGTTGTGCAAGAATTAAAATACTTAATTTAAGTATGTTTAAACAATTCAATGGTATTACTATTAACAGTTTAAGGTAACACTGCGGTGGGGGAGCCGCTAAGAGAGGTTTAAAGTAAGCAAAGAGTTAAGAATCTTTAAACAATTCAATGGTATTACTATTAATTTAACAGCCAAACAAGAATAGATCAGCCCAAAAATATTGTGATAAAAAGCAACATAAAATATGATTAAAATCAGTAATCTTTTTCATATGCATTCTTATTTAATTTCGTTTGTCTTTCTAATTCAATATATTTCATTATGTTCAAACTTAAATACTTAGTCCCAGCAGAGGGTGCATATTCTTGCTAGTTTTGTTAACATCCTGAAGATGCTGTGAATTAAACATTGAAATACAGTGATAACTTACAAGTGCTCAGAGTTACGAACTGTCACTTGGTTGGTTTTTTGCTTTGTTTTGAGAGCTAAAATTTGAGGTACAAATGTGCTTCACATACGCTTATGTTAATAAGTTCACTAAAACCATTACAGGTAACATAACATAGGTAAAAAAAAACTGTCAGTTACCAAGCGCTACGTGTGTGTGTGGGGGTGTATACTGTAGTACCTTGACTTATGAGTACCCCAACTTTTCAGAGGTATGAGCTATCAGTCGGTTGATTTTTTTTTTTTTTTTTTTTTAAATTTGAGGTACAAGTGAACTTCTGATATACTTGTAATAAGTTCACTAAAAACATTTAAGTTTCCAAATTTATTACGCCAAAGAAAAATAGTATTTATAAAAAGAATAAACATTAAAACATATTGTAGAACATAATTCATTACATTATACATTATGATTTTTTTTATACAATATGCCAGTATTTTTCTTAATTAAAAACATAACAAAAAAAATTATAGTGTTTATTTTTGTGGTGAGGGGCAAGAATGGATTAATGGCATTTCAGTTTATTTCATTGGGGAAAATAGATTTGATATACGAGGATATTGAGTTATTAGCGGAATGAATTAAACTCATAAGTCAAGGTAGCACTGGGAGGGCTAGAACGGATTAATGGCATTTCAGTTTATTTCATTCGGGAAAATAGATTTGATATACGAGGATATTGAGTTATTAGCGGAATGAATTAAACTCATAAGTCAATGTAGCACTGGGAGGGCTGGAACGGATTAATGGCATTTCAGTTTATTTCATTGGGGAAAATTGATTTGATATACGAGGATATTGAGTTATTAGCGGAATGAATTAAACTCATAAGTCAAGGTAGCACTGGGAGGGCTAGAACGGATTAATGGCATTTCAGTTTATTTCATTCGGGAAAATAGATTTGATATACGAGGATATTGAGTTATTAGCGGAATGAATTAAACTCATAAGTCAATGTAGCACTGGGAGGGCTGGAACGGATTAATGGCATTTCAGTTTATTTCATTCGGGAAAATAGATTTGATATACAAGGATGAATGTTCCACATTCTTATGAGGAAGTATTTAACAGTGCAGAATGTTTGATGTGTTTCATACTGTGGTTGTTATTCTTGTTTGGATATAAAGGAGTGCGTTAAGTCTTGTGTGACCAGTGCGTAATCAGGATATGACCTTTTCCTTTCTGGACTTTCATAAGGCTTGTCTTGATTAAGAAGAGTTTATTGTGGATGTTATTATTCCAGTGTCATTGTCATTTTGTATAAAGGAATCTATTAAGTCTTGTGTGACTTGCGTAATTGGAATTAGTGATGCTGATAGCTTTTTGATTTAGTGCGTCCTGGGACACACACATTTGCTTTGAATGAGTCCCCAGGAAAACCTATGGGTCCCAACTAAAGCCATCTAACTCCTACCTTGTAACCTATCCTGTGTAATTCATTTCTAAAAATACTATTGAAATACATTTACAGTTAACTTGAAATGGTGAGGGGAAAAAAAAAAGAAAAACACTGGGATGCATGGATACGATTTTTAATGCGTCCTTTTAGATTTTTGTGTGTCAGGGACACAGGACGCGTACCTATCAGCATCTCTGTATTTGCCTAAGAGTATTAATCCGAAAGTGAACGTAAAAATGTGACTTGAGTTTGAACCCAGCGCGTTAGCTGTTACGCCATGGGGATACCAGGATACCCTTTTTTGGTAGGGTTTGAAAATCTGACCTAACTGATAAGTTAGGGATTGTCAATGGTCAGGAATTAATGCAAGCATTTAGTATTACTGAAATAGATCACTAATTAGAACTGAGCCTATTCTAATAGTGACCACCCCAAGAGGAGTTTGGCAGGTTTGAATTCAGAGTTTTCTTTCTAGACTGGTTGCCTAACCAAGGCTAATAAGCTCAGTCTGTCCTACTATTTACTCATAGCTGAAGGGAGAGCAGTTGTATTCGTACCTTTCCCAAGGGTATTAGCGCTGTGAGCTATAGCTTCATCCAGGATTTGAACTCTGGTCGATGAGTCTATTTCCTACGACTCTAACCATTACACCACACACCTAACCAATGAAAAGGCTCATCACCATTTTGGTTATTATTAGTATCCTTATCTTGATTGTTATTATTATCACAGTATTTAACCATGAAGAAGAATAAGACCCTAGATATGACATTAAACTGTATCCAGTGTTGAGGCTCCACTTCTGGAACTCTGGGAATTATGGTGTTCCTTTTCATTGCCATTACTCCCAGGTTCATTCTGACCCAGAATGGTAGTACATGTTAGGGTCCTGTTTATGGGTTAAATAGATCTGTTTAAAAATTATTTGGATTCAATTGGACCATGTGCACAAAAAATATAATGTATGATGTAAATGCATTGAAAATCAGGAAGAAAGGGATTGTCAGAGGTCAGGAACAAATGTAAGTATTACTGATAGAATATGGCTATTATGTGTATAATGTAAATGCATTGCTAATGATTTTACTATAGAAATACATTGAAAATCAAGAAGAAAGGGATTGTCAGGGGTCAGAAAATAATGCGAGTAGAGTTATTATATTTATAATTTTCTCTTGTAGGAATGTATTTTAAAACAAATTTTAATGAAAATTTTAAAATGCAAATAATTAAATTTAGTCATGTAAATTTTCTCTTTTTAGAAATTTGGGTTTATGTAAAAATGAAATCAGTCAGTAATAAAAATGGAACAATTTTTATTACAGTTCAATTTTTTCTTTTTTTTTATGAATTAAAATTGGACACATGGCATAGTGGATAAAGGAGTTAGGTTAAGACAGTTCTAAGTGACAGTTATCTCTAGACTGCAGGTTCAATCCTGGTCAAGGGCAGCAGTAACATAGAATAATAATTAACACAGCTTAATGCCTCTACCCCAGCTATGGTTAGCGGAATGAGAACAGGATACCCTGTGGACTGAATAAAGGGTTAGGTTCAAAGTTCCGTGATGGCTCCCGATTACGACAAGAATGTTCCTGTCCGACAAGAAATACCTGAAGAAGGCTGGGGGGCACATCGGACGAAACGTACAGATAACAATGAAGATGAAGACAATAGTCTGAATAACGCAAATAATACTAATTAATTATCAAGCCTCATCTCAAACATTCAGAGAAATAAAAACTAAAAACAATTCAAGAAAAATTTGAATGCAATTTTTATTTCATTATCTGTTGAAGAATCTTAATTTTAAAGATAATTTTCCAGTAGAGATGCCAATAGGTACATGTCCTGCATCCTAGTGTTTTTCTTTTTTCTTCCCTCACCATTTCAAGTTAACTGTAAATGCATTTCAATAGTTTCTTAGAAATGAATTACACAGGATAGGTTACAAGGTAGGAATTAGACGGCTTTAATTGTTTCCCCCAGATCATAAATAAAAACACTCCAATATATTAAGAAACTTTAGTTGGTACCCATAAATTTTCCTGGTGACTCATTCAAAGCAAATATGTGCGTCCCAGGACGCACTAAATCAAAAAGCTATCAGTATCACTGCCTCTATTGAAACACAATTTAAATTTTTTTTTTTTTTTTTTTTAGTTGAATCTTAACTTTTAAAAAATTAATTTTTGTGTTGAATCTTATTCTTGAACAACTCAATTTTTCAAACAACTCAATTTTTTAATGTTAATAATTTTCTAAACTTTTGTTCATTGATGACTTGAATTTTAAAAAAAAAATTCTGAAATATTTCTTTTATAAGACATTTATATAAATATAAGAATTTTTTAACTTATGTTTTGTTTTTTTTTGTTTTTTTTTCCATCTCATTGTAGGTGCCTACTTACTAAGAATTTCATCCGGCTCGGAAAATGGTTTGTCCAGCCTTATGACCAAAATTCATCTTCAGATCGGAGGTAAGACAACTTCTCTCATTTTTTTAATTTTTTTTCCCTCTCCCACATTCTACGGCTTCTTCTATCAACTCTAGGATTTCTCTGATGCTATGTCCCAGATATCACTTTCTTGATCTCCAAAGTATCTTAGCCCTATTTTACCAATACAGTCCTGCCCTGTCGACTGGGGCGTTAGAATACACCGACTGCACCTCTGCAGAGGGGTAAGACTCCCCCAATGGGTCCACCTGTTGGCCGTGGGTGGCGACCCGTGATGCTTAAGGATAGAGCCCAGGTGGATGAGCAATTCATGACATGACTCCACTTTGGCCCTATCTTGGGCTAGACAGGCGGTCACGTCAAGCCCTAGCACCTATATGATTTTCCCAACCCTATTGCCCTTATGGCAAGCCCCAACCCCTTTTTATCATATGGGTTCTAGAAGGTGGTGGCTGCGGGTCTACATGTCCTGAGAATGATGTTAAACTCTATCTGATGGTGAGGTTCCAGTTTTGGAGGTTTGGAGAATGTGGAGCACTCCTTCATCACCATTGCTCCCTGGTCCACTCTGACCCGAAGTGGTAGTACCTGTTAGGGTCCCATCTATGGGTTAAATAGAAAAATGTATTTATAAAAAATTGTATTATCCATTAAGAATTGATTTATTTCAAAACTTTATCGGCATTAAATGACCCACTGAGGTTGATATGCCATAAAACAAAACAAACCAAACCAATACAGTCATACCTCTCTTTACATCGTTTTGACTTAGGTAATTTTTAAAGGCACGTTGCTTTCAAAAAAACTATATAAGATATTGCAATATTCATGTTGTGAGTAAAGATATCTGTATCGTTTATACTGTATGATACCATTAATTCCAGGTTGTATTGATTGTTTACACTAGCAAATATATACACCCTTTGTAGGGTGCAAGTATTTAAGTTTTAATGTAATGAAATATCGTATTAAATTAGAAACGCTAATGAAACTAAATAAGAATGCAAATAAAAAGATTTGAAACAGTGCGGGATATAATAGAAAAATAGAATAACTGAAATTTACTCTTCCATCACTCTCGGTGCAAGTATTTAAGTTTTAATATAATGAAATATCGTATTAAATTAGAAATGCTAATGAAACTAAATAAGAATGCAGATAAAAAGATTTGAAACAGAGCGGGATATAATAGAAAAATAGAACTGAAATTTACTCTTCCATCACTCTCGTCTTTCATTGTTATTTTTTCTAATTTAAGTATTTAGTTAAAAGAGGAAGTAAAGAATAAAATGACAGTTATCTTTTCTTGTTAATCGATTTCATTTAAGATTAATTGAAGAGAATTTTGCTTATATTCATTAAAATAAAACCAAACAGTTAGAAACCAATAATACTAAGCATATATTTATTAAAATTACATTTTTAATATCAATATGCAAATTAGCCTTCCTGTTCACACTGTAAATCGCTATTTTGTTGTATATATAAATACAATTGCATGTTATTAGCATGTAGATATGGTTAACAGTATTAATAATGTAAAACAATTTTATTAATAATTGAGGTTAAAATAAGGATAAATTCATGGTTAATGTGACGTCAATAACTAAGAGAATTGTGACTTGAGTAGTAATATAGTTTCGGTTTCAGACAGAAAAACACACAATCTCCATTATAATAAGATTTATAATTTACTGAATTATACTGATTACTTGTTCAAGACTGCTTGAGTCTTAAACAAGGTGTGGAAACAGCACCCCGCAAGGAAGCAGCTGTATGGCTACCTGCCCTCCATCTCACATACCATCCGAGTAAGACAGACTAGACATGTCGGACAAGCAAGGATGAGCTCATAAGCGACGTTCTCCTGTGGAAGCCGACACATGGGCATGCTAGTGTAGGCCGCTCAGCGAGGACCTACATTGATCGACTATGTAAGGACACTGGTTGCTGTGCGGAAGAACTCCCAGGGGCAATGAATTATAGGGAAGGTTAGCAAGAGATTGTCGTGGATATCCGTGCTACTTGCACGACATGATGATGATACTGATTACATAGCCTAACATAAAAAAAAATCTAGGCTAGGCCTAGGTCGGATAATTGCTTCTAAATAATGGTTATTCCAACTTCTTTTTTGACTGGAGTCAGTTAGTGATGTACTGTATATAATGTAGGGTGAGGTATTACTGTATATGATTTCCCTTGATTTAACCGTAAAATACTAGGGTGAGTCAAAAGTTTTACAATATTTAGGTTTGTGCAAGTTTGCAGAAAATATATGTGACCAAAGCAGTGCCTATTGCAGTTGGTAGTATTGTGGTAGTTAGTGCACTGACATGTTATGCATTGTTTCAATCTGTGTGTGATCTGAAACCTGCATTTTGTTGGTCTCCAAAGTGACATAGCCCAATTTTACTAATATATGATTTCCTTTGATTTAACTCTGTTTAATACAATTAGAATAAAATTCGTAAATTTTTAATTTAATGCATCTTTATAGTAAAAATCATTGTCCAATGCATTTTCATAGTAAAAAAAATCATTTGCAATGCATTTTTATAGTAAAAATCATTTGCAATGTATTTTTATAGTAAAAATCATTGTCCAATGCATTTTTATAGTAAAAAAAAATCATTGTCCAATGCCTTTTTATAGTAAAAAAAATCATTGTCCAATGCATTTTATAGTAAAAAAAAAAAATCATTGTCCAGTGCATTTTTATAGTAAAAAAAAAAATCATTGTCCAATGCATTTTTATAGTAAAAAAAAAATCACTGTCCAATGCATTTTTATAGTATAAAAAAAATCATTGTCCAATGCATTTTTATAGTAAAAAAAAATCATTGTCCAATGCATTTTTATAGTAAAAAATAAATCATTGTCAAATGCATTTTCATAGTAAAAAATAAATCATTGTCCAATGCATTTTCATAGTAAAAAAAATCATTGTCCAATGCATTTTCATGATAAACTAAATGAAGGTAACCACATTTTTTAAGTTCAATCTATAGTATCCTGTGTAAGTCTAAATCAAGTAGTGAGGATAGAGTTCCAGTGCTCTAGGGAGTATGTATTTACTTCTTCATTGCCATAACTCCCAAGTTCACTTGGGTTTAAGTTCAAACTGTACCATAACACTGTAGAAGCAACTAAAAACATTTATTGTATGCGAAGATGAAAGCACAGTTAAGTAGAGTATCTGGATTGCAAGAACCTCAACAATCAGGCAAAGGTAGTCCTAAAACCGTGGATTCAGAGGCTGTGCTCAAATCCATAGAGGCGTATCAGGTGAGCATTTCACAGTCCAGTGTGATTCAATATCATCTCAACCTTACCAGCAAAAGCATATGGAGCTGCCGAATTGTGCCTCACGTTACTAAAATATTGCAAAACTTTTGACTAGTGATTTGATTAAACTATCTGGTGGTAAAGTTCTAATTTCGGGAGCTCTGTGGAATGTGGAGTACTCCTTCATCACTATTACTCCCAGGTCCACTCTGACCTGGAGTGGTAGTACCTATTAGGGTCCCACCTATGGGTTAAATAGAAGGGAAAAAAATGAGTTCTAACAAATTGTTTGAAAAAAAAATTGAATCCCTATCAAGCAGGAAGAGAACATTGTCTTTGTCATGAAATAACCCGACAAGGGTTGACATGCCATAAAATCCACGAAACCAAACCAAACTTAGTGATTGATTATTGAAGTTCAATTCAAGTTGTCGATGATTTCATTTACCTCATGAGTGGTAGTACCTGTTAGGGTCCCATCTATGGGTTAAATAGAAAAAAATGTTTATAAAAAGAATTGAGTACTTATCAAGAATGAGTTTATTTCAAAATCTTGACGGCATTAAATGACCCATTGAGGTTGATATGCCGTAAAACAAAGCAAACCATTTTCCTCATTTGTTTCTCTCTTTTTCTTGTTTTTCAGTTCCCATCTCTCATTTTGCTTCCATTTCTTCCTTCATGGAGAAAGTTGTGTGTGTGCCAGTATAGAAATCAAACAGCACCCACCAGTATGGAGACTAACACCCCAGCACCTCACTCTTGTGCAAGAAAGCACTTCTCCCTTGCAAGGTAAGCCTATCTTTTTTTGTCACCCTGCTAGCTGAGGCTGTAGAATACGCTGACTTCATCTCTGGAGAGGAGTAAGGCCCTTCCCCTCCCCTACCTGTTGGTCGTGAGTGGCAACCCATAATGACTGAGGACAGTCTCATAGTGGCTTGGCGGACTGTGGCTAGGGTATTAAGTGGTCTTGTTACATGCAATACTCCCCTTTTGGCCCCTACTTGGGCTAGACAGACAGTCTGACTAATCAAATGTTTGGTCATCCCTGTAGAATAATCATACTAAGTTCCAATTACTGTCAAATTGCTAAGACAAGGCAACAAGTAGCCGTAACTGAATACGGATCTAATCTTGTTGCAATCCTACTGCAGAATGCCAAGGTATTTATGAAGCCTCATAACATCATAGAAACCAAGCAGTCAATCAGGACTCAAGGTATGGAATCACACTAATACATGAATGGACTATTCTTGAGTTCCATAAGTACCAGCTGTTTTGGACACTAGTTCAGTTGTGCTTAGCCTGTTGCTGTTGTCCAAACCAACAGTATACTGACTGACTGACTTGTTCAGTTGTGCTTAGCCTGTTGCTGTTGTCCAAACCAACAGTATACTGACTGACTGACTTGTTCAGTTGTGCTTAGCCAGTTGCTGTTGTCCAAACCAACAATATACTGACTGACCTCAATAATCCCAAGCCCTAGCAACTAATATGGTTGTCCGAACTGTATTCTTCAAATTGTTCTTATAGCAAACATCCAACGTATTACTTAGTCATGAATTGTTTTCATATTCTGTTGGAGGAAACAATACTCAACAATTTGAAATATAATATTACATCAGTAATATTTAGTAATAGTAATGACATGCTGATATTTATAAAAATGTTATAAACAGGGATGTAAGGTTGGAGTCAAAATCAATTAAGGGCTCACTGGTGTTGATTAAACTATACTGACTCAGACTCCAGTTTAATTTATAGCTCTAGTTACAGACTAAATTTATACAGTACACACTCTTTATGAATAGATTATAAAAAAATCATGGTTTCATGTTTATTTATTGGTCATAATCACTTGATTATGACCCTCGTATAAACCTCACACTTTGTCATGAATTGTTTTCATATTCTGTTGGAGGAAACAATACTCAACAATTTGAAAAATAGTATTACGTCAGTAATATTTAATAATAGTATATGAAGATGGTAATAGTAATGACATGTTAATAATTATAAAAATGTTATAAACAGACAACCATCGTATAAACCTCATTTGGTCCCATTCCATGAGAGTATCTGGGTCAGCCTATAAACTTTTCAGCCGACCCTCATATAAACCTCATTTGGTACCATTCCATGAGAGTATCTTGGTCAGCCTATAAACTTTTCAGCCGACTCTCGTATAAACCTCATTTGGTCCCATTACATGAGAGTATCTTGGTCGGCCTATAAATTTTTCAGCCGACCCTCGTATAAACCTCATTTGGTCCCATTGCATGAGAATATCTTGGTCAGCCTATACATTTTTCAGCCGACCCTCGTATAAACCTCATTTGGTCTCATTACATGAGAATATCTTGGTCAGCCTATAAACTTTTCAGCCGACCCTCCTATAAACCTCATTTGGTCCCATTGCATGAGAATATCTTGGTCAGCCTATAAACTTTTCAGCCGACTCTCGTATAAACCTCATTTGGTCCCATTACATGAGAGTATCTTGGTCGGCCTATAAATTTTTCAGCCGATCCTCATATAAACCTCATTTGGTACCATTCCATGAATATCTTGGTCAGCCTATAAACTTTTCAGCTGACCCTCATATTAACCTCATTTGGTCCCATTACATGAGAGTATCTTGGTCAGCCGACCATCATGTCTTTTAAGATTGAATTTATTTATTTTTGTATTACTTATTGTATCAATTTTTTTGTTTCTTCTTCTAGTTATTTTGGCCCCGTATGGCTTGTCTGCTACTCTGACAGGCAATACTTATCGAGACACAGACCAGAATACACGTGTTTTACTGGATGAATGGAGTCGATATTACCCAGGTGAAGTGATTGATGCGAAAGATGCATCGGGTGAGAATCTGAACAAATTACCATGCATGGTAGAAGTAATTATCGGTGAGTATACTTATTTATTTATTTATTTTTTATAAGGGCAGGTTTAACTCAGTTGGTAGAGTGTCTGGCTGGAAAATCACAAGGTTCTTGGTTTGATACCAGCCCTCACCAACTCAGCATATGAGTAGCACCGGGATCTGTGCAGTAAAAGTGAGGAGCTGATGATAGGTGTGACACTCCACCTCATGAAAAAAAAATCTCTTTGGTCTAGTGCTAGTGAAAAGGGTATAGGCTCCCACGTTGTATGGCTGATACTGGCTTTAGGCCACCTGATGACTTACTATATATATATATATATATATATATATATATATACACACACACACACACACACACACACACACACACACACACACAGAGGTAATGTTGTTATGTGTTATGGAGGCCACCTCAACAAATATATATATATACGCGCATACACACGTGATGTTGTCGTTATGCGTTATGGAGACCACATATAGGGGAAGGTAACCGAAAAATAAGATTAAGAATATGATATTCATAATTTTCTTTTTTTTTCTGATCTTTGCTCTTCAACTTATATTTTTCCATGCTTCTAAGACAACCCAAAAAAAATTTTCCCCAACATTCATCACACACACACACATATCTTATTATAATGGAGATTGTGTGTTTTTCTGTCTATAACCGAAACTATATTACTACTCAAGTCACAATTTCCTTAGTTATTTACGTCACAATCTCCATGATTCTATTTCTATTTAAACCTCAATTAATAATAAAACTGTTTGACATTATTAATACTGTTGGCCTTACCTAATCACATGCAATTGTATTTATATATTCAACAAATATACCAGTTTTCAGTGTAAACGTAAAGCTAATTTGCATATTGATATTAAAAAAACTGATTTTAATAAAAATATGCTTGTTATTATTGATTTCTAATTGTTTGGTTTTATCTTAATGAATATGAACATAAATCTCGGGGATAAATCCTAAAAGAAACTCATTAACAAGAAGAAATAACTGTAATTTTATTCTTTACTTCCTATTTTAACTAAATAGTTAAATTAACAAAATTTAGCATTGAAAAACGGAAGTGATAAAAGAGTAAGTTTCAGTTGTTCTATTTTCCGATTATACCCCATTCATTTCAAATCTTTTTATCTGAATTCTTAATTAGTTTCGTTAGCCTTTCTGATTTAATCTAATATTTTATTACATTTAAACTTAAATACTTGCACACGGAGGGTGCATATATTTGCTAGTATATATATAATTTTGAGAAAAAAATAATTGAAAGTGGAAACGTATACACAATTTTAAGGATGAAATATAATGTTTTGATAAGTCAATACAAATGTTTCGATTTCTTTTTGTTTACATGTACGGAATATTCATTTAAGAATTTTTTATTTTTTTTGAGGTGGCACCTTTCCGTCCACTAAGGACAATGGCGTAGTGTCGTCGTCCCCCCAAAAAAAAATAGATAAATAAATGTGTAAATAAATTATCTGCATCTGCAGGGTCACTTGCACACTTAAGAATTATTTCAGATAAAATAAAGCAGATAAAATACGGGGCTTGCAAAATTCAGATCATCATCAGGACATATAAGTACACAAGTTTTTGATTTCTGCTTATAATCAAAACTTATACTTATTTGTCCTGATGATGTTCTGAGGTTTAAATGCATGGTATTTTTATTTACTTACTTACCACCTTCCTTCCTTTGAACCACATATCTTTGAGGCGTAACACAGATTCTCAAAGATACATGGTTCAATGTTAACTGACGTGAAAAAATGTAAAACTTTTAAATTAAGATCACTGGTATATTATACCTTTATTTGTCCTGATTATGTTCTGAAGTTTAACTCTTAACATCCCATACCACCTCATTCCACCCGACCGGAAGTCACATTCATTTTCCTAATCCACCCCAAACGATAGCCTTGTTTAAATGTAATATTAAACATATTTAGTAGTCTTTTATTTATTGGAAATAACAGGTAACTTTAAATGAAAGGGCAATTTTAGCCATTTTTTAATAAATCCTTATAGGAATGGGGCTCTGGATTTAGAAAGTTCTTAACAGGATGTTAAGAGTTAAATGCATGGTATTTTTATTTACTTACTTATCACCTTCCTTCCTTTGAACCACGTATCTTTGAGGCGTAACACAGATTCTCAAAGATACGTGGTTCAATGTTAACTGACGTGAAAATATGTAAAAGTTTTTAAATAAAATCACTGGTGTGTTATACCATTTATTCATTAATATATCAACACTGAAAATTTCATTAAATTCAGTTAATTCCCTGATTTTTGCTATTTGTTTTCTTCTTTCGGCGGGGTGACATACAATGTTGGAATTTAGGTCCTTTAAGTTTGATTAAACCTTTTTTTTTTTTTTTTTGGTCTATATTTTGAGATGAGGCTTGATGTGAATAATTTTGATATTTTAGACAGTTGTCCTTATCTTTATTGTGATCTGTATCATCAATGAAAAGGCTAAATCAAATTGTTTTTAAAAATAAATTACTTTGAAAATAAAAATATCGAAAAAGACTGATAGAATTGGATTTTATACCTCAAGTTGTACAGGAAACACCAATAAACATTTTTTTTTCTTTCATTTTAATGATATTAATTCTTTTTATGTCCCATCTATGGGTTAAATAGAAAAAACATGAGTTTATAAACAAAATTGATTATCCATTAAGAATTAATTTATTTCAAAACGTCGGCATTAAATAACCCACTGAGGTTGATATGCCGTAAAACAAACCAAACTAAAAATTCTTCTCATGACACATGTCTGAATGATAAACATGCAGAAACAATGACATTGTTATTAGAATAAGACATTCTAAAGTTCAACGCCTGTTTGATCAATTGTCAAAATATTAAAAACGATTTCCCAGGTTGGATTATTACTATACTCAGATAAAGAGAAATACCTGAGGAAGGCCAGAGGATACAGCGGCTGAAACGTTGTATTTATACATACCACAATAAAGGTGATAACAACAGTCCAACATAACTTATTTTTTTATTGTATATAATTATCAATTGAAAAACTCGTGTTTCAAGGTATATTGACAAACTTAATACTTGAATGGGTCAAATTATATCTTCTTTTTTTTTTTCCAGCTAGTATATTAGGTCTGAGACCTGTCAGCTGCTCCTTAGAAACATTCATCTTAATTCCACAGAATATTTATACTCTTTCCACAGATTATCTAACATTGCTTTAAAGGAGTTCAGAGATGGGGCATTCACTATTGATGATGGTAGTTTATTCCATGTATTCACCACTCTGTTACTAAAATAATTTTGTCTTGCATTTGCTTTGCAAAATCTTTTTAAGAGTTTTAATTTATGGCCCCTGGCATTGATATTTTGAGCAATGTTTAGTAGATCAAAGTTCATTGAATAAACTCCATGTGTATATTTATAGACTTCAATCATATCCCCTCTTGTTCGTCAATAAACCAAACTTGGTAAGTCAATATTCCTAAGTCTTTCTTCATACGAAAGGTTTTTTTAAATCATTTATTACTTTAGTAGCTCTCCTTTGAAATCCCTCAATGAGTTTTATGGCCTTGATTAGTCTTGGACTCCAAACCACATTAGCAATTTCCAAATGAGGTCTTACCAATGCAATGAATACATTTTTCAGCATTTCTTTATCCATGTATTCATATGACCTCCGTATTAATCCTAAAATCTTGTTTGCTTTATTTACTTGTATATTCAGGGTCCACATTCACACCAAGGTTTTTTTCTAACTCTGTATCTTTTAGTATTTCTCTTTCATTAAAGAAATTTGAATTCATTGACTATTGTCCACATCTTTTTTATTATCTGTACAATGTTTCGGCCAATGTGCCTTCCGGCCTTCTTCAGGTATTTTTCTTGGGAACCTTCTCGAACTCGGGAACCTTCTTTTCGGATGTGTGGATATAGGCATTGAGTTAATACAGTTCTAAGTGAGTTATCTCTAGGCTGCAGGTTCAATCCTGGTCAAGGGCGACAGTAACATAGGATAATAATAAACACAGCTTAACACTTGTACCCAGTCATAGTTAATGTAATGAAAACAGTCTACCCCTGTAGATTGAATAAAGGGTTTGGTTTGAAGTTCCATGAAGGTTTCTGATTATGACAAGAAGTTTCCTAAGTTCAACAAAAAACACCTGAAGAAGGCCAGGTGGAGGTCATCAGCCGTAACATTGTGTAGATAACAATAAAGATGAGGACAATAATCCAAATTATCTAGCCTCATCTAAAAAATTCAGAGAAATTAATTTTAGTAACTTTAAACCACATAACTGTGGAAACAAATGTCTCTTATTAAATGCAAATAATTACTTGAAACCATATAATTATTTGGGTACAAATGCACAATAGCGCGCAAGAGATAATATCATTAAAATCACATTTTACATATAAGTAGCATTAGATTACAGAAACTCCCAAAGTAGCCTAACCCTTACCCTTGCGTTTCTGATATTTCTGTTAAATGTAATGCTTTTAATACATAAAAAAAGTTTTCGGGGTGGCCTAAAGTCGTCGGTATCAGCCAATCAGCGAGGGAGTCTATCCCTTTTTCACTTGCGCTAGACCAAGGAGATTATTTTAGCGTCTGAGGTGGAGCGCCACACCTACAACGTAATTAATGAAACTCTCTCTTGCACTCTATTTTGCATTAATACCATTATTTATATTAGATAGGAATACTTATTACACAAAAATTTGAATCCACTAACTTCTAGGCATAAAATAACCCTAGATGTGTTGACATGCCGTTAAACTCAATCATAATAAATGTTAAATGGCGCAACACAGTCTTCATAACTCGATTGGAAATTAAACTTCTTCTAAAAAAAATAATAAATGTCCTATTTTAAATTGGTACTAATGCAGAATAGCGCGCAAGTGATAAAAGCATTAGATTCCGTTAAATTAACATTTGTTGAATATTCTGTTTAATTGCAATTATTTGTTGTCTTTGGATTAAGTGGTCATTATTAAATAAGCACTATCACTTTCAACAAATGGGTTAATAGAAAAGTATGCTGCGTTTATTGTTTGAAATCGTATAAGTCTCCCGCTAAAATCAAGAATTTTTCTTTTTTATCTTCTTTTTTTTCTATACTAAAAGTTAAGAGATTCCAAAAGAAAAAAAAATGTTTTTGGTGAATTGCTTTCTATGAAACTATTCATATGAAAACAGAAAGAAAAGAATTTAATAAATAGATAATTAGATAAAAGAGAATGAAAATCATGAGTACACTTTCGTGTGTGTGTGTGTGTGTAAATATTCCGTTAGTGTTGGTTGATTTTCGTTTCCATTTCTCAGTTTTGAATTTTCCGGCAAATCCGCACAGTTAACTCCCCTGAATAAACCGAAATCTAAAAACACATTTTCTGTGAAATATATATATGATATTTAAATACAATCCTTTCAAATATACCGGAAATATCTATATTTCTTTTTTTAGTGATTTAAAAAAAAAAAAAAAAAAAAAAAATTAGCTTTTTTTTTTTTAACTAACAAATGTCTGTCTCTGTCTCTACACACTCGCACATACATACATACATACAATGTTTGAATCGGGCTGAAAGGGAACGGGTTAGTACCTGGTTAGATCCTGTAAATTGTGTCATTCTACGGAGACGGTACGCGGTAGTTTTATACCTATTAAAACTGTTGTTTTTTTTTAATTTTTATTTCTTTGATATATATATATATATATATATATTATAAACCACAAAAACAGAACAAGTTTCAATATCACTTCCCTAACATTAATTTATTTATTATTTATTTGTTTTGTTGACGTTAAGTCAGTCGTAATTTAAAAATTTTCTTTTGTTATAAATACAAGCTGTAAGAGTTGGAGGTGGGGGTCCGCGTGTTTACCCCCCCCCCCCAACTGAGTGTCTTTCCTTTACCCGTCTCTCTTATTTCCTTCCTTCTTTTCCCCCCTCCGCTCCACCCGTCTGTAAAGCTTGACCGGTCGAGGCTTTAGATAGTCCAGTGCTAATTGTTGGCCGTAACAATTGACGTGCATACAGTAGCTGTAGTACTCTCAGCCATTGGCTACACAACCCCTAGCTTCTCGTTATCACCCTCCCCCAACACACAAACGAACCTTTTTTTCTTTCTTCTTTCCTTCTTGATGCTAGGCCGTTTGCCGACTCATCAACTACCTCCGCCTCTTCTATACACCCCCCCCCGTATTTGTTTCCTCCCACTCGCTATTTACGACGACACCCCCTCCCCAATCTTTTCTGCCCTGCTAAGAAATCAATAAAGTTGGCACATATCAGTGCCAAAGAGTTTAAAATCCATCTT
>CM042178.1:18073219-18095719 GCA_023376005.1 Doryteuthis pealeii
TTCTCATGTCTCATTATTTTGAAAAAAAAACAAAAAACAAAAAAACATCCATCACTGTTCAGACAACACTTTTTTCCATCTTAATATCCTGATGAAGGTTTAATAAGAACCAAAACGTTTTTTAACGACTTCACCATCAAGAATAAATTTTTTTTTTTTTTTTTTAAATTTAAAAAATTTTTTTAAATATTTTGTTTTTCTATTTTTTACACACACACACAAACACACACATATGTGAGTTGAAAAAAATGGAAGAGAATCAGAAATTATGTGGAAAAAATAAATAAAGAATATCAAATATTTTGACCTGATGACGGTCGTTATTCTGTATACATAAAAAAAACCTTTTCTATTTTTAAAAATTATTTTATTTTATTTTGTATTTAGAATAATAATAAATAGAATGCATTGTGTACAAAGGCATCCTCTTGGCCGAAACATATGTTGGCACTCCAATAAACAATTTTTATCCATTCAACATTTTCTATCCTTTATTTATTTTTTTTTTCAACACACAAACATATATTATATATATATATATATATATATAAACATAAACTGTGTACACAAATTTCTTGTGATCTTCTTTTTTGAGATAGCCAAATTTACAGGAGGAAACCAGTTTTATAAGGCTATCTATCTATCTATCTATCTATCTATCTATCTATCTATCTATATATATATATATATATATATATATATATATATATATATATATATATATTTGGGCAGCATTCTTTCATTTATACATGTAGAATTAAAGGACACGCCTCCTGTTTAACAATTTTATTAACAATGTTTTTCGAGCTTTTTGGCCAACTTTTTTACATTTGGATGTAATCCGTGGATTAGTCCACCAAAGTTTTTATCCCAAGTACTTTCAAGTGCCATCATCAGGGGTGATGTATCTATATTCCTTTTCTTTCTTTTTTTTTCAAGTTAGTATCTTTTGTGTAATTCTACATATATATATGTATATATATTTCTGAAACTGTTGATGACCCTTTCTCTTTCCTTTTTTATTTTCCAGCTGGCACACGTATGCGTTATCCATCAGCCTTCATCTTCACTTGTGAGGAGGAACCCACACTTACAGTTACAGCATCAACCCTGTCCACTGCACCAGTCCCACAAATTCAGCGTCCTCCTTGTCCACATCCTGTCATTCCAAATGGGCCCCTCACCCCACCAACATCTCCAGGGGAGCCTCAGCTTCTACCAGGAAGCACCCTCAAACTGTGTCCTTCATTGTCATATGCCACGGGACCTGTGGAGCCGTGTATTGGGCTCCTCGACCAAACTGCTGACTCCCTAGCCTTCAGAATCTTGGAGAAAGTTGCTCAAGACAGTGTCACCATGGCAGGAATGAGCAAGAGGTGAGTACCCCCACAAAATACCCCCACTACCTCCCCCTTTTTTTGACATACTTTGATCCCCATCTATTGTATATTGACTTTTGTGTACAGATCTTAGAATATGCTAAATATATATATATGAAATAAAAGGAAATTAATTCGACAGTGTGAATTTGATATATTGAAAAAAACAAATGATGTTTACAAATGCATGGGATCATCAGGAGAGAATGTGCATATATATATATATATATATATATATAAATAAATAACAAAAGACTTAGAGATCTTGCATTATAGACTATTTCAGGGAGCTTAAACAAAAATGTCTAATTCTCCCGACTCATCAGATGCGAATTAGACATTTTTGTCTAAGCTCCCTGAAATAGTCTATAATGCAAGATCTCTAAGTCTTTTGTTATTTATTTAAATATAAATTTGCTCTGTGACTCTAACAATAAGAGCACACATTGAGCTCTCAAGCTGCGACAAGTTGTTTTAAAAAAAACCTATGTCGTAAGGAAGATTTCTTCTCTGGACTTTTGGATTATATATATATATATATAGCCCTTTTTTATTTAGTACTTCCTGCGATGCACATATTTGCTTTGAATGGGTCCCCAGGAAAATTTATGGGTCCCAACTAAAGCCGTTTGACTCTTACTTTGTAACCTATCCTGTATAATTCATTTCTAAGAAACTATTGAAATGTATTTACAGTTAGTTTGAAATGGTATGATATATTAGGGTATGGCCTATGTGGAAAACAAAACTGACACATAGGCATTTGTTTTCATCTTTCCAGATGAATTCAAAATATGAAAAAATGTTACTCATAAACTCGTCGTTACTCAGTTTATATACATAAAATCAAACTTCTTAATAGTATTAAAAAAAACCCGTAGATGTTAATATTATTATTATTATTATTATTACTACTTGCTATCTATCGTATGAGCAAGAGTTGAGTTAGAACAGTGGTCCCCAACCACCAGGTTGCTTGTTCACTCTTTTATATAAAAATGATCAGTATGGTCATTTGAATCAAGTTTTTTATTATAATTACTAGCAAATATATGCACCCTCCGGGTGCAAGTATTTCAGTTTTAATATAATAAAATATCATATTGAATTAGAAAGGCTAATGAAACTGAATAAGAATGCAGATAAAAAAGATTTGGAACAGAGGGGGTATGATTGAAAAATAGAACAACTTTGAAACTAACTCTTCCATCATTTTCCATTACTCCCGTCTTTCATTGGTAAATTTTCCTAATTCAACTATTTAGTTAAAATAGGAAGTAAGGAATAAAATTACAGTTATTTCTTCTTGGTAATAGATTTCTTTTAAGATTTATCCCCGAGATTGTTGCTCATATTTATTGAGATAAAACCAAACAATTAAAAATCAATAATACTAAACATATATTTATGAAAATCAATTTTTTAAGATCAATATGCAAATTAGCCTTCCCATTCACACTGTAATCCGCTATTTTGTTGTATATATAAATATAATTGCATGTTAGTATGTAGATATGGTCAACAGTCTTAATGATATGAAACAATTTTATTAATAATTGAGGTTTAAATAAAAATAAAATCATGGAGAATGTGATGTAAATAACTAAAGGGAATTGTGACTTGTATAGTAATATAGTTTCGGTTACAGACAGACAAACCCACAATCTCCATTATAATAAGATTTCTTATTAGAAAAGATTTTCGTTCTAAAATAAATATTTTCATTTACAGAGATGTTGTTGATTATTAATTTATGAACAAAATGTTGTTTACTGTCTGTTGATGTTTGCATTTGACATAAGACCACTGAAGATGATTTATTATTAGATTATGTCATTAACGATTATCGAGCAAATGTAGACCGGAGTATATGAAGGCCGGTCCGTGAAAACATTGTCTTAGATGAAACCGGTCCATGGCGCACATATACCAATTGTATATCTACTTTGTTGACAGATTTTAGAATATGCTAACTGTTCATAGACAGACGTCATATCATATTTACCTAGTATTGAGCGTTTGATCCTTAGATTTCGTCTTTGCTGATCTGGTCATCCAGTTCGAAACCACCTCAGATGCTATAACAATCTCCTTGGTCTAGCGCTATTGAATAGGGGATAGACTCCCTCGCTGACTGGCTGATACTGACTTTAGGCCGCCCCATAGACTTTACTTACATACATACATACATATATATATATATATATATATATATAGGGTCATCCACAGACACGTGTTTCGACTTATCAAGTCTCTTCAGTGTGGCTAGACATTTTGTAAGCTACCTACCTACAGCCGGAATTGAACTCCGGTCGGTTGGGTGTCAGTCCAGCACCTTAACCATTAGGCTGTCTTCACTTACAGAATGGGAAGGGGGTTTTAACTGTTTTAATACACACATCGCTTTGTGTTTAAAGGCCGTCACAGAGTGCTCCATTCCTTAGAAGAGCGTTGTGTTTACGCTTGAGTTGCCGGCCGTCAGCGAGCCCCCCCTCCCCCTCCAAGAGTGCTCAACCCTAGGGGATGGGGAGCATATATATATATATATATATATATATATATAAATAAATAACAAAAGACTTATAGATCTTGCATTATAGACTATTTCAGGGAGCTTAGACAAAAATGTCTAATTCTCCCGACTCATCAGATGCGTCGGGAGAATTAGACATTTTTGTCTAAGCTCCCTGAAATAGTCTATAATGCAAGATCTATAAGTCTTTTGTTATTTATTTAAATATAAATTTGCTCTGTGACTCTAACAATAAGAGCACACATTGAGCTCTCAAGCTGCGACAATTTGTTTTTAAAAAAACCTATGTCGTAAGGAAGATTTCTTCTCTGGACTTTTGGATTACTTTTATATATATATATATATATATATATATATATATATATACACATGTTTTGTAAGTAATTATTTTGTGGCAAAAAATTTTTTTAAACAAATTGTCAGGATATGAGATTACATTAATCTATTTTACCTTACAGTTGCGTTCCTGTATCTGGTATTGTAGACGTATTTCATATCAGATTCATAATTTTCAATACATTTCTATTTCTCGCAAGAAGGACAATATGATATCTATGTTAACATTTTCAAACAAATCTTTCATGTTATTTGCATTGAAAAAATCTTTTTTTCTGGTAGGAGCAAAAATTTTACATTCTATGAGGACATTTTTTTTATTTGTTTTGTTATTAACTTTTGTTGCTTGATGAACTTTGCTGAAGATATGTTTTCCGTTTTTCTTTCAGGAATGCTGACCTTTCTTCAGAGGACATGTTACTTACATGGGACTTTGGTGATCCCACTATAAAGGTGACTTGTAATTGCATTAGGTAAGTAATATACAATTATTATCTATATATTAATACTGGTGTTCCTTATTTGTATGAACGTTATCATCCTGCAGTACCCTCTGGTTAAAAATGAGACCATCCAAATCATCCAAGATGAAATGCAATCTATATATTAATACTGGTGTTCCTTATTTGTATGATCGTTATCATCCTGCAACACCCTCTGGTTAAAAATGAGACCGTCCAAATCATCCAAGATGAAATGCAATCTATATATTAATACTGGTGTTCCTTATTTGTATGATCGTTATCATCCTGCAATACCCTCTGGTTAAAAATGAGACCGTCCAATTCATCCAAGATGAAATGCAATCTATATATTAATACTGGTGTTCCTTATTTGTATGATCGTTATCATCCTGCAACACCCTCTGCTTAAAAATGAGACTGTCCAAATCATCCAAGATGAAATGCAATCTATATATTAATACTGGTGTTCCTTATTTGTATGATCGTTATCATCCTGCAGTACCCTTTGGTTAAAAATGAGACTGTCCAAATCATCCAGGATGAAATGCAAAAATGTGAATTCTAATTATCTGGTGTTGCTTATGCACTGAATTTTTATTTCTTATGAGTGTCATCTGCTTTTTAATTAACGCTAGGTCTTCTGGCCAGCATTAGGTGATCCATCTGTATCTCAAAATCCCAAATAATTTAAGGCATCTCATTCTCCAGAAATGATTCCGGTTTATGCATATACCATTTAATTGTATCGTTAAAATTTTATTTATTTCACAATTCTCAGTGGATCACCTTTTCCACCCAGTTGTGCGTAGCCTTGTACTAGTTTGCTGTATTCTTTTATTACACAATGAGCCATGTCGTCTCTGTTTCCACACGTCATACACTGGCGTTATGTAATGACTTATCACCCACACACACACACAAACACACTGTCTCTGTCCTGTCAGCTGGGGCTGTAAAGGGGCAACACCCCCCAATGGTGCTACCTGTTGGTCATGGTTGGTGATGTGATGCTTAAGGACAGAATCTTGGTAGCTAAGCAGTCTGTGACATGCAACGCTCCACATTTGGAGAGGCCCCCACCCAATCAATCTGCTGGTCCACAACATTCATTATATATATATATATATATATATATATATATATTAACATTTATCATTATATTTTATCAATATATTTAATTTTATCATCTGATCCAGCGGGAAGGACGTCCTTCCTATGTCATATTTGCATCAAACTTTGTGGATCTGCATCGAGTTTGACGAGTCATTTGATGGCTCATGAGAGGAAAGATTATGGTGGTGGGGTTATAGGATTGTAAGGGATGTCAGTGATCTGTAAAGATTATGCTATTGCTATATATATATATATATAATATATATATATATAATGTTGTTAGCATCTTTCCATCCACTAAGGGGGATGGCGTGTCAAAAAAAAAAAAGCATCTGTGCAAGTGACTATATATATATATATATATATATATATATATATATATAATTATCATGGAGATTCAGTGTCTCTCTGTAACTACATCACTGCTTACATCACAATATCCTCAGGAATTGCGTAAGTTTACCAATGAGTATTTAATTTACAGTCAAAATCATTAATACATAGAATAAAAATTGTTAACGTTGTCTCTAAGGAAATCTTGGTTAGATTTGCCTCAAAACAGTTCCTGTTATTAGTACATTTAAAATCCTGCAATGTGTCTCATATATAACTAAAAAATAATGGTTGACATGATATATGGTGTGGTTAATTTGCATACTGGTTTTAACAAGACCGGGTTTAATAAATAACTACTTATTGATCTCTACCATTATTGTTTTATTCTCAAATGTATTAAAATAAATCCTATGAATGATTTTTACTTAAAAAAACAATTAAAATTAGAATAAGTGTAATCATTTTAGGTTATTTGAACTTTTGAGATGAGACTTGATGATTAGTAT
The DNA here is from genome assembly GCA_023376005.1 of Doryteuthis pealeii. Classification (NCBI taxonomy): domain Eukaryota; kingdom Metazoa; phylum Mollusca; class Cephalopoda; order Myopsida; family Loliginidae; genus Doryteuthis; species Doryteuthis pealeii. The sequence goes on from CM042178.1 coordinate 18,079,887, forward strand.
TATTTGTATTATTGTCCCCATCTTCATTGTTATCTGTACAATGTTTCGGCCGATGTGCCCTCTGGCCTTCTTCAGGTATTTCTTGTTGGACTTGGGAATAATAATTAACACAGCTGAATGCCTCTACCCAAGCTATGGTTAGCAGAATGAGAACAGGATACCTCAGTGCACTGGATTACAGCTTGGATTTAAAGTTCTCTGATGGCTCCTGATTACGAAAAGAAATACCTGAAGAAGGCTTGAGGGCACATTGGCAGAAACGTTGTACAGATAACAATGAAGATGAGGATAATAGTCCGAATCATACAAAAAATACTTTGTATATGTGTTCTTATTTGATTTTGTTAATCTTTCTAAATTGATTTATTTCATTACATTAAAACTTAAATACTTACACCCAGAGGGCGCATATTCTTGCTCATACTTAAAAAAAAGTATATACGTAAAATATATATATAGAACTTCTGACATTAATTCTTTGGGATTTTGTTTTTCAGGCACCGCAACTCCAAGTCGAAATCTGGGACTCAGTCTGCCAGCAAGGGCCTACTGCAATGTGCGGGCAATAAACACTTGAAAGGAGAAAAAACGGAAAAGTTAGAGCGTCTAATGAACCGGCACTCGAGGAGTGTCCTTGCTTTCCATAGACGGACTACACAACATGACGAGCTCTTTCACTTTGAGCTGGATATGATTCCGCCAATGCCCCCCAATCCGGCATTCAGGCCCCCACCCAATTCCTCTTCATCATCTTCAGGTGCTAGCGGCGTGGCTCCAGGTCTGCCTCAACTTCACAACACGGTGGAGCCAAGCGGCAGTGGGGGAGTCGACTCCCCCTCCACCCCGGCACCTTCCCCATTAGACTCAGAATCACGTAACCAGCCTTTAATCAATCAAAATATGGACCCAGCAATGCCTACCCTGAGTCCACATCCACCACCCCAAAAGTCTGGACCTGACAAAGATATTGGCGGTGGTGGAGGAGGAGGGGGCGGTGGTAGCAGCAGCAGCATTAGTGGTGGAGGAGGTAATGGAGGTGGTGGAAATAGTAGCGGAGGAGGTGGCAGTGGTGCTTCATCAGGAAGCGGTGCTGGCGGCAGCGGAAGTAGCAGCAAGCCGGCATCTCTTGGAGAATCTCAGAGCAATATTCTGTTCAACGGGAACGACTTGTATTGTAAGTCCGAGGAACCGAGTCCCAAGATGGAAACTGCTCCGTCTCCGGCCACCTTGCAGCAACAGCAGCAGGTTCAGCAGCCTCATCATCAACAGCAACAACAGCAGCAGCAGCAGCAACAACAGCAGCAGCAGCAACATCATCATCAACAGCAGCAGCAACAACAACAACAGCAGCAACAGCAACAACAACAGGACTTCAAAACAGAGACAGATATTAACTGTTGGCTCAGGTCTCAACAACGTCACGGAGAATCCAAACTCCTCAAACGACCGGTTCTCCCAACAAATGAAGTAGAAGATGAACAAACACTAGTCACGGAATCATTATACGATTTTCAAAGCTTAAACTCTTGGTAAGTTTTTGAAAAAAAATATACATATAAGTAACGCCCTTTGTTTAATTAAATTAATTTTAATTAATTGAATTAAATTAAACAAAGTATGCTGCACCCTGTATATTTTTTGCTCTCTAAATTTTCTACTTTAAGATTGATTGATTTTAACCTGTCTTTATTATTTATGTCTAACCGCCCTGTCGGCTGGGGTGTTAGAATGCACCGACTGCACCTCTACAGAGGTGTAAGACTCCCCAAATGGGGCCACCTGTTGGCTGTGGGTGTGATTTTAACATGTCTACCTGTCTTTATTATCATGTTATTTTGGGTTGTAAATATACATGAACAAACTTTTAAAAAAAATCTTACAATGAAATTCTAATGCAAAAAAAAATTGTCTGTTGTTTGTAAACAAACAACCGGGAGTTTATGGTGAAAAGCAAAAGGTGTTCCTTTCAAAACAGCTCTCAGCTGGGGTGCTTATTGGTTACTTGGTCCGGGTATAGTTGTAAGGGTTCAGTAGTTATCTTTGAAGTCAGGTGAGGTTTTGTTCTATGGACTTACATCTTTGATTGGAGGTAGTTATCTTCTGAAGTCAATTTTTCTGCTGAGGGATTGAATATGAAAGAAGTATGTATGTGGGTATTTATTTCTGGGTGAGGTTTTGTTCTATGGACTTACATCTTTGATTGAGGCTGGTTTCTTTCAGGAAGATGATTATGTTATTAGACTCAGTTGTTTCAAATATTTCTTTCATGCTTTTATGTTGTAGAAAGTGTGGGTGATATTTCTGCATTCCATCAACCTGTCTAGGGTTATTTTATGCTGAAAAGTTTGAGAATTGCATTTATAGTACATTGATATTTGGGCAATTCCATGTCAAATTATCCAGAAAAAAAGTAAAATTGTCACCCACCCCCTTCAATTTTTTGGAAATTTTGTTCAGGTGTGGACTAAGTTAAAGTTAGACAATCCCCCAAATTTGAGCTTCCGATTCCAAAAATTGGCGGAGTTATGTCGATTTTTTAGCTCTCAAAATTTGATGGGGTTTGCAAAAGATGGTGACTTTTGTAATCTATTTTTGTCTGTAAAATGAGTTCTTGAGCTTCCCTACTACTAAAAATTGGTTTATAAAAGGATTTTTGCCCAAGGAATCCAAAAATGCTATCGAAAAAGTCTGAAAGTTAATCAATTTTAAGTTATTGATGATTTTTAATTTTTTCATAGCAAGATCAATATCCTGATGTGGTACTGCATCTATGACAAAAAAATTTTTTCTATTATTATTTCACATATATTGAACATTATTTGTACCAACAAGATAGTTTGGTCTTTGCTTCTTAGCAAACCCCACCCCAACCCCACCACCTGATGTGGATATACCAACAAAGACAGCTAAATTATATATATATATATATATATATATATATATATATATATAATAGTATTTGGTAATTAGCTTTTGAAGCATTGTTAAGTAAAGTATATTATTATTTATATTTTTGAAGGCAATTACTATGCATATATTGTATAAAATTCAATAATTATTGAAAATAATCAGGACAAGCAAACTCGGCAAAAAACTCATGTAACATGTGGAACACTGTTCAACTGTTTCAACTTTATTAAGTCTCATCAGCGGTGTATACCTACGATCTCCCTCCGACAGAGATTGAACCCGAGAACCCAGTACGCAGAGTCAGATACTCTACCTCTGGGCTACCGGGAGATCGTAAATAAAGTTGAAACAGCTGTACGGTGTTCCACACATCGCACACATTATTTGCCAAGTTTGCTTGTCATGATTATTTTCAATATTTATCAAATTTTATATGATATACGCATTGTAATTGCCTTCAAAAATATAAATGATAATATATATATATATATATATATATATAAAAACACGCAAACATACTGAAATTAAATGGGTTACATGCTTGCACACACATACATGGATTAAACACAAATTTAGGATTTCTCAATCCGTACACATATTTCTCCACCACTAACACTACTAGCAAAGCAGAGGGCACAAGGGGCGATCAACACTGACTGTGATGACAGCCAAGACAAATCTAAACATGCCTACGCATAAAACACAGACAAGCACCTGTACAAAACAAACGAGTATAGGCAATAAAGAAGAAAGGAGGTCACTAAGAGCAACCGCCCCCATACCACCCACAAGAGATGATGCCATCAACATCAATAAATTGTATATAGATGCCATAAAAACAGATCAGCTAGTCTGTTTGTTCTGAAGAAGGGGTATGAACATACCCAAAAAATTAACTAAATAAAATAAAACTTAACTCGAAAACTGAGGGAAGCTCGTGGTGTAATGGTTAAAGTCATTCGAAATGGACTCGTCACCCCGAGTTCAAATCCTGGACGTGGTAATTGCCTTTCACTTAGCGCTAATACCCTTGGAAAGGTATGAATCCTACTCTCCCTCCAGCTATGGATAAGTAGTAGGGCGGATTGGGCTCTTTAACCGGTCTAGGAGAAGGAAAACTCTGAATGCAAACCTGTTAAACTCCGCTTAAGAAATTGACCTTGTGTCTCATCCTGCTTGTGCGGAGGGGTTGGTAAATATATATATTTCACACCCAATGCTTCATACTAAATTCCAAACAATATATATTATAGACAGATATATATAATATGAGTCTTCGCATATGGTTCTAAATTATTTAGTTAAGAATCAATACCAAAATGAAGTAATGAATAGAATAATTGAAAAAGTTATTTCCAAGTGACCCCCCCCCTTAAAAAAATGAATAGAATAATTGAAAAAGTTATTTTCCAAGTGACCCCCCCCCCTTAAAAAATGAATAGAATAATTGAAAAAGTTATTTTCCAAGTGACCCCCCCCTAAAAAAAATGAATAGAATAATTGAAAAAGTTATTTTCCAAGTGACCCCCCCCCTCAAAAAAAAAAAAAAGATAACTTTTGAGGGAGGTCATTGATAGAAAAAACCCTTTTCCCACTATGGGACTCTATCGAAGCATTGAATTATTATATACAATATTGAAGAAGATAAAATAATGTCTTACCTTTTTAAAGTTATGCTGAGGAGTGAAGTTTATAAAGTTAAGTTGAAAAGTAATTCGAATTTTACACACACACACACACACACACATATACATATATATATATGTATATAGATAGATAGATTGATAGAGAGTTAAAGAATAGATAACATAAAATAAATATTCATCTTATCCATTTTGTTTGGTTGGATTTATGCTTGGGTTATTTTATGTCAAAAACGTTTTTGTTTTATTCATTCTTGTTGGGTACCAAATTTTTTATACACATTCTTCAAAACTCATTCTTTTGTGAAAAATTGACTGAGTTTCAAGCTAAAATTTGTGTCATTGAATTTGTGTGTGTGTGTGTGTCCCGATTATTATTATTTTTTTATTTTTTATTTTTTTGAATTATTATTTCTTAACCTGCTGAAAATTAAGATTTAAAAAAAAAAAAATTCTATAGATCTATCTTAGTAAATTTTAAAATGGATTAATTTGCAAATTATTCATCGTCCTATAGGGCTGATTTACTTCAGTCGGTAGAGCGTTCGGCTAGGAATCACAAGGTTCCTGGTTCGATACTGGTCCTCGCCAACTCAGAATATGGGTAGCATAGGGATCTGCGGTAAAGTGAGTTGCTAATGGTAGGTGTGGCACCCCACACTAAAATAATCTCCTTGGTCTAGTGCTAGTGAAATGGGTATAGACTCTCTTGCGGTATGGCTGATACTGACATTAGGCCGTCAGAACGACTTTTTTAATATTCATGATAAAATGACCCATGGCTTTAATTCTTGTGTGAGATTTTAGCATTCACTTTGTCTGGCTCTATTTTTCAATCTCGGATCTGTCAGCGTGCACTAATCGTATCTTTACTTTTGGCTTCGTGTGTACCTATCGTCTTAAACTTTCAAAATGAATGCTTGCCAAAATAGGGTTATGAGTATTTTCTCTAAATATATTTAATTCTTGTCATTTTAAAAACATCCATCATTGTTTAGACAATGTTTTTTCCATTCTTTTGTATTGTCCCGACGAAAGTTTAATATAAACCGAAATGTTTGAATGTCAATTCTACCATTAAAAAATCCATCCATCCATCAATCAACCAACCTGCTACCTATAATCTGTCGAGTTTTCCAGCTAACTAGGGTATGATGAGCTACATATCATCTGTTAAGGTTCTTGGCTACCTGTGGTATGAACTGTAGCGCCCTGTCACATGGAGCTGTAGAATATGCTGACTGCTCCTCTGCAGAAGGGTAAGATCCCTTTAATGTTGCCACCTGTTGACCATGAGTGCCGACCTGTGATGTTTAAAGACCAGAATCCTGGTGGCTTATTCAACTGTAAAAACATGAGCGAATTTAGATAAATATATATTACTAGCAAAATAAAAAAAGCCCTCTGGGCGATGTAAAAATAGATTTTTGAAACATATTGCCTAAGTTGCTGGGAGTTAAAAATTCAATGTCAGCGAGTTTGTACCCTAAGTAAGTAAAATCATCAAATTCATTAAAGGATTAAAAAATAAAACAATTTGAAATGTAAACTTTAAATATGTATTAAAATAAAACAAACTATATATAGATATATAATACCAGTCATGTATTTATTAAAACTTGTTTTAAAAAAACAATGAGGACTGTCTAATGTTACATGTCAAATTTTGAGTGTATTTATTCTATGTTGTTATGATTTTGGGTAATGTGACATAAGCAGTGACATAGTTTTTGTTACAGACAAAAACTGGAAGCGAATCTCCATTATTGATAGATTTTAAAACCTAAAAAGTTTAAAGGTTTTTCCCCAGGGTGTACACCTTCATTGCCATGTCCTAGGTATGATGTTAAACTGCATCTAGTGATGAGGTTCTAGTTCTGAAGCCCTTTCATTGCCATTACGTCCAAGCAGGGCCCAACATTAATGGCGTCCCGGGGATGATAAAAATTACATCCGGGACAATCAATATGTCATCCAGGACAGTTTGCCAGGGACGGTAAAAAAATTTTCCTAAAAGTTAGTACTACATTCCAATATTGGCCATCCAGTGATTGCCCGAATGTTGACCTTAAAATGAGGCTATGGCACCGCAGGTCTATTCTCAAAGCCATGTAATGAATAATGGTGGAGGGAGATAGTTTAAAAGGACCGAATTATGTACTACTAACCCTACTCGGTAACTTAAAGTAAAAAAGTATATTTTTTTTAGCTCAAAGCACACTAGGAAATGGATTTTTTATCCAAATATCCAGAATTATCACTGCTTCAGCTTTTCTTAATGTTTTATTACATGTTATTATGCTACTGATGACTGACAAGTATAGATGATGCTAATGAATTAAACAAAAATATTTTGATTTCGGGACGGTCCGAACCCCATTCAGGACAGTTGATAATTTTTGTTCGGGCGGTCATGAAAAAAGTTAGTGTGGATCCTGCCACCAAGTATACTCTGATCCACAGTAGTAGTACTTGTTAGAGTCCAGTTTATAGGTTAGATAGATTTAAAGAATCAGTTGTTTTTAAGGTTTTGGACTAAGTAACCAATAGGCACCCCAACTGGGATCTGTTTTTAAAGGAACACCTTTTGCTTTTCACCATAAACTCCCAATTGTTTGATTTTTTTTTTTTTTTTTTTTTTTTTGCATTAGAATTTCACTGTAAGATTTTTAAAGTTTGTTCATGTATATTTACAACCCAAAGACATGTTTTTATACTAAAATAGTTTTCGACTTTGATAAAAAAAATTATTTATTTCATGTTGTTAATTCAAAAGGAATTTTTTTTTAATTATAAAAGTTTAAATGAAAGATATGTTTTTATATTAAAGACACATTTTTATATTAAAATAGTTTTTATTTAACCAGAAGAGAAATGCAGATATGTTTATTTAAATGAAATAGTTTTTATTTACAAATAGTTTTTATGTTTACTTGAATAAAAGGATGTTGTTCGGAAATGGTATCACACAATTTATAAAGTTTATTTTCCATGTGCCTCTCGTACCACAACCGGAAGTTTATAGTGAAAAGCAAAAGGTGTTCCTATTGAATACTTGGTCCAAGATTTTTAATACCCATCAAGAAATAAAAAACCAAAATTCTTTGGCATAAAACAAACTAACAAGGGTTGACATGCCGTAAAATCCAATGCAAATTTTCTATGCAAACTTCTTTCTCCTTTCTATCTCCATTCTTTTAAACACACACATATGGGCACAGCACACACACACACACACACACACAGAGCTGAAGGTAATAAACAAAGGGAGAAACAAAATCAGCTGTGCCTGGAGACACACACACACACACACACACACACACACACATACATTCACAAACAGATGAAGGTAATAAAAAGGGGAAAAATCGGCTGTGGCTGGAGAACACACACACACACAAATAAACAAAATACTAAGGCCTGCCTAATAATAATAATAATAATAATAATAAAGGATGGTCCAAACCTGGAATGATACTAAGACATTGTTGGACACACATACACACATGCATAGAATTTGGAAGATATCACCGGGCATACAACAGAATGGACAGATCCTAGCAACAAAGTATCAGCTCCAGATTTAGCTTTTGGAAATCTTCTGACGTCGGGGTCTTTATCCTGAAATATTAAGAATAAATCAAAGGTAAACAAACAATATCATAGTTACCTAATTTTCCTTTACACTTGCATTGTAATAGCTTTCAAAACCAACCACCAAACCAATATAAACACAATGCTTTAAGCAAATCATAACTCTTTTATTACTGTATTTTTTATTTGGATTTTATTTATTTTATTTTTTTTCTAGGTTTGATAACCGGTTGAAAAGGCCAAAGTTTGAATCGCGACAAGACAGCCAACATTTTCAGCAGCAACAGCAACTGCAGCATAACTCGCATTTTCCGCAGCATCCCCAAAACACATCATCCAGCAAACAACCATTGAAACCTCCCACACCTCAACCTCCAGCTCATGACCCCTATGAGTTCACTGATGAGTCATCTTCACTTTTTGGCACTCTCCCTGCCAGGAACTTCCGCACAAGTCGTGATGACCTCTTTCGATCGTCACCTATTAAGGTCAGTATCACTTCGTTGTGCATGAGCCTCACCTGCCTGCAATTAAGTCAAAAATCCGAATGAGTTTTTCTAGTTTTATATCATGAGGCTCTTTTTTTTTTTCTGGGTGAGTTTTTTAACATCCTTCGTATATGTCTTTCTGAAAATAATGCATGTGTACAGAACTATTTACGACATCATTCTTGTCCATTACTGGAAGCACCATTTGCATGAGCCTCACCTGCCTGGCAATTAAGTCAAAAATTCGAATTAGTTTTTTTAGTTTTATATTATGAGGCTCTTTTCGTATATGTCTCTCTGAAAACAATGCATGTGTACAGAACTATTTACGACAGCCATCATTACTGGAAGCAAACTACACCTATTGATGATATCTAGGAATTACGTCCGAAAAGACTTCAGCCACTTTATCATTGCTGTTCATCAATCAAGACCTTGATATGAGATGGTACCGGCAACTCGTGGATTTTACAAGATTGTTTCTTGATTTTGAAATACACCTTCACGTCAGAAAATTGATGGCAAATGTTTTAGTTTAACCCGAGCTCAATGCATTATGTGTTTCACTTCGCTTTCATGTCATTGAAAAGGCATGAACTCATTCCTTATTCCCAACAGATATGGGTAAATAGAAATACAAGCTGACTTCTTTGGCCTTTTTACGGCAACAGTTCTAGAAGGAAAACTCTGAATTCAAACAAGCCGTACCTAGTAGACTTTAACATATGTCTGGACTGAGCGCTGCAAGTTATCCTGCAAAGTCGACACTTTGCCAAGAGGTTCGAAAAAAATTTTCTCTCCTTCTCCTAGACTGGTTGTCCTACCAAGGATAGAAATCCCAGTCTTTCCTAATATTTACCCATAGGTGAAAAGAGAAGAAAATCATATATACATTTCCTAAAAGCATCATCGCGAAGTGAAACGCAAACAGCGTCATCCGGGAATTTAATTAATATATTTCTTACGGCGATAACCGTTACGTTATGAGCATAGACATTAGACATAGACTAAATGTTTGCTTTGTAAACTGTCATGAATGAAGAAGGAAGTTACTTGATAGGTTATGAAAACTCAGCAAAAACCAAGCAGACTGTACAGGGTGTCCACAAAGTCTGGGTACATGGGGATTAACATATTCTTTTAAAACAAAACAATTTTATTTAATTATAATGTTAATAAATAATATTTTCAATATGATTTCCATCATTTTCAATGCATAACTTGATGCGCCTTGCAAAATTCAGGTGAACTCAATTAAATAAGTCTACATTGCCATCAATTTCAGCACACTGACTGGTAATGCGTTCTCTCATCTGGTTTAAATCTGTAATCTTTATTGAGTAAACTTTCTCTTTCAACATATCCAAGACACTGCCTGTTTCTTTAAACTTTTTGATCAATTTCCCGATGGCAGTAAAATAGATAGTTTGCCTATAAGGGTGTTGAAGGTTAAATTCTTCTGCAATTTTGTTATAAGACCATCCCTCTCGTCCACTTAAGAGTACTAACTCAATTCTTTCTTCTTTAGACAGAGCCATCATTCGATCTGGGTAGAAAATAATAACATAAATACATTTTTAAAAATAAAGTATTTTTTATTTAATTTAAACAAAAGGAAAAAAGGAAAATTATTATTTCTTATATTTAATTGTTTATACTATGATTTTATTTACTGCCAAATTACCATATCTGCCTTCTCGGAAAAATAACACAAATAAGTGCAATAGTGAAATCTACATTTACCCCGACTTTGTGGACACCCTGTAGAATGCTCCCCAATCCATTTGTAAAACCACCGAGAAATTCAACTCCATGATTGTTTTTTGTTTTGGGGTCATCAGGAGAGAATGTGCAGCATTTCGGAGCCTTCCTCTAAACGGTTTTATTTGCATGTGTAGCAAGATGGGGATATTATCCTGACTTTTGTGAGCTAGAACTACTATATTAGAAAAGGAGGAAGAAGGAAATAAGAGATGATAAAGGTTTTAAAAAGAGTAATGAACACAAAACAGGATGAACGATGATTTGACCGTAGCGTTACCCCGAATGGAGAATTGAGTGTCAACCGGAAGTTTCAGGTGTTGACTGGAAGTCACGTGGTGACGTGGAACGACTAAGAAAAGGACGACCCTCTTTTTGCTTTCGGACGCCTAGGGGAACGGACGGGCCTTTGGTGCCTAGTATGGGGTCACAGTAATCAAGTAGTGTTCTCTCTCTCTCTCTCTCTTCTCTCTGCCTTTCCTCCTCTCCGATACAGCACACGAGGCAAGCACGATAATAAAGGCTAGCAGTTGTGACTACATATTTCTCGCATTTTTAGTACCGTGAATATATTGCCGCCGCCACCACCACCGCCCCGTTATGTATATCGCTTTGGGTACTGTGACCAGATATACGACAACGTTACAGATATCGTTTTAGTGCCCGGTAAAAAGGGACAACGTTACACATGCAGGCTCCCCTCACTGATATGAGGCCCTACAAAATATATCCAGGATATCGTACGATCAAATATGCTAATGAATAAGGCGAAACGATTATTACATAATTAATAGGCTACCTATCAATTATGTACAATTGTTGTATAGCTGTTTATACCCTTCTGACATACTCGGGTATATATATATATATATATATATATATACCAAACCCTCCACACGAGCAGGATGTGACACAAGGTCAATTTATTAAGCGGAGTTCAACAGGTTTGAATTCAGAGTTTTCCTTCTCCTAGACTAGTTACCTAGCCATGGTTAAAGAGCCCAATCTGCCCTGCTATTTATCCATAGCTGGAGGGAGAGTAGGATTCATACCTTTCCCAAGGGTATTAGCGCTAAGTGAAATGCAATTACCACGTCCAGGATTTGAACTCGGGGCGACAAGTCCATTTCCCATGGCGTTAACCATTACACCACGCGCTTCCTACTTGCCTATACTTGGGTATATAAGAGAGATAGAGAGAGAGAGAGTTCATATCGGGTGATAGAGAGAGAGAGAGACACATTAGAGATTAGAGACTTACTCGATTAGGAGATCTTACTTGCTTCTTGTTATCTTGTCTTAGAGTAGTACTGATAATACGTATATTGACATTGCTTTCTATAGATGAGATATTAGGCATATGAACTGGTCTACTAATGTTGTGTATACCCAACATCGGGTATATAATAGCGAGAGTAAACTCGGGTGGTAGGGAGAGACAGACTCAATGTCTAACTCTAAGGAGATTATTATATGCTGGATACCAAGTCATATAGGAGTGAGGGGAATGAAAGAGCTGACTCTGCAGCTAAATCTGCTCTAGATTTAATCCCTGACAAGTTCCAGATACCATATACTGACTTGAAACCTAAAATTAATAGATTCCTTCATACAAAATGGCAGCAACACTGGAATAACTGTATCCACAATAAACTCTTCCTAATCAAACCAACTTTGGGAGGCTGCAGACCAACTTTAAGGAAGTCTAGAAAGGAACAAGTCATTATGTCCCGATTATGCATTGGTCATACAAAACTAACACACTCTTATATACTCAAACAAGAACAACAACCACAATGTGAAACATGTCAAACACCCCTGACAGTCAAACACTTATTGATGGAATGCAGATTTTTTGCTCACATCAGAAAACATTATTTTAAAGCAATCAATATGAAGGACCTTTTTGAAAATGTTAACATAGAGGATATTTTCTCCTTTTTGAGGGAAATAAAATTATACCATAGAATATAGACATGAAACAAATCAATGTCATAGAGTATGATTCCCAATAATGCTAACACATTGTTAAAACCAATTACTAAATGTATATATATGAATACACAATATGTATAACAACCCAACCGCTAGGCATGATATAACCCTGGACGGGTTGATATGCCGTTAAAATTAATAAACCAACCAACAGAGTAGAGTGACTTACTTGGTTGGAGATCTTACTTGCTTCTGCTAACTTCATCACTGCTTACTTGTTGTCTTGTTGCTGTCTTCTAACTGCTTCTTCTTTTTCTTAACTAAGGGCTTCTGTTGGGCTAACGTTAGTCATTGCAATCAATTGAATGAATCACAAGGCATTTTTTTCTTGATCAAGATTTTATTTAGTCTAGCCCATGTTCTTCCGTGCTGATGAGATATCAACCCCAGCAGAGAGAGTCACGTGCTCTCGGATATAATTCTCTGAACTAACTAATCTTTTGCTCCCCTAGGGGTCAGTTAGGATACGCTTTTAACTCAAATGAACCTATTTTAAACTGACTACAGGGTCTGTCAGCAATTTATGGCACCACATAAATTGTAACACAATGTGTTGATTGAATAAAGATCTCGTTTTAACTGTCTCATAATTTCTTTATTTGATTTTGCAGGAAGAAGAAAAAGATGCTTCCAGGCTCAATGGAAACAGTGAGTGTTTGTTGTTTTTTTTTAATTTTATTTTATTTTTATTTATTTTTATTAGCTCACTCAGTAGATCAATCGCTTAGGAATCACAAGGTTCTGGGTTCAATACCGGTCATCACCAACGCAGCACATGAATATCACTGTTAAGATTCTAGTGGCCATTTTTAGGCTGCCAGTGGAGAGCACTTTACAGTGGAGATCCCTTGTGGCATTAAGTTTGACCTGTGCCGTGTTGCGTAGAATCCTATAATGCTTGTTTCACAAACTATCCGTGTGAGACGGACAGGGCATGCTGGACACTGCTGGAGGAGCAAGGACCAATTCATAAGCAACGTTCTCCTGTGGAAGCCAACACATGGACATGCTAATGTGGGCTGCCCATCAAGGACGTACATTGACCAACTCTGTGTGGATACTGGATGTTACGCAGAGGACCTCCCTGGGACAATGAATGATAGAGAAAGTTGGCGAGAGATTATCATGGATGTCTGTGCTAATTGCGTGACATGATGGTGATGACGATGATAAAAAGATTACTCTTATTTTAAACATATTTAAATTGCTTTCAATATAAAATCGTTCATACGATTGATTTTAATATTTTGGATGATAGAACAATTACATTAGAGATCAATAACACCAAGTATTTATTTATTAAACCCGGTTTTGTTAAAACCAGTATGCAAATTAACCATACCACACCTTTATTTCTTAGTGATATATAAGACTTTACACGCACTAATAACATGGACTGTTTAGAGGAAAATCTGTGAGTTTCATAGAGACATCGTTGATAAATAAGATTTATCCTATGTATTAATGAATTTGACAATAAATAAATTAGATAGACATTGATAAACTTTTGCAATTCCTGACGGTGTTGTGACAAACAGATATGTAGTTTTAGTTATAGACAAACAGACACTGAATCTCCATTATAATAAGATGTTAACAATGTCGGTTGATTGTATGATTCTCTTTATCCATAGATATGACCTCAGTTGGATCGCCTCCAGCTTCCTGCTCTTTACCAGTATCCAACAGTCTCACAACAGAGAAGGATCTCTTCCCGACTCCCATGGATTTAGATCATATTTTTGAGAGTGAGGATAGCAGTGATGAAACAGTAAGTATACTTTGATTGAATTTTTAACCCCCTTCCCCCCAAAAAACCCCAAAAAACTATGTCTTCATTACATGTCCCACTAAATATTTATGTCTCGATAACTCTAGTTGCAACCCCCTCCCCCCAAAAAAAAAAAAATTTCTATCTTGATTTTCCAGTTCCCGATGAAAAAAAACTCTACAAGTCTCCATTGTTTTCCCCCTCCAAAATTCTACAATTCTGAGTTCCCTGCCTCCAAAAAAAGTCTACAAGTCTCCATTGTTTCCTCCCTCCATAATTCTACGATTCTGGGTTCCCTGCCTCCAAAACAAATCTACATGTCCCCTAATGTCTTCAATTTGTTGCCCCTTCAAATCTCTACGTGTTTCAATTCCCTGCCTCCATGAAAAAATCTTTTCATTTCTCGTTCCCTCACCCACACCTCCAATCCATATGTTGATCCTCTGTCCCCCAAACTGGATTACCTATGTCTGTCTTGTGGGTGTTCTTTTCTGTGTGATTCCTTCTGTGCTACTATATAAGCCGTTACATGCCAGTATAAGAGGAGGAGGAGGTTATCACTCTATAGAACTCTTTTATAACCGTGCGGTGAGAAGATGGCATCTTGGGAGCAAACGACCCTCAACTAAAATATAACTAAGCCAGTTCGCTTTCATACAGAAATCAGCAGTTAGGTCAGAGGATGGCGAACTGGTGTCAATAATTTTTTATAACTGTTAATGGCAATTTTCCATTTACTATACCGTTATTTAAATCTAATTACACTTAGACATAATTTGTAGGCTACCCACGAATTATTTAACAAGAGGAGGATGAGGTTATCATTCTATAGCAATCTATTTTCTCTTGAGTTTCAGGATCAACCGGTCCCTAACCAAAAATCTGGTGATGAGAATCACAAAGGAAGTAAGGGATCAAACATCATTTCCAATGGCACCATAGGTAAGGACACCTTTATTTTCTATCACTTCATCAATTTTTAAAAAATTGGTACAAGCAATATATATTTGTATTAGATTAGAATACTTGATACCATATTATAACTGTGTACAAATTATTTGTATTAGATTAGAATACTTGATATCATATAACTGTGTACAAATTATTTGTATTAGATTAGAATACTTGATATCATATAACTGTGTACAAATTATTTGTATTAGATTAGAATACTCGATACCATATAACTGTATACAAATTATTTGTATTAGATTTATACCATATAACTGTATACAAATTATTGTATTAGATTAGAATACTTGATATCATATAACTGTGCACAAATTATTTGTATTAGATTAGAATACTTGATACCATATAACTGTGTACAAATTATTTGTATTAAATTAGAATACTCGATACCATATAACTGTGTACAAATTATTTGTATTAGATTAGAATACTCGATATCATATAACTGTGCACAAATTATTTGTATTAAATTAGAATACTCGATACCATATAACTGTGTACAAATTATTTGTATTAGATTAGAATACTCGATATCATATAACTGTGCACAAATTATTTGTATTAGATTAGAATACTTGATATCATAAAACTGTGCACAAATTATTTGTATTAGATTAGAATACTTGATACCATATAACTGTGCACAAATTATTTGTATTAGATTAGAATACTTGATACCATATAACTGTGTGCAAATTA
>CM042178.1:18100719-18288219 GCA_023376005.1 Doryteuthis pealeii
TGGCCTCGTCTGATCAATCGGCTGGCTACGTCAAGCGCTAGCACCTATATGATTGCCCCAACCCTATTGCCCTCATGACAACCACCAACCCTTCTTATCATATGGGTGCTAGAAGGTGGTGGCTGTGGGTCTACATGTCCTGGGAATGACGTTAAACTCTATCTGATGGTGAAGTTCCGTTCTGTAGGTCTGGGGAATGTGGAGCACCCCTTCATCACCATTGCTACCTGGTCCACTCTGACCCGGAGTGGTAGTACCTGTTAGGGTCCCATCTATGGGTTGAATAGAAAAACATGAGTTTATAATCAAAATTGTATTATGCATTAAGAATGAATTTATTTCACAAATTTGTCGGCATTAAATGACCCACCGAGGTTGATATGCCGTAAAACAAAACAAACCAAACTATATTACAACATAATCTCCATTATAATAAGATGTCCCATGATTGATGTGAATCATCAAAATATTTAATTAAGATCCACATTGATACTGCACTTCTTTTTTTCTATTTATGTTACCATGTTCATTTAAAAAAAAAAAAATTTATTTTTTATTTTTTAGGACTGGTCGTGTGTGTTCAAGCCGCCCAAGTTGGCCCGTTTTGTAGGCTCCACCAAATACGCCCCAGTAGAGCTGCCGAGTGCCCATGACACTTTGTTGCCAAACTTTCAGATGCCTGAATATAAACCTTCTTGGCAGTATCAGTCACATGCACCAAGGTGAGTTCAGAATTGCTGATCCATGTCTTCCTGGAGTGGTACTACCTGTTAGGGTCCCATCTATAGGTTAAATAGAAAAAAAAAATTTTAAAATAATTGTTTAAAAAAAAAATTGAATAGCCATCAAGAATGAATGGTAATCTGAACATTAGCTACATAAATGAGAGTAATCTCACCTTGTTTGTTTCACTTTGAAGAATTCGTTATGTTTTGGTCGGCCATTTTCATTTCACCATAAATTTATACTGAAAATACGAATTTCTTCGAATCAATACAACTGCATGTTTTAACTCAAAAATACATTAGAATGTGTTTTTAATTGTGCTTGCGCATTATTTGAAATGAACTTAATTATTATTAAGGGCCGGTATCAAACGAGGAACCTTGTGATTCCTAGCCGAATACTCTATCGACTGAGCTAAAACGGCCCTATTAAGGTTCCATATACAAGTTAAATAGATCGAAATTTGGGATTTAACTAAAACAAAACATTATTTAAAAAAAATAAAAATTAAAAAAAGGAATTGAATACCTAACAAGAATGAATAAAACAAAAGTTTTTGGCATAAAATAACCCTAGATGGGTTGAGATGTCGTAAAATCCAACCAACCACCCAGCAGGTATTGTAAGCAACCTGGGTCCTTTGTTTTATCATAATGATTTGATTTGACATTAAATGACCCAAAAAGTGTTGATATGCCATAAACAAAACCAACCAACAAATATTAATTTGTTATAAAATAATTCTATTTGAGTATTATAAACGGTATAGTCGTAAATACTCCTTTATTATTTGATGTATTTATTTATTTACTTATCTATTTATTTATTAATCAAGCCATGTCGTAATACTGCATTTGGCACACGTTGACATCTCTTTATACATGATAATTTTTCCCGCCAAGCCGTATTTCCAACGCTGAGGCAGTTATGTAAAACTAGAGTTGATCATGGGACTCGAAAGATTTATATTTCAAATATATACTTATACTTACCTTTATTACCTCCAATATCCCTCTGTACACCCAGGGAACACTACCGGGGTACCTGCAGACCGAAGCAAACTTGCTGTGAATGCCCTCTTAGGCATTTCAACTTGATATCAAAAACTGAATTATAATCCAGTGTTTTTTATTTATTTATTTATTTATACGAGATCAGCCTATAATAATGAGTTTTTTTTTCAGGTTGGCAACCTTGATTGAAAAACTGCTGATCTATATTGCCCTTGTATTCTTACTATTTCTTTCTTTATTTCAGTCATTATCTCAACCTCCCGTCCATTGAAAACATCCCCAGTTTATCGAAAATGCATGTGGGTGCCATTGAATCATCTCCAGCCACTTTCCCCGGGGGCAGCGTATCACGGACTCCAATGAGTTACGAACAGTCGCCTATGTCAAATGCTTCGTCATCGTACGTCAACAAGACACTGAGTTCAATTGACAATCAAGGCACAAATCACCAGCTGCCCGAGGTGCACAGTGTGTTGGTCAGTGTCATCCTGGGAGATAGCGCACTGAACATTTTCAAAGATCATAACTTTGACAGCTGCAATCTCTGCGTGTGCAACATGCGCGTCAAGGACGACGAATTCAATGTAGAGGACATGAATCGCTGCACGTGTGGCTTCAGCGCAGTCATGAACCGTATGTTCGGTCACAACTCAGGACTCTTCTATGAAGATGAAGTAGACATTACCGGCATAAAAGATGAGCGATACGACCAGAACACACACAAACGTTTGGCAGTGATAGATTACCAAAAAACTGGTATCAACAAGGACAATGCTCCAAATCAAACAGCACTCATCCCCCCTGAGGATGTCCCCCAGGATATTCTAGAGTGTTTATTAAGTCAGTTCTGTGTCCCTTATCCATCATCTGTGGCTCTGCGGATGTTTAGCAAATTAATTACGAATGCAGCGACGTCGCTGGTCGACAATGTTGTCAATGGCATATCGATGCAAGGTAAGTGATAAAAAAAAAAAAAAAAAAAAAAAAAAAGAATCTTTCTATCTTTCCATCTCAGCCCTGTTGGTGGGCTTAGAATATGCACTATGTATGAAACCCAACAAACAAACAAAACCAATTCATTATCTGTCTGTTATATCTAAGTCTGTCGATGTCTATCTGTCTATTTAAGTCTGTCGAATCTAAGATCCCTGGTATGAGACTAAACTGCATCTAGTGGTAAGGTTCTAATACTGGAGCTCTGGGAGTGTGGAGTGCCCCTTTATTGACATTACTCCCAGGTCCACTCTGACAGGGAGTGGTAGTATCTGTTACGGTCCCATCTATAGGGAAATAGATGTGATTGCAAGTTGATGAAATTATTCCTACCAGTTTATTACTACACATCAAGTAATACACAGTTAATGAAAGATCTAACATAGAATTATTCCTACCAATTAATACACATGAATTTAATGAAAGATAAATGAATTTAATGAACGATAACATATTAAGAATTATTCCTACCAATTAATACAATATCTAACAATTAATCTACCTCTAACATAAGAATTATTCCTACCAATTAATACACATGAATTTAATGAAGATCTAACATAGAATTATTCCTACCAATTAATACACATGAATTAATGAAAGATCCATAAGTTAATGAAAGATCTAACATAGAATTATTCCTACCAATTAATACACATGAAGTTAATGAAAGATCTAACATAGAAATTATTCCTACCAATTAATACACATGAATTTAATGAAAGATCTAACATAAGAATTATTTCCTACCAATTAATACACATGAATTTAATGAAAGATGAATTAAATTATACACATGAATTATTCCTACCAATTAATACACATGAAGTTAATGAAAGATCTAACATAGAAATTATTCCTACCAATTAATACAATGAAGTTAATGAAAGATCTAACATAGAAATTATTCCTACCAATTAATACACATGAAGTTAATGAAAGATTAATACACATGAATTTAATGAAAGATAACTAACATGAATTAATGAAAGATCTAACATAAGAATTATTCCTACAATTAATACACATGAATTTAATGAAAGATCTAACATAAGACATGAAGTTAATGAAAGATCTAATATAATATCATTTCTACCAATTTATTAATACTCATGAAGTTGAAAATTATTTCTATCAGTTTATAAAACCAAACCAAACAAAAATTTTTACCACTAAATTATTCACTTACAAATCATATATACAAAACCACAGGATTTAGTAATAAATAGCCCACATGGGTTCATATGCCCTTAAACAAAATAACCAACCAGAATTTTGTAGGTACGTATTATACAATAATGCATGTATTCTGCATTATGATATTTTAGTAATTAATTTTAAGTCATATTGAATTAACAACAACATGAAAGTTAAAAAAAAAAAAGTGTCTTTAATATAAAAACATGTCTTTCGTTTATAGTTTTATAATGAATAAGAAAATGCGTCTAAAAATTGTCTGTTTACAAACAACTGGATCTTGACGGTAAAAAGCAAAAAATGTCCTTTTGAATCTAGGTCGCAAATGGGGTGCTTAATGGTGTCTTGGTTCACACATGTGGAATGTGAATTTAAGTCTGCGCCACCTCCTTCCTCTTGTGGTGATGCATTTGATATTTTTTGTTTCTCGGATGTTTAGATATAAAATGAAAGTAGTTCTGTCTATCTACGATTACATTCTTCCATTCGTCTTTATTTTTTTCTTTAAAGTATCATGTTTGATAGCTCAACATTTCTTGTTTCTATAATGCTTTGGGCATAAATCAAAAGAAAAAACTTTTGATCTATTGTGCCACACTTGACATCCATATATTCTTAAACCTTCATATTTAAACTTATCTTCAAACACCAGTGTTTTCGACAGATTATATGGAATAGACATATATCAAGCAGTGTATATAACCTAACCTTAGGAAACAGCCCAGTCCTCTGTATGCTATCAAACTACGACTCCATACCGGAGTAGTTATATGTGTTAAGGTCCTATATCTTTCAAAAATAGGAATCACTGGGCGCTGTTTAAAAATTGCCTCACATTGTCTTCAAACCACGGTGCAAAATGCATCTAGCTGGATCTGGTCGAGGTTTAAAAGTCTTCAGCACGAATGATACGCGCGCGGAATCATCATTCCCGTGTTGTTACGTAATATCTGCAATCGCGTAATCAAGTCAATGGCCGAAAACAAAACGCGTTTTTAAATAACAAACCGCACCGATAACAAAACTTCTCCGATGAACGGATCTTATAATCTCTTCTCTGCATTATTTCATTTTTTTTTAATTTTTTTTTTTTTTTTTTTAATACCCTGTCCGGTGGCGAAAGCTGCTTGGTAGCGCTAGGAAGTGGCAATCCTGCCTTAGCTACCAAAACTGTGTTATCACTCATAGTTGGCAGCTGATGAGGGCAGGGTATCGCACGTGCTATCACACGTATGACGAAAATAGGGGTAAAATAGATGCGTTTGATGATTGTTTGTATTAAATCGGAATAATTTAAAATATAAAATATAATCAAAACAAATGAATAGATTAAGATAAACTTAAGCAAATGTCTCAGTAAGTTTTGTGTTTTTAAGGTAAAATAAAGATAAAGTGGAGCACTACACCTAGTATCAGCTCCTCACTTTACCACACAGATCCCTGTGCTGCTCATGTGCTGAGTTGGCGAGGGCCGGTATTGAACCAGACACATTAAACTATTTCATTTATTGGATATTGGTAGAAAAAAAAGATTGTAAATGACCCCTGATTGGTATTTTTATTTTAACTAATTATAAAACCAGAAACCAAACAATTAAGGGTTATTTCCTATAACTACGACCTAAAAAAAGGAGAACCACTTGTATTGACTGATAAATTATTTATTTATTTATTATTGATCTATTTGGAAAAAAGAAGACAGGGTTAGGGTTTAGGGTTAGTTTAATGCGAAAATAATGGGTAAATTAATTAACAGATAAAATTAATTCATAGTGCTTCTCCTTTTTTTTTAGGTTGGATTTATAGGAAATAACCCAATTAAGTGTTTCATAATTGGTACATATTTTTAAATTATTATTCTGACCTCTTTGTATTGTAGTTGCAGAAGAGTTACTTCCCTTGTTTTGTTTTAATAATGGTAGGAAGAACAACAAAATTGGGGCAGCTGCTCCCGACATCAGAACAGTCATAGCCATTAGCATTACACGTTGCATTTGTCCTTTGGCTGGGTTGTTAGGCTTGGCATTCACAACCCTTGGTGGGGTAGGGTGGGGTGATCTTGTTGGATATGGGGTGGTGGACATCTCATATCGTAGATCAGATTGGAATGAGCAGCAAATACACCCCCACCCCGATCTGATTCCAACAATGCAAACTAATTTTATTATGATCCCCTCCCCCACTGTGGGTCATTTATTTCTCTTCCCTCTCTTTCTCTCACACACAGATATATATATATATGTTGAAAAAATGAATAAAGGAAAGAAAGTATAGAATGGATAATATAGGATATTTTAATCAATTTTACTTACACGTGTTTCAGTCAGGAGTTTATCCATGTGTACATTATTCATACTATTATTATTTTTAAATAATCAAATGAAATGAAATAATAATAATAGAAAAAATGTAGAAATGTTCCGCACACAAGGAAATTCGACCTTCATCAGAGTAAATCCTTATTTGAAATGAAATTCGTTGGAAAATTTTTTTCATTTTTTCAACATACCATCGGATTCACTTCCAGTTTCATTTTACATGTATGTGTGTGTGTGTGAGAATGGGAAATGAATCCGACAATATGAGGAAAAAATGAATAAAGAAAAGAAATGTAGATGGATAAAAATGAATTTTATCGATATCACTTTTAATCGATATCACTTACACGTGTTTCGGTCTGTTTATCAAAATGTATACGGATTTACGTTATTATTATTATTATTATTAAAATAATCAGATGGAGTTGAAATGATGATGATAATAATAATAGGAAAAATGCATAAAATGTTCCGTACACAGATTTTGCCGACCTTCATCAGAGTATTATTTTTATTTTTTGAGTTGGAGACGTCTGCCTTCATAAACATTTTAAAAAATATTCTTTTTGAAATTCTATTCTCGTCTGTGATATCGATAAAATTCATTTTTATCCATCTACATTTCTTTTCTTTATTCATTTTTTCCTCATACATATATATATATATATATATATATAATATATATATATACACAGCATCTTTTCATTCAAACAAATTTGGTTAATAAGTAATAGAATCCTTATTGTTTTCAAGTTTTTTCTTTTTTCTTTCAAGTTTTCTAACATTTTTTTAATGTTATCTTGAAAGGCATTAATCAGTTGTCCTAACAAGTTATTATTGGTAAACCAAGTACAACTATTGAAATGTATTTACAGTTAGCTTGAAATGGTGAGGGGGGGGGAAACACTGGGATGCATGGATACGATTTTACTGCATCCCTTTAGATTTTTGTGCGTCAGGAACGCAGGACACATACCTATCAGCATCTCATGAAACTTGAGTCGGTTTGTTTTAAACCATTCACTTTTAATCATATATTTTTGGGACTAGTTTTTATTATCTCGGGAACCACTCTTCCTCGAACTTGGGAACCCTTTTTTTGTAATTGGGAGTCATTACGGAACTTTAAACCCAACCTTTTATTCAATTCACTGGGGTATACTGTTCTCATTCCACTAACCATGACTGGGTACAAGTATTAAGCTATGTTAATGATTATTCTATGTTACTGTTGCCCTTGACTGGGAGTGAACCTGCAACCTAGAGATTACTGTCAGTTAGAACTGCACTAACTCAATGCCTATATCTACTACCCCATGTGTCCAATGAAAAGATTCCCAAGTCCGACCAGAAATACCTGAAGAAGACTGGAGGGCACCTTGGTCGAAACGTTGTGCAGATAACAATAAAGATGAGGACAATAGTCTGAATAATCCAAATAATAACAAATTATCAAGCCTCATCTCAAAAAGTCAGAGAAATGAATCTATTTCTTGTTTGTCTAATAATTCTGCCTTCCAAATCGCATTGAGCCCTTGGACCAGGGGTCACCAAACTACGGCTCGTGAAGGCATTTTATCAGGCCTGCTGACAGTACACGAATTTGTTTGTTAAAACGTGCGGAACCTGAGATGTTCTGATACCGTTTAAATTTAAATATCATGTTAAGCTTACTAAGTCCTCACGAACTTGACTATGGAATCAACCCATTGAACAAAATTGACTGATAAATATTTGAAAGCAATTTTTCTTGATTGAATGTAGCAATTCCAAACCAAACATTGATGATATCTTGAAAGGCAAACTTTCACAAATCTCACTGAACGTTTCTGCTAATGTTGCGTTCTTTGATAATGTTTTTAAAATAAATATGTTGGTTAAATTTGTTTTTGTGAATCTTATGCCACTCATCCATGAATATTACATGGAAAGATGAATTTTGTTTTACATCTTTTTCTCAGAGCTTTCGTTCTGGCTTGTAAGTATTGAACACAATAATTATGTGGCCTGCACTTGTTATTTTTTTTTTCAATTATCTGACCCATGTACTGAAAAGTTAAATTGCGAAGTTTTGTTAGGTTTCATCATAGTCCGGTCCAGCTATTAATTGTGGCGTTGATTAAAGGCACAAATGAGTCTTTTATTTCAAGTCTTTCTTCAGACAATCCATAATTCGTTAATCTTAATGGTTAGTTTTAAAGTGGGGTCTCCTTTTGTTGTTGTTATTTCTTTTCTTCTTTTTTTTGGCTTTGGTACTCTAAAATAAAAACGTCAGATTTTAATCATTGTCAACGAAAAAACAAAATTACATTCATAAAAGGAGGATCCAATTTATGCCTAAATTGTAAAACGAGCCCCCACTTTTAAACTAACCATTCTCACAAAATAAAAACTTTTAGAATATACACATTGAAGTGAATATTAGAATAAATAAAATATATTTAGTATTGTAAAATAACAGGTGCAAGAAAAATAAAACATTTATTGCAAAAACACGGACATAAAATGAGGGTTCAGTTTATTTTATGGTAGGAATTTACGAGGAAATAGTTAAGGATTACCCATAATTCTATAAAAGGATTGGGTAAATACCTCATCTCCCGTGTGTCATCATTTTGTAATTTTTCTTTCTTTCTTTCTTCACTATTCTAAATAGTCTTGGTGGATGGGATGTTATGGCATGTCAACCCTTGTTGGGTTATTTGATGCAGGAGATATTTGCCTTTTATTCATTCTAGTTGGGCATTCTATATTTTTTAACATTAAAAAACCTAACAATTCATTGTTTATCTATTTAACTCTTAACATCCTGTTGAGAATTTTCTAAGTCCAGAGTTCCATTCCTATAAGGATTTATCAAAAAATGGCTAAAAATGGCCTCTCATTCAAAGTTACCTGTTATTTCTTATAAATCAAAGACTGCTAAATATGCTTAATATTACACACTTAAACAAAGGCTATTATTTGGGATGGATTAGGAAAACAAATGTGACTGGCCGGGTGGAATGAGGCTGTATAGGATATTAAGAGTTTTAAGTGATAGATGTTGTAACCTAACAGTTTTTCAAAAAAGGATATTATCATATTCTCTCAATATAACAAGTGTAAAAAAACAGTCAGATACAGATGAAGGGCAATACCAGTCAAAATTATTAGTAATAATGATTGCTATAAAAAAAAGCAATTAGAATTAGGAAAATGATGTATAATACTAGTCAAAATTAATACTGAATAGTCAGTTTGATCATCTGTTTTTTCCGCCCTGTCAGCTGGGGTGTTAGAATGCATCGACTGCACCTCTGCAGAGGGGTAAAACTCCCCCAATGGGGCCACCTGTTGGCCGTGGGTGGCGACCCGTGATGCTTAAGGATAGAGCCCAGGTTGATGAGCAGTTCATGACATGCAATACTCCACTTTTGCCCTATCTTGGGCTAGACGGGCGGGTCAGAGAGCTCCCCCCCCCCATCAATCGGCTGGTCACGTCAAGCCCTAGCACCTATATGATTTTCCCAACCCTATTGCCCTTATGGCAAGCCCCAACCCCTTTTTATCATATGGGTGCTAGATGGCGGTGGCTGCGGGTCTACATGTCCTGGGAATGACGTTAAACTCTATCTGATGGTGAGGTTCCGGTTTTGGAGGTTTGGGGAATGTGGAGCACCCCTTGATCACCATTGCTCCCTGGTCCACTCTGACCCAGAGGAGTAGTACCTGTTAGGGTCCCATCTATGAGTTAAATAGAAAAATTTATCTATAAAAAAATTGTATTATCCATTAAGAATTGATTTATTTCAAAACTTTATCGGCATTAAATGACCCACTGAGGTTGATATGCCGTAAAACAAAACAAAACCAAACCATCTGTTTTTTCCCATAAATAATGTCTGATGAAACGTCTGATACTTGAATTACAACAAAAAGTTTATTCTAAAATTGAATATTAATTTCCAAACAACCAAATACTTAACCGTATTAATTACAAGAAACTTGTCCTTATTTTGCTGCTACAAAAACCTTCAATATTAACTTTCTTTTTTTTTCTTTCTTACCTCTCTCTAATATTTTTGGACAGTGAGGAAGAAAGAGAATAAAATGAATCTTGATAAATTTTTTTTCTTTCTTTCTTTTAAGAATTTTATTTTATACTCCTTAAACACTCCTCTTAAATCCAGTTTATTTTAAAATCAGAGATAACTGTGTGTCCTATCATTTTGTAATGGTTAGCAAGATAGTCCTGCAGATCTGTTGATATTGAATAGTGAGTTTGACCCTCCCCCATACTTGTGGCCTTGTGTCAAATCCTACCCATAATGCCGTCCTGTCGGCTGGGGCATTAGAATACATCGACTGCACCTCTGCAGAGGGGTAAGACTCCCCAATCGGGCCACATGTAGGCTGTGGGTGGCGACCTGTGATGCTTAAGGATGGAACCCAGGCGACTGAGCAGTCCATGACATGCAATACTCCACTAGACAGGCGGTCGGAAAAGCCCTAGCCCCTATATGATTGCCCCAACAGTAAGCCCCAACCCTTTTTATCATATGGGTGCTAGAAGGCGGTGGCTGAGGTTCTTCTGGGAATGACGTTAAATTGGTGGTGAGGTTCCATTTTTGGAGGACTGGAGAATGTAGAGTGCCCTTTTATCACCATTGCTCCCTGGTCTACTTTGACCCGGAGTGGTAGTACCTGTTAGGGTCCCATCTATGGGTTAAATAGAAAAATGTGTTTATAAAAAACATTAGGTATCCACTTAAGAATGAATTTATTTCAAAAGTTTGGCGTTAAATGACCCATTGAGGTTGATATGCCGTAAAACAAAACAAAGCAAACCTAATAGTGATATTGAAATGTATTTATTAAAAAAAATTGCGTATCCATTAAGAATTAATATATTTCAAAACTTTATTGGCATTAAATGACCCACTGAGGTTGATATGCCGTAAATCAAAACAAACCAAACCAAACCAAACCAAACCAAACCTACCCATGATGAATAATTTTTTTAATTTTTTTATTATATGTTTTGTACCTTCCTGATTTTAATATTTTCTATTCTTTTTTGTTTCTCTCTTTCAGATGGGAATGAAGCTGCTTATTCTGCCCTTGAACAAGGGCGGCAGGCTGCGGAGAATTGCTCCCCTTCAAAATTGGATGATCCTCTCATGAAATCTTCCTGTTTACATAGGTGGCCTTATCTGCAAGGTAAAAACAACAACAAATAAAAATGAATGTCAACAGCTTTAAAGGCAAACAATTCTCAATATTTCATTTTTCATCATAATGCTATGGGTTGAGAATTCTATCCAGAACAGCATCATTTTTACAAAGAAATTATTAGTGATATTGTATTATTATTATTATTATTATTATTATTATTATTATTATTTACTCCTTTTGAGTTTACACATCAGTGTTAGCTGATGGTCTTTCACTGGAGTCCGAGCGACAGCAAGTCTCCAGGACTCTTCTGAGTATTCTGGCAGATTGCAGGAGTGCAGTGTTCTGAATGGTTTCAATCCTTCCTCTGATATCCAAACTTTCCAAACCCTTTTCTACTCCTTTTGGGACTGTTCCAAGTGCACCAACAACAATTGGTATCACTTTCACTTTCATAACTTATTATTATTATTATTATTATCATTATAATAACTAGCCAGATTTCTCAATTATTAACAGTTAGCAAAAAATATGTGCCCCACACAAGTATTTAAACTATGAAGATACATACATACACACACACACATACACAAACTGCCCTTTTTATATATATATATATATATATATATATATATATATATGTATGTATATGGGAAGCACATTGTGTAATAGTTAAAGTCATGGGAAGTGGACTCGTCGGCCGGAGTTCAATTCCTGGATGTGGTAATTACATTTCACTTGGAGCTAATACTTTTGGGAAAGGTATGAATCCTACTCTCCCTTCAGCTATGGATAAATAGTAGGGCAGACTGGGCTCTTTAACCTTGGTTAGACAACCAGTCTAGGAGAAGGAAAACTCTGACTTCAAACCTGTTGAACTCTGTTTAAGAAATTGACATTATGTCACATCCTGCTTGTGCGGAGGGGTTGGTAAATATATATGTGTGTGTATATATATTTACTTTGTCGTTAATCATTTTATTTTCATAGTTTCTTCTGGACAATACATACACACAAACTGCCCTTTATATATGTATAGATAGATAGATGATTTTGTATAATTTACACCCATTCTCTTCGGAAAAGCAGAATAATTGGATTCTTACCTTTCCCAAGGGTATTAGCACTATGGGAACTGCCAACAGCCTCATTTGGGATTTGAACTTGTGTAGCCGAGTTCATTTTCTATGACAATAACCCTTACGCCACTAGCGCCTCCACTTTACAATCACAGGAGGCACTGTAACTTTAGGGGCACAAAAACTACATTATCGTCTTCCGAGACTGAATAAATAATAATAATAATAATAATAATAGCAGGATTTCTTATTATTTTCTATGATAGCTGTTACACCACCAGCACGTCCACTATTCCGATATAAATTATTTCAATTTCCTGTACTTTACGGACAAGACTTTAATACTGCAAAAACCAGGGCTGTTGGAACACAAAACCTTTGACTCCGACCCCTCTATCATTGACACCACCAACTATTTATAAAGAGTGTGCACTGTATAACTAGTCATATAAAGTGCAAATTCATCTGGAGTTGGGATTATTTCCTATAAGTCCATATTTATTCATTTTCCCATTAAACTAACCCTAACCCCGTCTTCTTTTTTCCTAGTAGTTGAACAAATAAATAAATAATTTATTAGTCAAGAGTGGTTCCCCTTTGTTTATGTTGGACTTATAGGAAATAACCAGAGTTGGGGTATATATATATATATATATATATTAATGTGTATGGTTGGCACTAGTATACTAGAAAAAGTAATAGTAATCCAACGTACAGTGTTATTAGAAGAGTGCTCAATATCTGTGATAGAGCGTTGATAGTTCAATGAGAAATCAAAACAAATAAAAGTTTTTGCTTTTTATTTATTCAATTACGGGAACAGTATTACGACCAGCGGTTTCTTGCTTAGAGCATTCATCGGGTAATACGAAAAGTTCCTTTAAAAATGACAGAAATTGTGTAAATGGTCAAATGTGTGCGTTTTTTTTAACTGTATTCTCGTGTTTGCGTGTTTACGTGATGCGGAATGTTTTTTTTTTTTTTTTTTTTTTTTTTCTACTACGTGTGCGTATTTTTGTTTGTGCGTATGTGTATGTGTATGTATATATATATATATTTTACCAACGTCTGCAGCAGGATGTAACACAAGGTCAATTTCTTTGAGTTTAACAAGTTTGAATTCAGAGTTTTCCTTTTCCTAGGTTATAACGCTATGTGAACTGTCTCATCCAGGATTTGAACTTGGGGCAACAAACCCATTTCCTATGACTCAACTGGAGTCGGTGTCAGTAGTTTTACCAACTCTGACTCCAGTGACCCCTTAATTGGTTCCAACTCTGACTCCACAGCCTAGCAAAGATAATGTAACTGTACCCTCATTTTATAAACATAGCATAATTTTTTCTTGCAACATTTGGAAATAAAATTGGAATATATTTTATATATGTATATAAGCTGTGTCAAAAAAGTATCAAGATTTTCGATACTTTTAGGACATACCTTGTATTCTGAAAAATTAACATTCCATTCATTTTTCATTTCTATCTTGGTAAATACAGCTTTAAATTCTGTACTTTTTGACACACCTTATATTCTGATAAAAATTGACATTACATTTATTGTTCATTCCTATCTTGGTAAATACAGCTTGAATCTTGATACTTTTATGACACACCTTTTGTGTGTGTGTGTGTGTATAAATATAGTATGTTAATGCTTCACACCTATGCCCAAACCTGGTATATGTATTTCCTACGACAGATACAGATACAAAAATACATCTCATATATATATATATATATCTTATAATAATGGAGATTGTGGGTTTGTCTGTCTGTAACCGAAACTATATTACTATACAAGTCACAATTCCTTTAGTTATTTACATCATATTCTCCATGATTTTATTTTTATTTAAACGTCAATTATTAATAAAATTGTTTTACATCATTAAGACTGTTGACCATATCTCCATACTAATAACATGCAATTGTATTTATATATACAACAAAATAGAGGTTTACAGTATGAATGGGAAGGCTAATTTGCATATTGATCTTAAAAAATTGATTTTAATAAATATATGCTTAGTAGTATTGATTTCTAATTGTTTGGTTTTATCTTATTAAATATGAGCGAAAATCTCTTCAATAAATAAAAGAAATCCCTTAACAAGAAGAAATAACTGTAATATTATTCTTTACTTCCTATTTTAACTAAACAGTTTAATTAGGAAAATTTACCAATGAAAGACGGGAGTAACGGAAAATGATGGAAGAGTTAGTTTCAAAGTTGTTCTATTTTTTAATCATACCCCCTTTGTTCAAAATCTTTTTATCTACATTCTTATTCAGTTTCATTAGCCTTTCTAATTTAATATGATATTTTATTATAAAATTTAACTAAAATACTTGCACCCGGAGGGTGCATATATTTGCTAGTATATATATATATATATATATATATATAATTTTTTTTTATTTTTAAAAATTTTTTATTTATTTATTTTGTTGCAGGTGCCAACCGAATACCTCTTAACTCGCAGGATGTTCTGCGACTATTAAAATCCTTACAGCCTTTATTGTCTGATGCTATACAGAAGAAACGTACAATGCGGTTATGGGAGCACACCTACAAATTGTCAGGTCCCCTCAGTTGGAAGGACTTCCATCAGTTGGCCGGTCGAGGTTTGTATTCACAACATCTTTTTTCTTTCTTTTTTCTAATTATTTGGATGGGAAAAACTTTTAAATAATAATAATGAAATTTATTGTCTACAGTGCTCAGGTGCACCACAACTCATCAAAGTCTCCTGTCAAGTACACAGAATAATGTAGTGTCAGGAACATGAACAGTTTACAGTAGTAAGTGTATGTGTGCGCGTGGCATCAGGTATAGTGTCAGCGGACTATAGGAAGCATGGAGGCTTTGAAAGATTCAGTACTTGGCAACTGTTAGTTTGTTGCCTATGCAATCTTTGAGCAATGTTTATGAATATGTATACTGTTATATATAGAAAGAAAAAACAAAAAAACAAATACCAATACTAAAATAACCTAGAGATTTTTTTTCTTTATAAAATATTTACTTTTCTCTATTTGGTTCTATAAACAATCTGAAGGTATTTCTTCAAACAATTTCAAAAAAATTCTTTTTTTGAACATTTCAGAAATTCTCCGTATTTTTACCACTTTGATTTAAAACACCAAAGAATTTACTCTGACAAAGGCCGTTATTCCTTGTATACTAAAAGATTTTGTAGTTTTCTATTATTATTTAAAATAATGATAGATAGTGTGCATGGATAAACTCTTGGCCAAAACACGTGTCAGTAAAATAAGATCTATTTCATCCATTCAGCATTTTCTTGCCTTTATTTTTCCTTTCAACATTGTGTGTAAGTAAGTAAGATTGGTACAGAAAAAGGCTTTAAAAAATCAGCCATTTTGCAGTTATAGATCTATTTCTGCCCACAGGTATGTGTGTATACCTATGAGTTTCAACAGACCGCTAACTTTATTGAAAATGGTACACATATAATTTCATGAAGCTGGGTGGTTTAATGCCCGGTCTGATGAAACTCATAGGTATAAAAAGATAAATGAAATAGATCTATAACTGCAAAATGGCCAATTTTTAAGCATTTTTCTTTACCAATTATATTGCTCTGTTCAATTAAATTTGAAGTTGAAAGAAAGGGTCAACTTCGAATCATCCTAATACCAACTTACCTGGTAACCCATCTACAGATATATATATATATATATATATATATATATATATATATATATATATATAAGGGTGTGTCGAAAAAAGTATCATGATATTCAGTACTTTTTGACACACCTTGTATTCTGAAAAATTAATGTTCCATTCATTCTTCATTTCTATCTTGGTAAATACAGCCTTAAAATCTCTACTTTTTGACACACCTTTTATTCTGAAAAAAATTAACATTACATCTATTGTACATTCCTATCTTGGTAAATATAGCTTCAATCTCAATACTTTTATAACACAGCTTGTATATAGTGTAGGTTCCACATATGCTTTTCATAAATAACAATAAATTTAACTTGGGTAAATCAAAGAAAATGTTAAAAAGATATAATGTACATACTATTAAAGACTGTGGATGATGAAGTATGAAAAAAAATGTGCATGATTTATATATATATATATATATATATATATATATATATATATATATATATATATGGAATAACTTACCAGTAAAATATTAATTCTTAATGGATAATCAATTATTTTTTTTTATAAACACATTTTTGTATTTAACCCATAGGTGGGACACTAACTGGTACTACCATTCTGGGTCAGAGTGGATAACCTTAAGAGTTAAGACATTACTATTTAACAAAAAATAATTAATCATTTAATTATATTATTAAAACTTTTTTTTTTCACTCCGTTGTTTAAATTTGTTTTATTTATTTATTTTTCCTTTCTCCTACAGGAACCGAAGAAAATTCTGAGCCTCAACCAATTCCTTCATTTCTTGTTGGTTATGATAAAGATTGGTTGTCAGTATCACCATATGCTCTCCCTTATTGGGTAAGTTTCTGCAAAATTAGCATATTTAAAATAATAATAAATAGAATACATGTGTACATGAACAAACTCCTGGCCGAAACACATGTTAGTAAATCTATTATCTATCTAATCTAGTAATATCTATTCTGCATTTTCTTTCCTTTGTTTATTATTCATAATGTATATTTCTGTGTTTTGTTTTATTCAATAAGTTTCAGATATTAATTTGTTTTTATATACTTTAGTATTGTTTATATTTTTTATGTGTCAGGTTTTTAAAGTTTTCCATATTGGAATTTTAGGAAGAATATTATAATGTTCTCTTTATTTATTTTTTTAGTTTTTTTTTTTACAGTTATTTATTTTATTATGCATTCAATCTCGGACCAGCTCAAAAACGTGCATATTACTGTTGTATCATCGAGGTGAAATGATACACAGAAAAAAATTGAGTGCTTAATATATTTATTCAGTACCAGTATCCGGTGATAACGGATACATACAAAAAAAAAAACACACACAGAACAATAAGTTACAAAACAATTTGTCGTTCTGAAAATAGTATCCAATTTTAGTATAAACTTTTTCAATTCTAACACATTTTCTGTATATTGATACTCATGTTCCTTAATTCTACAATCATTATCATCTTGCAACATCTTAAAAATCAGACTGTCCAAATCGTTAAAGATGAAATGCAAAAAATGTAAATCCTGATTATCTGACTTGGGCACATTCACCATATTCTCCTGATCTCTCACCAACCTCTTCACAATGCTCGGCCACATGTTGTCAGGATTAGACTACAATCCCAGGACCAAAAACATTCAGTTCTGTTGGATGTAAAAGATGGCACAATAATTTTTACATAATCATTAAGATAAAATCACAAAAAGTGTTCAGTTACTTTTCCCCACATAGTTTTCTTGGTTTGATAATTAATTAATTTTTAAGTCAGTAAAATACATTAAACTGCTCTGTCGGTGGGGCGTTAGAATGCACCTCTGCTGAGGGGTAAGTCTCCCCCAATGGGGCCACCTGTTGGCCGTGGGTGGCGACCCATGATGCTTAAGGATAGAACCTGGGTGGCTGAGCAGTCCATGACTTGCAATATTCCACTTTAGGCTTTTCTTGGGCTAGACGGGCGGTTGGAGAGGCCCCCTCCAATCAATCGGCTGGATACATCAAGCGCTAGCACCTATATGATTGTCCCAACCCTATTGCCCTTATGGCAACCCCCAATTCTTCTTATCATATGGGTGCTAGAAGGCGGTGACTGTGGGTCTACATGTCCTGGGAATGACGTTAAACTCTATCTGATGGTGAAGTTCCAGTTTTGGAGGTTTGGGGAATGTGGAGCACCCCTTCATCACCATTGCTCCCTGGTCCACACTGACTTGGAGTGGTAGTACCTGTTAGGGTTCAATCTATAGGTTGGATAGAAAAACATGAGTTTATAAACAAAATTGTATTATGCATTAAGAATGAATTTATTTCACAAATTTGTCGGCATTAAATGACCCACCTAGGTTGATATGCCAAACCAAACCAAACACATTAAAAAAAAAAAATATGTAGTTCCGAAATAAAGATTAACCAATGAGTGATTTTATCTGCCATTTTATAATCAGCCAATCAGAACCGTGTTTATGAAATAATCAAACAAAAAATCCTTTTACTAAAAGGTAAACAAAAAATGATCTCCAAACAACATTGTTTTGAGACTTTAAAAAAAAAAAAAAGTTTATTAAATTTTTTTTTTTTTTTTTTTTTTTTTTTTCATTTCTAATTTCTCTCTTTTGTTTTCCTTTTTCCTCCCAGGATAAACTCTTGCTTGAACCCTACGGAAAAACAAGAGATGTTGCCTACGTGGTGGTGTGCCCAGATAATGAGTACATCTTCAGGAATGTAAAGTTTTTCTTTAAGGAGTTGAGTACAGTGTATGAGCTGTGTCGGCTGGGTCGGCACAGTCCAATTACCAAAGTGCTCAGGGACGGTATTCTCAAAGTGGGCAAAGCAGCTTCACAGAAGTATGCGGAAGAGTCCATCGAGGGTTGGTTTAACTACATAGGTAAGTTGACAAAATCTTTAAATTATTAGACCTATTCGCATACCCAGGTAGTAATATCTCATCTACAGAAAGTTGACAAAATCTATTCACTAGCGCTTTGGCGACTATATTTTCAGGATTAACCTGATTTAAAAGATATTTTTAAAAATAGAACATATTTAAAAAAAATATTTTTGAGATATAATAAAAAAAATTTGAAAAAAATAAAATAATGTTAAAAGAGTATTTGAAAAAATAAAAAATTTAAACAATTATGAAAAATATATATATATATATATATATATATATATATATATATATATATATATATATATATATATATATATATATAAGAGTTTTATAATTTGCTTTGTGTATATATTGGTTAGGAGGTTGATTTAGAAGGCTATCACAAAGCAGGTGTAAAGAAAAAAATAATAATGCGCAAGTACAAAAAAAAAAACGCATTCACGTAAACATACAACACGAGAATACAGTTATATAAAAATACCATCATTTTCACAAAAAAAAAAGATTCATTTAAAAGGAAATGCCATAACTAAACTGCTTCAGTTCCAGTGATCTTTTGAAAAAGAGATATTATCTTGAAAATTCAAGAATTAAATACATTGTAACACACAACATCATTGTTACCGTATTATTATTTTTTTTTTTCTTTACACCTGCATTGTGATAGCTTTCTAAATCAACCTCCTAACCAATATATATATATATATATATATATTTTTTTTTTTTTTTAAACAATTTTCTCCTAAGAATATTTTGAAAAATATGAAAAAATATTTTAAACAATTATGGGAAAAAATATATATATAATATATATTTTAAAAAAAAAAAGCAATTTTCTCCTCATAATCTTCTTTAGTTTGTTGTATAATTGAGACTCCATTTTCGTTTTGTAGGTGAATCTCCTGTAGCAGCCAAATTAAGGTTATATGCCAAAGTCTGTCGGTATCACTTAGGTAAGTAAATAAATATTGTCACATTTTTTTTTTTTTAAAAAGTGAGAGAGAAAAAAGGAAAATCCATTCCTTAG
Source organism: Doryteuthis pealeii (assembly GCA_023376005.1). Lineage (NCBI taxonomy): Eukaryota > Metazoa > Mollusca > Cephalopoda > Myopsida > Loliginidae > Doryteuthis > Doryteuthis pealeii. The sequence goes on from CM042178.1 coordinate 18,120,801, forward strand.
CCTTGTAAGTGTTGGGGTTATAATATGCATCCTCTGCGGTGGAGTCAAACCCCCTTCCAGAAAGGGGTGTCTTGGGTACATCCAACTAGGTTATTTAAGATTAAAAAGTACACCACCCTGTCAGCAGGGCTCAGAATATGAGGTAAGTAAATGAAAATATTCATGTTTATTTAAAAATAAAGGAAAATCCATTCCTTAGTCTTGTTGGTGTGTGGGGGAGGTTTAGAATATGCCAGTTTCATCTGCAGATTGATAAAACCCCTCCCAGAATGGGGGGGGGGGGTCTTGGGTCCACCTTTATAGGGTCAAACTAGGTCAGTTAAAATTTAAAATCGCACAACCCTGTCAGTGGGGCTCGTAATATGTGAGTATGACACTAAACTGCCTTTGGTGGTGAGGCTCATGTTCTGGAGAGTGTGAACTTACCCCTTCATTCCTAAGAGATCACCAAATTTAAACAGCAATAGTTATGTTCAAAAGCTTAAGTGGGTGACTGCTTAAGTAAGAGCAGGTACTGCAAACAATCTAACTCCTTTGTTTATCAAAAATGATTTGATCTGGCATTAAATGACCTGATGAAAAGGGTTGATATGCGGTCGGGGATGGGGGGAGGGTTAGAATGTTTTGCACAATTTATTTCATTTTAGAAAAAGAGAATAACCAAATAATGGGGGATCAATTCATAACTAGGTTAAAATAAAAAATGAATCCCTCACTTTATGATCCTTCCTATTTTTTGTTTCATAAATGATTCCCAACGATAATGTTTTGCACAATTGCTATCATTTTAGAAAAGAGAGAATGGTCTAATAATGGGGGATCAGTTTATAACAAGGTTCACATATTAAATGGATCCCCCATTTAATGACCTCATTTATGTTTTTGAGATAACGATTCCCAACAAGAACATTTTGCACAATGCTTTCATGGGGGGGGGGGCAAATAATTGGGGATCAGTTTATAATTAGGTTCACATATTAAATGGATCCCCCATTTAATGACCTCATTTATGTTTTTGAAATAATGATTCCCAACAAGAACATTTTGCACATTTGCTTCCATGAAAAAAGATAAAGTGGCCAAATAAAAGGGGATCAGTTTATAATTAGGTTCATATATTAAATGGATCCCCCATTTAATGACCTCATTTATGTTTTCTTAAATAATGATTCCCAACAATAATATCACAATCAAGTCACACTGAAAGCGCCAGTTCCCACTAGATCCCCAAAGTTAAGCAGCAATGAGCCTGTTCAATATTTAAGGCACAGTAGGTACTGTAAGTAATCTGAGTCGTTTGTTTATTAAAGAATATGTGAGTATGACACTAAACTGCATTTGGTGGCGAGGCTCTTGTTCTGCAGAGTGTGGACTTACCCCTTCATTCCAAACAGTTAAGCAGCAATAGTCTTGTTCAAAAGCTTAAGTGGGTGACCACTTTAGCAAAAGCGGGTACTGCAAACAACCTGACTCCTTTGTTTATCGAAAATGATTTGACCCGGCATTAAATGAACTGATGAAAAGGGGTTGATATGCAGGGTGGGTGGGGCAAGAATGTTTTTGCACAATTGATTGCATTTTAGAAAAATAGAATGACCAAATAATGGGGGATCAGCTTATAACTAGGTTCACATAATAAATGGATCCCCCATTTAATGACCTCATTTATGTTTTCTTAAATAATGATTGCCAACAATAATATCACAATCAAGTCACACTGAAAGCGCCAGTTCCCACTAGATGCCCAAAGTTGAGCAGCAATGAGCCTGTTCAATACTTAAGACACAACGGGTACTTTAAGCAATTTGAGTCCTTTGTTTATCAGAATGACTTGATTTGGTTTTAAATGTTTCAAAAATGTTAATATGCTGTAAAAGAAAAGAGAAAACAACACTTCATTCCCCTTTTTTCCCCATGTTCAATCTCATCTGCAGGTAGTACCTGTAAGGATCCCATTTAAGGAATAAATAGATCAGTTTAAATATTACTTGTATTTGATATGAATACTTTATACCCTATAACTTTGTATCGTTTCTATTAAGAATAGTTACTTGATGTTATAATTGTTTACTAAGGATTATTATTATTAGTTACTTGAAACCATAGAACTGTGTGCAAATTATTTGTATTAAGAATAGTTAGTTGAAGCTATAATTGTTTACTAAGGATTATTATTATTAGTTACTTGAAACCATAGAACTGTGTGCAAATTATTTGTATTAAGAATAGTTACTTGAAGCTATAATTGTTTACTAAGGATTATTATTATTAGTTACTTGAATCCATATAACTGTGTGCAAATTATTTGTATTAAGAATAGTTACTTGAAGCTATAATTGTTTACTAAGGATTATTATTATTAGTTACTTGAAACCATATAACTGTGTGCAAATTATTTGTATTAAGAATAGTTAGTTGAAGCTATAATTGTTTACTAAGGATTATTATTATTAGTTACTTGAAACCATATAACTGTGTGCAAATTATTTGTATTAAGAATAGTTAGTTGAAGCTATAATTGTTTACTAAGGATTATTATTATTAGTTACTTGAATCCATATGACTTATTTGTATTAGATAGAAATATGTGAAACCATACAAGTGTGTTCAAACAAATGGTTATAGACAAAAGCAAAAAATAAAATGGAACATAGTGAAAAAGGGATAGACTCCCTCACTGTATAGTTACTTAAAGCTATAAGTTCATAACTCAAAAAACTCTTTGTGAGGGGCTTAGTGTCCTGGGTATGACATTAAACTGCATCTAGTGGTGAAGTTGCAATTCTGTAGCTCTGGGGAGTGTGGAGTACACCTTTACTCCCAAGTCCACTCTGACCTAGAGTTGCAGTACCTGTTAGGGTCCTATCGATGGGTTAAATAGATTAAAGAATGTGTGGGGGGTGAATGCCCAACAAGGATGAATAAAGCAAAATGTCTTTTGCATAAAATAACCCAGCAATGGTTGACATGCCGTAAAATCCAACCAACCAACCATTAACTTGTTCCTCTGAATTGTCTTGGCACTTGGACCAAATCATCAATAAGCACCCTGGCTCTTTGCTCGATTCAAAAGGACAGGTTTTGCTTTTCACCGTCAACAGCTGGTTGTTTGTTAACAGACGATTTTTAGACCCTTGTTTTAGTTATTTCATCCTAACCCTAACCCTAACCCTATTTTAGAATTAAAATTTGGTAGCAAAATCTTTTTTATTAACTATCTGTAGAGGTACATGGAAAGTAAACAAACATGTCTTTCGTTTAAGGTTTAATTTAAAAAAACATAATATTTATCTTTAGTACAAAATTAATTTTTTCACATATGCTAACAATAACATGAAATAACTATTTTTTTATTAAAATCAAAAACTATTTTAGTATAAGAACATGTCTTTGGTTTTTTATCGGCTGTTGATTTTGTTTACTAAAAACTGGTAAAAGCAAAATTGAGTTTCTTTCAAAACTGATCTCAGCTAGGGTGCCTATTAGTGACTTGGTCCTGGTATGATATTTTTTTTTTAAAATTTTTTTTAATTAAAAATTTTTCTTTTGTTTTGTAGGCCCCCATCTTGCTCAACAAACTTTAGACAAGTCTTTGTTTGAGGCAAGCTCCAACAAAAGTGGTGGGCACAGCACACCTCGTCCATCGGATATTTCTCAGGCCCCTGCCACCCCTGAGAACCAGTCCAATTCAATAACAAACTCAACAAGTGGTAACCTTTCATCTACGCAAGGGGGATCACAGCCTGCCACTCAGCCCCAACAAACACAACAACAACAACAGCAGCAGCAGCAGCAGGCACAAACGACCAGTGGCAGTACCACGAGCAGCAGCGGTACTTCAAGCAGCGGAACTGCTAGCACAACTTCCAGCCAGAGTGCCAATAACAACTCAGATGATGCTAATAAAGGTGAGTTTACAAAACAAAACAAAAAAATTGTATTTTGTATTATTTGGAATTTTCGGACATGTGTGTGTGTGTGTGTATATATTATATATATATATATATATATATATATATATATGGGCTAGTGGTTATTGTCGTGGAAAATGGACTTGTCGGTTCGAGGTCAATTCCTAGACTGAACTGTTGGCATTTCACATAGTGCTAATACCCTTGGGAAAGGTATGAATCCATATATTCTCCCTCCAGCTATGGGTCAAATAGTAGGGCAGACTGGACTCTTTAACCTTGGGTAGATAACCAGTCTAGGAGAGGGATAACTCTGAATTCAAAATTCCTGAGGTCAGTCGTTGATTGGGTTCGTGGCATTCCTTGATGCACCAATTCTTTCTTATCGACTGTGCCAAAAGTGTGGAATGGTCCTACACAAGCCTTCACCACTATAAACAAATCACTGTGTTGGTTGTTCACTGGATGAACACTCATGCGTCGAAAATCTATGAGAGTGTCCTTTTTTTTTTTTTTTTTTTTTTTTTTTTTTATATTATATATATATATATATATATAAAAATGATGGAGATTCACTTCCGGTTTTTGTCTCTAACAAAAATTACGTCACTGCTTCGACACGGTGAACGAATAAAAGAATCAATTTCATTCTACGTTTTTATATTGTATTCACCCAACTCCTCCAAACGAGCAGGATGCGACACAAGGTCCTTTTTTTAAGCGGAGATTAACAGGTTTGAATTCAGAGTTCACCTCCTTCTAGACAGGTCGCCATACCAAGGATAGAGAGCCCAGTCTGTCCTACTATTTATCCATAGCATTATGCATACTTTTCCCTATAAGAAATGCAAACAGCCTCGTTCAGGATTTGAAATCGGTTCACCATGTAACTTGACTCACAGGAAATACAGGGTGGCCCACAAATTACTGAAACATTAAAGAAATTCATAACTTGTTTATCTTTAATTTTCGTATTATTTTCAGATATCTATTAATAATGGAGATTGGCTTCCGGTTTTTGTCTGTAACAAAAATTACGTCACTGCTTACTTCACATTACCCAAAATCATCATAACATAGAATAAATACACTCAAAATTTGAACATGCAACATTAGACAGTCCTCATTGTTTTTTAAAACAAGTTTTAATAAATACATGACTGGTATTATATATCTATATATAGTTTGTTTTATTTTAATACATATTTAAAGTTTACATTTCAAATTGTTTTATTTTTTAATCATTTAATGAATTTGATGATTTAACTTACTTAGGGTACAAACTCGCTGACATTGAATTTTTTTACTCCCACCCCTCATGCAATATGTTTCAAAAATCTATTTTTACATCGCCTGGAGGGTGTTTTTTATTTTGTACTAGTATATATAATACTACTAATATTATTATTAGAGGAAAAATAAAGGGTCTACCATGGTTTCAATCAAATTGAAATGATTTCTTCAGGAACCTACCATACGTTAACTAAGTCAATGTAATTGCTTAGTTAAATTAAAGATATTTTTTTGGATAATAACAGTTGAATGCTACATCATTTTTCTCTCAATCTCTGTGTCCGGCCTGCTCGTTATTATCTGAAAAATATCTTTAATTTAACTAAGGAATTACATCGACTTAGTTAACATAAGGTAGGGTCCTGAAGAAATCATTTCAATTTGATTGAAACCATGGTAGACCCTTTATTTTTCCTCTAATAATAATATTAGTAGTATTATAATAGTCTGTATTTTTAATATATTGAGCTCTTTTGGATTATTTATTGATGCCACTGCGACGGAAAAGTTAAAGCGGCAATTGGATACTATATATATATATATATATATATACACACACACACACACACCACCCCTCTGCATGCGACACAAGGTCAATTTATTAAACAGAGTTTAACAGGTTTCAATTCTGAGTTTTCCTTAATTGTTCTTGTGCATCATTTGAAATGAACTTAATTGTTATTAAGAACACATTTTATGATATTTTTGTCTTAAAACATGCAGTTGTATTGATTTGAACAAATTCTTATTTGTGAAATGAAAATAGCCAACCAAAACAAAGGCTTCCTCAAAGTGAAACAAACTAGGGGAGGTTACTCTCATTTATGTAACTAATGTTCAGATTACCGATTAAAAAGCCCAGTCCGCTTTACTTTTTACCCATAGCTGGAGGGAGAATAGATTCATACCTTTTCCCAAGTTTTATTAGAGCTATGGGAAATGCAAACTACTATCTCATCCAGGATTTGAACTCTGTTCACTGTCCCCATTTCTTGTGGTGATAACCATTACGCTACCAACAATCGAATTTCGGGTTAGATAAGGAATAAGTTCATGTTGATAAAGTAAGGCGGTTAGAACAGAAGGTCATGTTTGGGTTTTTGGTGGGATTTTGAGAAGGGTGTTGCACTTTGACTTTTTCCAGTTGATTGTTCAACAAATTTAAATTTAGTTTTCCTTCTCCTAGACTGGTTCCCATATCAAGCCCAGTCTGTCCTTCATTTTACTCATAGCTGAAGGGAGAATAGTTGGATTCATACCTTTCCCAAGAGTATTAGTGCTATGTGAAATGCAAACAACTCTAAGATTTGAACAGGAGTCCCTGCGGTGTAGCAGCTAAATTGCTTGACTGTGAAATTGTAGATAGTGAGTCAAACTCCAGTTGGACTATTTTATTATGCTTTTGGACTAATACCCTTGGGAAACATATGAACCCCTTGTTCTTCTCCAAGGATGCCTTGGCATTAAATAACCCACAAAGGTTGATATGCTATTAAACAAAGAAACCAAACCTTCATGTTCCGCAGATTTTTTTTCTCTCTCTCTCTCTCTCTCAGGCAAGGTCCAGGTATTTGACCAGCTTTTCGCTTTCTTTCACTCTACAGGTTACTATTATTATTATTATTATTTGTGCCTGATACATACCCGTAATTTAGATTACATAATTCTGTTTAAAAAAAAAAAAAAAGTGGGGTTGTGTATAATACACACTGACTTTTTAGACGTTGTAGTAGTGACTAAATTTTACGTTTGTTCAATTTTTTGCCCTTATGCAATGGCTAAAAATAAGAATTTGTATAATTTATATTATTTCTTATGACACAAAATGTATACTGTATTTAAAACAAATACACAGCCATGCAATGAGATTGCAGCAAAAATAAACCACGCACACACACACATTCGAGTGAATATTTCACTATAACGGTGTAAAACACATTAGTTTGGATTAAGGGTCACTCATGATCTCACTAACAAGATAAAGTGAAAATTCTTCCAAACTGTAGCCCTGTCAGTGCTGCTGTATGGCTGCACAACTAGGACTTTAACAAAGTGCTTAATGAAAAAAGATAGATAAAGCTAGACAAGGATGGTGCATGCTGTCTTGAACAAATCTTGAAAGCAATACCCCACAAGAAAGCAGCCATACGACCACATGCCCCCCTGTCACATGTGGGACACTACTGGAGAAGTAAGGACAAACTTATAACTGATGTTCTCCTGTGGACACCTACACATGGACACACCAGTGTTAACTGACCAGCAAAAATCGGTAATCTGAACATAAGCTACATAAATGAGAGTAACCTCCCCTTGTTTCTTTCACTTTGAGAAAGCCTTAGTAACAATTAAGTTAATTTCAAATAATGCACAAGCACAATTAAGAACACATTTTATGATATTTTCGTTTTGCAGTTGTATTGATTCAAACAAATTCGTATTTTCAGTGATCTACACTGAAAATATGAATTTGTGAAATGAAAATGGCAAACCAAAACATAAGGCTTCCTCAAAGTTAAAGAAACAAGGGGAGGTTATTCTCATTTATGTAGCTAATGTTCTGATTACCCAAAAATCTACATCAGTCAGTTCTCTGTGGAATCTTGATGCTGTGTGGATGACTGATAAAGATGGCTGGAGAAATCTGGATATCTGTACTGTTAGTGCAACCTGATGTAATTTTGATACTATTAATATATTGGAGATTGGGGTAATTTCATATTTTATTGAGTTATGTCGCCTTGTCTTACCAATTCGATGGTAATTGGAACTTAGTTTGATTATTCTACTGTTTGGACTATAGATAATAACTTACTTTCAGTTGATCATCCCATCCCAATTATTATGAACCTGTAATTACTTTATTAAAGTTTTGTATTCATATTAATTTTTTCTCTTTTCTTTTTTTCTCTCTCTCTCTTTTCAAAATGTCAGATGGGGCGAGTGGTGATGGTACTACACAGCGTGAAGGTGGCCTCCATGAGCAAACCCAGGAATCTGAGGACAGCACTGCCGAGTGCCCCGCCCTTGTTGTCTACATGGTGGATCCATTCACTTATTCGCAGGAATGGGATCACCTCAATCGACTTGCCATGATTGGACTCCTACATTGCTATCAAGAACTTGTGAAAACCTTGCCTGAACAAATGCAAAATCATGTTAGCCTCCAAGTATGTTCATTCATTCATTCATTCATTCTTTCTTATTAACTGTAATCTTTTACTCTTTTTATTAGTTTTGTCACTCTTTGTTGTCTGCCCTCCAATCCCAATATTTTTTATCTAATTTTTTTTTTTTTTTTTATTATTTTCAATTTATTTATGTTATTGATAAAACTGGCCTATGTTAGAATTTTTTTTTTTCATCCATAGGTCAAAGATTTATTAGTGATATATGATCACCATTTCATGCTGAATTCAAAAATACCATTCATTATGTTTAGTCAGGTCTGGTTTTTAAAAAAAACTTCACAATATGTCCGGTGTGTGCAAAGAGTTTCGTTTATGGCTGAGATTGTTGCCAAAAATGTAATAATGATGATAAAAAAACAACTATATGGGTACATCAAGTGACAAACTGGTGAGATAGCACATGAGAAGAACTGGACATGGCTAAGAAGGGGAAACCTCAAGAGAGAAACTGAATCTCTCATAACACTGGTCTGCATTTAAAAAATTTTTCCATAGGTCAAAGGTTTATCAAGTGACATATAATTGCCATTTTATGCTGAATTCAAAAATACCATTCATTGTGTTTAGTCAGGTCTGGTTTTTAAGGGTTTCTTAACACATGTACACCAATAATTCCTACAACTTAATTTGACTTATCCCATTGCATAACCTACCAAGGGCAGAGTCTCTGTGGTGTAGTAGTTAACATGTTGGACTGCAAGATCGTAGTAAGTGAGTTTGTACTCCAGTCACGCTATTACATTCACTTTCCGGCTAATACCCTTAGGAAAGGCCCATAATTCCCACTACAATAGTCTTACCCATCCCACTACATAGCCAATAATTCCACTACAATAGCCAATAATTCCCACTACAATATTACTACATAGTACAATAGTCTTACCCATCCCACTACATAGACCAATAATTCCACTACAATAGACTACAATAGCCAATAATTCCCACTACCAATAATTCCCACTACAATAGTCTTACCCATCCACTACATAGACCAATAATTCCCACTACAATAGTCTTACCCATCCCACTACATAGACCAATAATTCCCACTACAATAGTCTTACCCATCCCACTACATTGACCAACCAATTCTAAGTGTATTTTTGCCCTAACTGGTTCCTGCCTTTTGTGAAAGTGATACCAATTGTAGTTTCTTCACTTGCAACAGTCCCCAAAAGTTTAGAAAGCAGACTGGAAGAATTGAGACCATCCAGTCAACAGCATTGTTGAAATTGGCTAGAATACTCAGAAGAGTTTTGGAGACCAGAGGAGACCTGTTGTTACTCTAACTCCAGTAAAAGACCATCAGCTCACCCTGGTGTGAAAGACTCATAATGAGTGAAATAATAATAAGTAAATGCAGCAAACTAGCACAAAGAGAGTACAAGATTAGTCAGGACTCAATGGGAAAGGTAATCCACTGGGAATTGCGCAAGAAATTCAATTTTCACCATACAACCAAATGGTATATGCACAAGCCTCAATTTGCCCTTGAGAATGAGACACATTGGGTTAAATAGAAAAACATGTTTATAAAAAAAAAAAATTGAGTATCCATTAAGAATGAATTTATTTTAAAACTTAGTCAGTATGAAATGACCCACTGAGGTTGATATGCCACAAAACAAACCAAACCAAACCAACCCAAAAACCTGACTTTTAAAATTTCGTTTTGTCACAAAAAGCTATAAACCAAGGGAGACAACCGTTGATTGTTTCTTGTTCCAAGTAACAACATAAGAATTAAAAAAAAAAAAAATGATTTAATGAAATTTTTTTTATAAGCATTCCCCCCCCCACTCGTTTTAAAATGGTGAAGTTCCAATTTTGGAGCTCTGGGGAATGTGGAGTACCCCTTCATGACCATTACTTCCAGGTCTACTTTGATCTGGAGTGCTAGTACCTGTTAGTGTCCCATCTATGGGTTAAATAGAAAAACATGAGTTTGAAAAAAAAAATGAGTACCCATTAAGGATGAATAGAACAAAAGGTCTTTAGCATAAAATAACCCAACAGGGGTTGACATGCCATAAAATCCGACCAACCAACCAACAAATTGTTTAAAGAAAACGAACAATTAGGACGCTCCGCCTCCGGATTTGTACAAGTGATTTTTTTTGTTGGTTAGGTGTGAATATTAATGTGTGTGTGAGAGAGAGAGAGAGAGACAAACCCAGTGTTAATTGGGCTAGACGGGTGGTTGAAGAGGCCCCCTCCTATCAATCAGCTGGTCACGTCAAGCCCTACAACCTATATGATTGTCCCAACCCTATTGATCTTATGGCATTATTTTTATCATATGGGTGCTTGAAGACTGTGGCTGAGGGTCTTCATGTCCTGGGAATGACGGTAAACTCTATCTGATGGTGAGGTTCCAGTTTTAGAGGAATGTGGAGCACCCCTTCATCACTATTGCTCCCAGGTCCACTCTAACCTGGAGCGGTAGTACCTGTTAATGTCCCATCTATGGGTTAAATAAAGAAAAATTGGTTATTTCCTATAACATAAACAAAGGGGAACCATTCTTGACTGATTATTTATTTATTGATCTACTAGGAAAAAAGAAGACGGGGTTAGGGTTTAGGGTTAGTTTAATGGGAAAATAAATAATTTATCAGTCAAGAGTGGTTCCCTTTGTTTATGTTGGACTTATAGGAAATAACTGAAACAATTGTTTATAAAAAAAAAAAAAAAAAAAAGAATTCAGTATCCAATAAGAATTAATTTATTTCAAAACTTAGTCAGCATTAAATGACCCACTGAGGTTGGTATGCTGTAAACCAAACCAGACCAAATTGTGTGTGTGTGTGTGTGTGAGTGAGTGAGAGAGAGAGAGAGAGAGACCTAGTGTGTTTATTGCTTGATCAATTATAAAAGAATAGGTAAATATATTGAATTGTGTGTTCAGCAGAAGCTGCATCTGACCTTATTAAAAATGTTTTCTTTTCTTTCTTTCTTTTTTTCTTCCTCCCTGTATCTTGTTGTAGATCATCCCCTTAGAGACTGTGATAGATCAGAAAGAAAGTGGCTCACAATATCAGATGCTCAAGTCTTTGGCCTTTTCTGTGTTTACGGCCTGCCGATGGAATTTGATGCACTCTGTCTTAGGACGATCACTTACAGGTTTTGGGCCTGCTGCCGAAGCTGAACTCTTCCTCAAACAAAAAGAGGTAAGCAATACCTTTCATCTCTTTTTTTATATATATATATGTGTGTGTGTGTGTAAAAATCATTGTCCAATGCAATGCATTTTCATAGTAAAAATCATTGTCCAATGCATTTTCATTTCAAGAATCATTTGCATTGCATTTTTATCATAAAAATTTTTTTTCATTCAATGCATTTTTTATAATAAGATCATTTCCATTGTTATCTTAAGAGTTCTTTGCATCCTATGTGGACGTGTGCACGCATTGAAGGACAGTAATTAAGAATGTTTTCTAACAATAAATAATAAGAAGTAAAAATTATTTGCATTAAATTTTTTAGTCAAATCATTATCTCATGCATTTTTATAGTAAAATGCCTTTTCATAATAAAAATCATGTCCAATGCAAATTTCTAGTAAAAATTATTTGCAAATCAGTGTCAGTATCAGCCAGACAGTGAGGGAGTCTTTCCCCTTTTCACTAGTGTTAGACCAGGGGAATTGTTTTTTGTTGAGGTGGAGTGCCACACCTACTGTCAGGTTCCCACTTTTTTGCACAGATCAGATCAGATTCCCCAATCTGTGCTATTCATGTGCAGAGTTGGCAGTGACTGGTACGGAACTAGGAACCTCAAAATTCCTTGACGGGTGCTCTACCGACTGAACTAAACCAGCCACTCGAATTGCACTAAGGGGGGAAAAAAAAAAAAAAATTTTTTTTTAAATAAAATCGATAATTGAGTGGTTCCCCTTTGTTTATGTTAGAGTTATAGAAAATAACCAAATAAATAATTAAAAATTATACACATCCAGACTCATCTTAAAAAATAAAAATAAAACATATTATATAATATATATATATATATATATATATATATATATATATATATGATTTTTTTACATTGAAAATTCATTGGACAATGATTTTTACTATGAAAATGCATTGGACAATGATTTTTACTATGAAAATGCATTGGACAATGATTTTTACATTGAAAATGCATTGGACAATGATTTTTACATTGAAAATGCATTGGACAATGATTTTTACTTGAAAATGCATTTAGATTTAATCTCTCTCTCTCTCTCTCTCTCCTCTCTCTCTCTCAAAAGACACAGACTTTTCAATTAATATTGATTCATTTAGTTTTTCTAAAGATTTGACTAAAATGGCTGCTCCTGATTAACTACTAACCCAATTACATGGATTCTAGTGTTGTTGTTGTTGTTGTTACTTGACCTTATGATATTTAACAGTTGTTATTTTTCTGGGGAAGGGAAAGGGGGGTGTAAGTTGTTTTCCTAGAATCTCACTCACTTGTCACAATGTTGATTAAACAAGTTATCTTTATTTTTTATTTATTTTTTTTATTATTTTTTTTTTACTTTTTTGATCCTGTCAAAACTTGATAATTTCCCATTGTGTCATTTTCTTCTATTTATATCTATGGACTTTTGTTAAATAAAACAACAATCTCATAACCTTAATAATATTGCTACATTTAATAAAAAAAATATCATTATTATTAATAATAATACTACTACTGCTATTAATCAATTGGCTTTGACCTAACTGAAATTTTGTCTGCTCACACAGAATTTCATGTACTATCTTGTTTTTCAACTATAAATAATCTGACAACACTTATTTTTATATTGAAGATAATGCTTACTATAGAAATGCATTGAAAATGATTTTTACTATCAAAATGCAATGGAAATGATTTTTACTATAAAATGCAATGGAAATGATTTTTACTATAAAAATGCAATGGAAATGATTTTTACTATAAAAATGCAATGGAAATGATTTTTACTATAAAAATGCAATGGAAATGATTTTTACTATAAAAATGCAATGGAAATGATTTTTACTATAAAAATGCAATGGAAATGATTTTTAATATAAAAATGCAATGGAAATGATTTTTAATATAAAAATGCATTGGACAATGATTTTTACTATGAAAATGCATTGGACAATGCATTTTTTTTACTATGAAAATGCATTGGACAATGAATTTTTTTTACTATGAAAATGCATTGGACAATGAATTTTTTTTTTTACTATTAAAATGCATTGGACAATTTTTTTTACTATGAAAATGCATTTTAAATTACTTTTACTATGAAAATGCATTTTAAATTACTTCTTTTACTAAAATGCATTTTAAATTACTTTTTACTATGAAAATGCATTTTAAATTATTACTTCTTTTACTATGAAAATGCATTTTAAATTACTTCTTTTACTATGAAAATGCATTTTAAATTACTTCTTTTACTATGAAAATGCATTTTAAATTCTTTTACTATGAAAAATGCATTGGACAATGATTTTTACTATGAAAATGCATTGGACAATGATTTTTACTATGAAAATGCATTGGACAATGATTTTTACTATAAAAATGCATTGGGCAATGATCTTTACTATGAAAATGCATTGGACAATGATTTTTTACTATAAAAATGTAAAAATTGATATACATGTGTGTGTTCTAGAAACACACACATGTATATCAATTTTTACTCTATTTTTCTATTTGCTTTATAATAATCATATGTAAATTCAGCTGTTAATGTGATAAAATTTTAAAAGATAACTAATATAACATCTCTTTTTTTCTTTCTCTCTCTCTCTTCCACCCTGCAGGCAGACAAGGCTGGACCGCTGAAATTGTACTGTCCACCTTTCATCCTGGCACCGGTGAAAGACAAACAATCGACGCTAGCGGAATCTTGTGGTGAGAAATTGGAGAAAAGCACCATTGTATTTTGTGGCTACTGCTTGAGTGAAGACCAGCGTTGGCTGCTGGCGACTTGTACGGATGAACGTGGCGAGATGAAGGAGACGTGTATAATTAACATTGAGATACCCAACAGGTGAGTAGAAAGAAAAAAACCTTATACCATGTTTATATATATATATATATATATATATATATATATATAATCAAATATTAGATATTATGGGTTTAATCTCGTTACTATTAGTTTCATGCTTAGTGCAATCATCAGACGAGACTTTCAAAATGTTAAGATTTTAAAATCTTAACATTTTGTCTAATAGTAACGAGATATTAAATCTATAATATCTAATATTTGATTGTAAATCTGCTCTGCATTTAGTACCTTCATATGCCAATACTTTTTCATTCATTCTCTATTCATTCCATTATATATATATATATATATATATATATATATATATATATATATATATACACATTGTTAAAATCTGGGATTATTTCAATGAGAATTGCTCAAGTTAGATTTACCAATTAGATTACCAAATGATATTAATTTTTCTGGAACACACTGTATATCTCAAATACTATCAATTTTTCTGAAACACCCTGTACATCTCAAATACTATCAATTTTTCTGAAATACCCTGTACATCTCAAATACTATCAATTTTTCTGAAACACCCTGTATATCTAAAATGATATTAATTTTTTCTGAAACACTGTACATCTCAAATGATATTAATTTTTTCTGAACACCCTGTACATCTCAAATGATATTAATTTTTTCTGAACATATCTAAAATGATATTAATTTTTTCTGAAACACCCTGTACATCTCAATGATATTAATTTTTTTTCTGTACATCTCAAATGATATTAATTTTTTCTGAAACACACTGTACATCTCAAATGATATTAATTTTTCTGAAACACACTGTACATCTAAAATGATATCAATTTTTTTCTGAAACACCCATTACATCTCAAATGATATTAATTTTTCTGAAACACACTGTACATCTCAAATGATATTAATTTTTCTGAAACACACTGTACATCTAAAATGATATCAATTTTTCTGAAACCCCCTGTGCATCTCAAATACTATCAATTTTTCTGAAACACCCTGTACATCTCAAATGATATCAAATATTTTGAAACACCCTGTACACAATAAGCCTGGTATTTCTGATTAAGCCTTGTTTTACTATACACAAATGATGCTGATAGCTTTTTTAATTTAGAGTGTTCTGAGACACACAGATTTGATTTGAATGAGTCTCTGGGAAATTTGATGGATCCCAAATTGCAGAGTTTTTATCTATGAACCACTAAAGCCATCTAATCCCGACCTTGTACCCTATGCAGAGTAATTAACATTGAGATACTCGACAGGTGAGAAAGAAAAAAGAAAGAAAAAAAACTTATACCACTTCAGTGATACTGATAGCTTTTTAATTTAGAGTGTCCTGGGATACATGGATTTGATTTGAATGAGTCCCTGGGAAATTTGATGGGTCCTAACTAAAGTTTCTTAATAAATTGCAGAGTTTTTATCTATGAACAACTTAACCCCTACCTTGTACACCATAGAGTAATTCGTTTCCAAGAAAATATTGAAATATATTTAAAGTTAGCTGGAAATGGTAGGTGAAAAAATAAAAACATCACTGGGACGCATGGATATAATTTTTCTGTGTCCTTTTAGATGTTTAAGTGTCAGTGATGCAGGACACATACCTATCAGCATCTCTTCCTCTTTGAAGAGCTGCTGATCTCTCGGCAGTTTTGGTTTGGAATATATTAGCAGGCAAAAATGAATGAAAAGAAAAAAGACACTGTGGAAACTGAAAAAGAAAATGAAAGAATGTTTGCTTTTTTTATTTTATTTTGAAGGCATATCAATCTTTGTGGATTATTTAATGCCAAAAACCATCTTTGTAGAGAAACTATTTAAACCATAGTTAATGGTATGAAGGTGTTTTATACCTTTCCCTTGGGTATTAGAATTTTAGCATCCAAATTCTTGTAACCTAACAAAGATTACTAAATGAGAAATAAACTTCTTTTTTTTTTCTTTTTTCTTTTTCAATCTTTTTTTAAGTCATTATGAATAATTTGATGAAATTTTCATTAAAATCGGACAATTCCCTGATTTTTGATAATAGATTGAAAAAATGTTTTAAATTTTTAAAAATTATAACCTCCCCTTGCATCATACCTAATATTGTAACTTAACAAATGTTACTAAATGAGAAATAAGTTTGTTTTTTTTTTTTTCAGTCTTTTTTAATAAGCTTTCATTATGAAATTAAGTCATTTGTTAAAATTTTCATTAAAATCAGACAATTCCCTGATTTTTTCTTACCCCTAACTGAATAATTAAATGTAAGTACTACAATTTATCATTTGTTGGATAGATAGAATGTCTTTAAAATTATATATAAATATATTATATATATATATTTCTTTTTTTCTTTTTCAGAAATCGACGGAAGAAAGCCTCAGCCAGAAAAGCCGGTCTACAGAAACTGTGGAGTTTTATTGTTGGAATTGTATCTGTAACTACTCTGCCTTGTCGTCTTGTGATTGGTCGGTTTGGCAGACTTGGCCATGGCGAATTGAAAGGTCAGTCACAATAGAATCTTTATTTTTCAACTTTACTCTCCTAGAGACCGTAGCCCAACGTATCATACTATTTTGGAATCTTTATATAGAATCTTTATTTACTTTCATATTTTTAATTTACATTAAATAGTGGACATCTCTAATAATGAATGCAAATCTCAGCTTGTCATTTCTTTTCAACTTTACTCCTAGAGACCGTAGCCTAATATATCATACTATTTTCAAATCGAGCCAACTCCATAAGCAAATTAAAAACATTCCAGGCCGAAATCAGACCAGCAATCCTGAAATGTTAGATTCCCAAGTTTTAATTACTGCAATTGTTTTCAGTGATATTTTGTGTGTTTTTTTTTTAAATTTGTTAAAAAAAATTTTTTATTTTATTTGAGGGGGACAGAACGAAGTTTCATTTCAAATTGTTTTTTTTTTTTTTTTACTTCTATGATTTTACTTAGTTATGATACAAACCCTCTGACATTGAATTTTTAACTCCCACCCCACTCAGGCAATATCTTTTAAAAATTAAGTTTTACACCACTTAGAGGGCGGTTTATTTGTTATTTTCTATAACTCCAACATAAACAAAGGGGAACCACTCTTGACTAAATTTATTTATTTTCTCATTAAACTAACCCTTACCCTAAACCCTAGTAGATCAATAAATAAATAAATAATCTATCAGTCAAGAGTGGTTCCCCTTTGTTTATGTTGGAGTTATAGGAAATAACCGGATTATTGCTAGTTTATTTAATGAATCTTCCCTATGATATCACAGGCTACCTAAGAAACAGCTAATAAATTTAAGAAAGTTTTTTTTTAATTTCTTTTTTCTTTCTCAACCTCTTCATATGTATCAAGTAAGTAAGAATAATAGGGTTGGATTGAACTTAATGAACCTAAATTCCACCATCTTATATCACCTCGCCAAAAGAAAAAAAAATACCAAAAATCAGGGAATTAAGCAAGTTAACTTTGAACTCCGTATATTTCAGAATCTGTGTTACGTCTCAAAGATACGTGGTTCAAAGTTAACTGACCTGAAAAAAATGTTAAAGAAAAAAAATTTAAATAAAATAACTGGTGCATTATATCTTTTATTCATTAATATATCAACACTGAAAATTTCATTAAATTCGGTTGATTCCTTGAATTTTGGGTTTGTTTGTTTTTTTTTCTTTCGACAGGGTGACATACAATGGGGGAATTTATGTCCGTTAAGTTCGATTTAACTGAATAATAACCCACAACTCTGAGTTTCATGTCTATAATGGTCTGACTGGCTTTTAGTTATATTCTATTAATATTAAATCGACAATTCTTCCAAGCCTTGGTTTTATCAGTGATACTGTATGGCTGCACCACTTGAACGAGATGCCTAGAGAATTAGCTAGATAGGAGCTGCATGTGATCTTAAACAAATCGGCTGGTCACATCAAGCCTTAGCACCTATATGATTTTCCCAACCCTATTGCCCTTATGGCAAGCCCCAACCCCTTTTTATCATATGGATGCTAGAAGGCGGTGACTGGGGGTCTACATGTCCTGGGAATGACATTAAACTCTATCTGATGGTAAGGTTCTAGTTTTGGAGGTTTGGGGAATGTGGAGCACCCCTTCATCACCATTGCTCCCTGGTCCACTCTGACCCGGAGTGGTAGTACCTGTTAGGGTCCCATCTATGGGTTAAATAGAAAAATGTATTTACAAAAAAAATTGTATTATCCATGAAGAATTGATTTATTTCAAAACTTTATCGGCATTAAATGACCCACTGAGGTTGATATGCCGTAAAACAAAACAAACAAACAAACAAAAAAAGGTAGTCTCGCAGATCCATTATTGTTGAATCGCGAGTTGGATCCTCGCAGGAAACCCCATTAGAATCCCTACGTAAAAAGACTTGCATTGACCCAGACACTCTGAAAAGAAAAATTAATGTCTCCTGTTTAGAATAAAAGTTTACGGTCTGGTTTAGTTCAGTCAGTAGAGTGTCCGGCTGGGAAGCTCGAGGTTCCTGGTTCTATTACGGCCCTTGCCAACTCAGCGTATGAGTAGCACATGGATCTGTGCGGTAAAGTGAGGAGCTGATGGTAGGAGTGGCGCTCCGCCTCAGACACCCAAACAATCTCCTTGGTCTAGTGCTAGTGAAAAGGGGATAGACTCCCTCGCTGTCTGGCTGATACCGACTTTAGGCCACCCCGACGACTTTACTTTTTACTTATTTAAAATAGTAAATGCCAAATAAAAAATCCATGCTGCTACAATTTAATTTTTTAATTATTTTCACAAATATTAAAAAAAAAAATATGTGGTGATAGTGAATGTGTATATATATATTTTTTTTACCAATGGGGTCCAAGCACTGCAACACTAATGGGAGAAATAGGTATTTACCCAATCTATTTGCCATGGGTAGGATGTGGCCCATGTCACAGATGTCAAAAAACCTAACTGTTTTTGTTTCGTTTCATTTAAATTCTATGCATCCCGCTAGTGTGTGTGTGTGTGTGTGTGTGTATATATATAATGGTACACAGTAATAATAATAATAATTATTATTATAATAAATTTGCTCTATTCACGTATTCAGCACTTTATATTTGTTATATCGCTGTCTTATCATTGTGAAACTTGCATCAACTAACCATTGTGACCATTTTCACCGGTAAGTCACCTTTTCCACAAATACCTATATATATATATATATATATATATATATAATGGACATCAGGTCTCTCTATTTGTCTGTAACCAAAACTATGTCACTGCTTATGTCACATTACCCAAAATCATCATCACATAGAATAAATACACTCAAAATTTGAGCATGCAACCTTTAGACGGTCCTCATTGTTTTTTAAAACAAATTTTAATAAATACATGCCCGGTATTATATATTTGTTTTATTTTGATATATATTTAAAGTTATCAGAACTAAGTTTCCATTTCAAATTGTTTTATTTTTTTTACACATTTAATAAATTTGGTGATTTTTACTTTTGGTACCTCCTTCAGACAATATCTTTTAAAAATTAATTTTTACACTGTCCGGATGGTGTTTTTTTTTCTTTGCTACTATATTAATGTTTTTTTTTTTTTTTTTTTTTTTTTTTTTTTCTAAAAAAAATTTCCAAATGAAGGCTGGGCTGAACTGCTGGGTAAGAAAAACTTGATGAAGGCCAGTCAGCAAATGAGGGATATGTGCACACAGTGTTCGATTATGTCCAGTAGTGAGACACCCTGCATCCTCAGTGCTTGTCTTGTCTCCATGGAGCCACAATCTTCCTTCAGAATCCTCGTTGACTCAGTCAAAGCTGAAGAAAAAATGAGCAGCAACTGTCCGTTGCAGACGCCACGTGATGCATCATGTACGCACATCCTTGTCTTTCCTACCTCAGCCACTGCACAGGTAAATATCTCTTTCTTTCTTTTCTCTTTCTCCTCTTCTCTCTCTCTCTTTCTCTGTGGGGGTAGGGGGAATTGACAGTTGATTTCTACTAGGGTGAGTAATAATTTGATTATATTAAACTAGCAAGAATATGCACCCTCTGCCGGGTGTAAATATTTACAACCAGAACCTTCTTTTTTCTTTCTCTATCTCTCTCTCTCTCTCTCTCTCTCTCTCTCTCTCTCTCTCTTTATCTTTCTCTCTGTTTCTCTCTCTTTTTTTGTTTCTCTCTTTCTCTTTTTTTCTCTTTTTTTTCTCTTTTTTTCTCTTTCTCTCTTTTTTTTTCTCTTTCTCTCTTTTTTTTCTTCTTTTCTCTCTTTCTTTTCTCTTCTCTCTTTCTTTCTCTTTCTCTCTTTCTTTCTCTCTTTCTCTCTTTCCTTCTTTCTCTTTCTCTTTTCATTACCTTGGCGATTATCAACAAATTTTTGCAATCGCTGCTTCACTCGTGTCTCTATCAAGAGCCGATAATCTTGCTGTAACACCGAAATATTATTACTTATTTCTCTTTGTAAATAAGTTGTTTTTTGTGGGGTTTTTTTTTCTCTCATACATTGTGTATTCTTTCTTACTTAAAATTATTTCGTTTTTACTGGTTGTTTAAAAATATATATATATAACAGCTGATACCGACAATAGGTTACTCGGCCAATTTAGAACTTAAATTCTAGATGAGAAGCAACTAAAAATAAGATGAAAAAAAAAAAAGAATATTAATGCTCAACATTTCTTAAAGTAATAATAAAAAGTTTTTCTTTTCTTTTTCTAGTTTTTTTTTTCTTTTTTTTTTTTTTTCTTTCTTTTTTTTTTCTCTAGTTTTTAAAAAAAAATTTCTTTTTTTTCTCTATTTTTCTTTCTTTTTTTGTTTTTCTTTTTTCTTTTTTTTTACTATTTAAAAAATTTTTTAAAAATTTTCTCTTTCTTTTTCTTTTTTTAAAATTTACTTTTTTCTTTTCTTTTCTTTTTTTCTTTCTTGTTTTTCTATTTTCTTCTCTTTTTTTTTCCCACCTTAAATTAAAAACATTCTCATGTTATTTATTGATTTGTTTCTCCTTTTATTTTTCAGGCTAGTAACCATAATCATCGTGGAGACCATCCAATGGATGCCACATACCATCTGGGGGATCTTGGCACAGATGCACTATTCCCTCACGATGCCATCGGAGATGCGATGGGAGATGCAATGGGAGATGATATGGATGATCTCCTTTCCATTTTCATGAATCCTATTCCCGATGATAAAACCTCTGCTCCTGGTTCTCTTATTCATGGAGATGAGGGCTGCCAGTCACCTTCAAAGATGGGAGTGCCATCAGCAGTAAATATCTAACCTTTCGTATTTTTCACCTGTTGTTTGTCTTCAATTGTGCCTTGTCATATCCAACAAAATTTTTATATATAACTAGAAAAATGTGACGCATTGGGTCACCCATTGAGCTCTGGGTAAAATAATTGGGATCAGAAAAGAATTTAAGCGAATTAATTAAAAAAAAAAAAAATAAAAAAAATGGTGCTAGAAGAATGTTTAAAAATCCTTAAAATCATTTTGTAAGATTTCTAGGAAAGGGAAAGTTTTACCGAATTTGAATGGACCTGGTTCTTGAAATTCTATTAATAGCTAAGGTGTTGAGAAGTTGTGGGGATGACAGAAAATCCTTTTTTAATGTAATATCAAAAATAATCCCTTTCTACTTCACCATAATTTTAATTGACAAAAAACTGTAGTAAAAAAAGGTGAAAATGAAGTAAAAATGTTTTTATACTCCTTTGGTAGTTGAATTAACAACAACAAAAAAACTATTGATAATTTTTACTATAAGAGAAGGGAAAGGGATGGTAAACAGAGACTTCTCTCTCAAGCCAGCAGTCAGCTTGAATGACTCTCCAAATTGCTCCCACAGATAGACTAATATATAATAGAGGGGGTGGAATTGATAGGCAGTAAGATTAGGGAGATATTGGTTCTTTTATGACTAAATTACAAATCACTGCTAATTAAAACGACAAAAAAATTTTTTTTTTTAAACATAATTCAATCCCAAAAGTAAGGAATACTTTAGTATTTAATTTTAGTCATTAGATTAAACAGGAAAAAAGCCTTAGGGAACCAAACATTGATTAATAATAAATGTCATCAGCCAGTTAACCCTTTTACAGTCAGAGTGACATTTTTTTGTTACCAACTTATAATGTTAAAACTCGAAAAGAAAGCTTGGTTATCATTCAAAGACTTTGTCAAGAACTTTTGTTTGAAATGCATGAGCAAAGAATGACACTGACATTGTTCAGAAACTATTGGATAACCACACAACACTTGATTGCAATATAAGCATCAAGTTCCATTTTCAGCATGGTCATCTTGCTAACTTTTCTGAAAACCTTGATGTGTTCAGCAATGAGCAAGATGAATGATTCCACCAAGATTTGAAAAGGATGCTATTAAGTTAAATGGGATGTAAATATGATGGCTGACTCTTGTTGGTGCATAAATTGAAATTGTCCACAGATTGAACACTACAAAAAAACTAGACATGTAATTTTTTACCTTAACTACTTGTACACAATTTGACTTACACTAACAATATCCTTTGTATGAACAAGATAAATTTGGACATTACAGACAAGCAATTTTTTTATTATTTTCCATTGTAAATTTTTTTTAAACATTCTATAAATAAGCACAAATTTGTTACATGCAATATTTTAATTGTTTTTGAGACAAAGTGAAGGTATCCTGTTACTCAAAAAGTTCATATAAAAGAAAAAACTTGGGTAATTTTTGGATTCAAAGTCCAAAAGTTAGTAAAAAATCAAGTATCAGATCTAACCTTTTCCCTCTGTGTTGGGCCTGACCACTAGCCCTTTCCCCCATTTTGGGCCTGACCAACAGCCCTTTCCCCCCATGTTGGGCCTGACCAACAGCCCTTTCCCCCCCCATGTTGGGCCTGACCAACAGCCCTTCCCCCATGTTGGGCCTGCCAACAGCCATGTTGGCCTGACCAACAGCCTTTCCCCCCCATGTTGTGCCTGACCACCAGCCCTTTCCCTGACCAGCTGCCCTTTCCCCTGTGTTGTGTGTGACCAGCTGCCCTTTCCCCTTGTATTAGCCCTGCACCTCAGATAAATAATGGACTATTCCATTTTACTTTTGAGCAAAGAACCGGTAGAAATAGAACATGATGTATGTCTGAAAAGAGGAAGCAAAATTGAAGAAGGTAAGCAGGGATATATATATATATATATATATATATATATATATATATATATATTTCTAAACTCCGACAGTATAAAAAAAACTCCTGGCTTTATAGTTGGTAATTACACAATACAAACTTTTGCCTGGAGGAAGAAAAAAAGAAAATACCAAATCATATGCATTTCCTGAAAATAATCAGTCGAAACTATTATAATGGCTAAAAGAAAAAAATACTATAAGAGTTGCCTAAATTAAACATACTAAAGTGCTCAATACAAAAAGTAGAGTTAATAAGTAATATAATTATATAATATTAGTAGAGGGAAAAGAGTTAACTCTACAATGGTTTCAATCAAAATGATTTCCTCAGGACCCGACCCTACGGTTAACTAAGTCAATGTAATTCCTTAGTTAAACTCTTTAATATAATAATTTTATATAAATAATATTATTATTATTACTGCTCTATGTTTTTAATATATTGAGCACTTTTGTATTATTTACTGATGCCACTGCAATGGAAACCTTAAAGCGACAATTGGATATATATATATATATATATATATATATATATAGTGAAAGAGAAAGCAAGTAAAGTATGCCTTCATCTTCAGTGTAATAGGCTCAGCCAACTATTTTCAGGAATTTTGATTCTCACCGAGTGTCCATACTTCTGACCTTGAGTGCTGGACTAAAATTTAAAAACTGACCCCTTGATTCATCCCAGAATTTTGAGTGTAGGTTTGTTGTTGTTTTTTTTTCGCGTTGATAAAATGTATACTGACAGGTTTTGTGTTGCTGTGTTCTGTTCCAGGGAGCTGGTACCACCACAAACGATCTTCAGGAGGAAGGTGGAACATTACTACAACAGCCACTGGCTATGGGATACTATGTGTCTACAGCAAGTACTGGACCACTGCCCAAGTGGTTCTGGTCATCGTGTCCAGAAGCTGAAAATGTCTGCCCAAATATATTAAAAGTAAGTCACACTAAACAAAGATTTTATTTTATTTTATTTTTTTATTTTTTCGCTTTTAAAAATTTTCCCATTATTTACTAACATGAGAATGGCTAGATTAATTAGCATTTCTTAAATCAATATTTTCTTTTTCTTTTATTTCCCCTTTTTCTTTTCTTTTTTTTCTTTTCTTTTTTTCTTTTCTTTTTTTTTCTTTTTCCTTTTTGATTTTTTCTTGATTTTTTTTTTCTTTTTTCCTTTTTTTCTTTTTCTTTTTTCTTTTTCCTTTCTTTTTTTTCTTTTTCTTTTTTTTCTCTTTTTCTTTTTTCTTTCTTTTCTTTTTTCTTTCTTTCCCTTTTTCTTTCTTTTTTCTTGCTTTCCTTTTTTTCTTTTTTCTTTATTTCCTTTTTTTCTTTCCTTTTTTCTTCTTTTTCTTTCCTTTTTTCTTCTTTTTCTTTCCTTTTTTCTTTTTTTCTTTCCTTTTTTCTTCTTTTTCTTTCCTTTTTCTTTCTTTTTCTTTTCTTTTTTTCTTTTTTTCTTTTTCTTCTTTTTCTTTCCTTTTTCTTCTTTTTCTTTCCTTTTTTCTTCTTTTTCTTTCCTTTTTTCTTTTTTTAATCTTTATTTTTTTCCTTACCTTGAATAATCTTTGAATATCTATCTAATATATTACGACTTTTGACAATCTCTTTCTCTGCCTTTGACACTTTCTCTTCCTCTCCAGACACTCTCTCTCTCTCTCTCTCTCTCTACCAAACTACAACCCTTGGACATCTCTCTTCCTCTCTTTACCATACTACCCAGCTATGGGTTAAATAGTACCACTACTATTCTTCTACAAGGACGATTTTGGCATATTACTTTCTGTTTACAATGCTATACTTTCACAAGTACAAAAAGAATATATATTTTTTTTTTTAATTCCAAATTTTCCTTTTTGTCTTAATTTTAATTTCTTCTTCTTGCAGGCTGCTCTTCATACTCATAGCTCGTCTAAACAGGATGATCCGTTGCCTCTACAGTCAACTCATAGCAGAAACATTCATCCCCTTGACTCAAATCTAACCTGTGATGTTTTGAGGTCAGTCTACCAATTTAAAGAACCCCTTTCTCTCTCACCCTCAATACAAAATGCAAACCAAAATTTTTTTTCCCCATGCTTTATTGCACAAACATCAAAAGCCAAAACAAAACAACAAAAAAAAAAATTGCATTTTTTTTTTTTTTTTTTTTTTTTTTGTCCAATTCCAATTCTGGACAATTACCAAAATGTGTTTTTAAGTTTTTCCTTAAATTCTTTAATTCATTTCCAGGATGTATAAAAAAAAAAATTAAGAAAAAAAACATTTTCTTTATAAAAAATTTTTTTTTTTTTTTGTCCTATTTTTTAATTTATAAAAATTTCCTTTTTCTCCCCCAAATTCATTTCCTAAGAAATATATTTTTCATCCAATTTTTTTTAATATTTACAAAATCAATTTTGATAAAAAAATTTTTTTCTCCAATTTAATTTATTTCCAAAATGTGTTTTTCTTATTTATTTTTTAAATTATTTTCATAAAAAATTTTTTTTTGTTGTTTTTTAAATATAAATCTAAGATGTATATAAAAAAAAATTCTAAAATTGTTTTTTGTTTTTCTTTTTCTTTTCTTTTCTTAATTTTAGATTTGTTTTGGAAAACTACAATGCCTTGTCTTGGTTGACGATGGACCCAGTAAAGAATGACCGTCGGTCGTGTTTACCCGTGCATTTTGTCATGTTGATGCAGATGTATCATGCAATTAATGCATATGTATGACATAGCATTGGCAGGAAGAGGAAGAAGCGGAAAAAGAAGAAACTCAGGAAAATTTAATCTACTACCCATATATGGCACCTGCTGCTGCTGACGCTGAGATTACCAAAGCAGTGGGAGGGGGCAGACCCCCCTTCCTTTTTTTTTTTAAATTTCAAAAAAAGGTTTCTACTGCTTCAGTGTAGAGAGTAGGTACTACTACGCGTGGTACTGTTTCTTTCCCAGTGGCAGTAGCAGTTGTGGGGGGTGGAGATCTGTTACCCTACAACAACTGTCCCTCATGGTGAGGAGACAATTGCTAAGACCATCAAGATCTAACCAACAGTGACACCCGATTATCAATTACACACCCTTATCCTATCCGAATTATTTATTTATAACAGGCTCACAGGCTACAACTCGGGTCAGACCATTTTGCTCCCCAGCTCCCCTCCCCCCTGGGCATGTTCTTGTAGCAACAAGCAAAGAAAAACTCTTCCTCCCCCTAATGAGATATTTAACACCCCTCCCCACAAAAAAAATACCCGTACCTGGCAACTTTTTTAAAAACAGAAATAATAATTTTCTTGTGTTTTCTCCCTTATTTTTTCGTGTGTAAAATAGATTAAACCTTTAGATTAAATGTCTGCACATAAGCCGTGAAATAAAAAAATTGCATGGTGGGGGGCATTTCACACATTCCCCTCCCCAGCAGCACCTGCCCCCTCGCCTAGAAGGGACCTGGCTGGGTTTTAAAGCCCTTTGCCTGAGGTGCTCCCAAAAGGTGAATGCCAAGGGTTTCACACACTGCACGGACCGTGTGTTAAACCGGCCTGGTGGGAGATCAGGAAAATGAATAATCCCTGAATTCAGAATATCCTCATTATCATCGTCGATCAACTTATTTTGTTTTCTGTCGTTTCATTTTCACAAGGTGTAACGGTTATCTACAAGCCATTTCACTTGACACTAATGCCCTTTGGGAAAGGGTATGCATCCTTCCCTTCTTGTTATGGGTAAATAGTAGGGCAGACAGGACTCTCCAGCAACCGATTGAGGAGAAGGAAAAATTCTGAATTTAAAACCTGAGGAGTGCTGTTCGATAGAAACTTGCACTGTGTGAGTGAGACTCCCCACCCCTTTTATTTTTTTATTTATTTTATTTAAAAAATTTTTTTTTTTTTTTTAGTCTATCTGGAAAGTGTGGCTGGTTCTATTGCGCATAGGACCGCCACTATAAACAAATCACCTGTATCTTTAATAATAAAAGACTTTGAATTCAAAACCTGGCTGATGTTGTTCAGAGAGTCTGTGTGGCCCATTGGTACACGATTCTTCCAGCCTTTGGAAGGCAACCAGTTGAGGAGAAGGAAAAGTTCTGAATTCAAAACTTGAGGAGTGCTGTTCAAAAAAAAAGAAAGAAACTGGCACAGTGTGTGTGTGTGTGTCCCTTCTGCCTAGGAACCACAAGGTTCCAGGTTCAATACCGGCATTTGCCAACTCAACGTATGAGTAGCGCAGGGATCTGTGCGGTAAAGTGGTGGAGCTGATGGTAGGTGTGGCGCTCCACATCAGACGCGAATATACTATCTCCCTGGTCTAGCGCTAGTGAAAAGGGGATAGACTCTGTTGCTTTCCGACCCTTGCCA
This sequence comes from Doryteuthis pealeii, assembly GCA_023376005.1. Lineage (NCBI taxonomy): Eukaryota > Metazoa > Mollusca > Cephalopoda > Myopsida > Loliginidae > Doryteuthis > Doryteuthis pealeii. The sequence continues at coordinate 18,148,745 of CM042178.1, forward strand.
ACTCAGCGCATGAGTAACACAGGGATCTGTGTGGTAAAGTGGTGGAGCTGATGGTAGGTGTGGCGCTCCACCTCAGACGCGAATAAACAATCTCCCTGGTCTAGCGCTAGTGAAAAGGGGATAGACTCTGTTGCTTTCCGACCCTTGCCAACTCAGCGCATGAGTAACACAGGGATCTGTGTGGTAAAGTGGTGGAGCTGATGGTAGGTGTGGCGCTCCACCTCAGACTCAGTACCTATTCTTCCACTATCAGCTCATCCGTAAATTATGGTGCAGGTCGTACACAACACCTTCACCCCACAAACAAATCCCATGTGTTGTTCGTTTGCAGACCTTCAGCTTAGTCATCATCGAATCATTGGCTGAATATTCTATGGGTCATTTAGAACTCTTTTTATGCAAATTACTTTGTTAGTTATTTTCAAGTCTGAAAATATACAAAGCATTTTTTTTTTTTCCCCCCTTTTTCTTTGTACAGCATTTTTGTTAATTCACTTTATGCATGTGTGTGTATGTATGTGTGTTGGTATATATATATATATGTGTGTGTGTATGCATGTATGTGTGTTGGTATGCGTGTGTGTATGCATGTATGTGTGTGTGTATATATATATATATATGTATGTCTGTTTCTTGGTTCATATTTATAATTGTGTAAATAAGTTTTTGAATATTTATTTGTGTGTGGATAAAACAAAATGTAGGTGTTTTTTAATTTTATTTTATTTTTTTAAAATCATAACCCCTTGTTAGTTGGCAGGGCTCTAGTTTGAATATATATATATGTGTGTGTGTGTGTGTATATATATATATATATATATATATATATATATATATATATATATAAACTTGTATTTGATATATAGGATGTCTACAAAGTCCGTATTCACTTTAAAATAAAATAAAATTCTTTAAAGTGCATACGGACTTTATGCACACACACACACACACACACACACACACACACACACACACACACACACACACACACACCACACACACAGCGGCGGAACAAAGGTGGCAGCTGCTCCAAGGCGCATCTTCAAGGGTGATGTAAAATCGCCCTAATCGAAAAGTAACATTGCTAGGATATTGAAATATATTGCCTAACTTTTGGGAACTTACTCCTGTACTATGAATGTATAGAATTTGAAAGTGGGTGAGTAGGTTTGAAAAAATCTTAATCAGTATTTATTGGTCCCTGTATAGGGCGCCAGGCTAAACTCTGAACTCGCACTCCTTCCCCAGATCACAACATTGGCACACTACTGTGTGTGTGTGTGTATGTATATATATATATATATATGTGTGTGTGTGAGATATAATGGAGAATGAATGTGAAATGTTTTAGCATATGAAGGTGCTCAATGCTAAAATAACAGAACAGCTTTTAAAAATATATTTTAACTGTCTGAAGATTGCATAATATGCATGAAACTAGTTCCAGAAAATTAACACCATAATATTTCATCTCTGATTTTTTATATATATATATATATATATAATATTTTGACCCTTTGCCACTATCCCCATGCAGTGTAATGGAAGAAGGTCTTTTTTTGGGACCACGTCTGTTTGTTGTGGTCACTATGCAATTGTGCATCTGCGTGTTACCTCTCTATGCAGTTCTGAGCAACAGGCTTTGTTTTTTTTTGTTTTTTTCCCCCTCTTTGTCTCCCCCCCCCCAACTTATTAGTGTCTGTTTGACGGCTTCTTCAATTTGTGCCTTTTCTCTTGCCAAATCCAAAAAGCAGTTTGATGTGACTCTACCCCCACCCTGAGGGGTCAGAGAAGCACATCCCACCATGCTCTGCCTGTCTAATAGCACCAATAAGTTAAAATTACCTTGTTCCTATCTCTCTCTTTATATATATATATATATATATATATATATATATATTATATATATATATATATAATACTAAAGCTGAGTTAATCAACTTTTGCTTCCTAAAGGCTTTTTTACTGTTTAGTTTAATGACACAAAAATCATACTAAATTATTCCTTACTTTTAGAATTGAATTATGTTTGAAAAAAAAAATCTGTTTTAATTGGTTTTAATTAGTTGTAATTTGCAATTAAATAAAAAAAACCGAACCATCTTTTACAGTATGGGACAGTTTCTCTAGCATCTGGATCCCGATTTACGAAAATCCGCTTGACTACTCAAAAGAATAGATAAAAATCATTAAGAAGAAATATTCAGTGGAAAACTAATCTTTAATTTCAAAGGGAAATAATTTAGGTATAAAAACTAAATTTCATACTAATTGAAAGAGAGAGAGAGAGAGAGAGAGAAATAATTTAGGTATAAAAACTAAATTTCATACTAATTGAAAGAAAGAGAGAGAGAGAGAGAGAGAGAAATATAAAAATAATTCCAAACCAGACAATTATATATAAAATGTAGCTACCTATAATTTTTTTTAGTTCTGCTGAGGAAGGTATACCTTTATCACTGAAACTGTGGTAGAGAGAAAAACTTTTTTTTCTACAACTAATATATATGTATATATAAAACAAACATGTAAACAAAGACTAAAGATTTTAGAAGCCCTGCATATTAGATATTAAAATCCTAAACAAAATAAACTTGGATAATAGTACTAATGTTCTAAAATGCCTGTAACTACATTAACAATTTATATAATAATAATGATAGGGATAATAATAACAACAACATGCAGTTCTAGCAGATCACAGGGTGAAGAGGAAGGAAAATGAAAAGATGGACAAATATCTGGACCTTGTTAGAGATCTGAAAAGGCTATGGAATATGAAAGTCAAAGTGATATCAGTTGTAGTTGGTGCACCTGGAACGGTCCCAAAAAGCTTGGAAAAAAGACTGGAAATTAGAGGAAGAATTGAGACCATCCAGAATACTGCACTGCTGCAATCTACCAGAATACTCAGAAGAGTCCCGGAGACCTGAGGAGACTTGTTGTCACTCAGACTCCAGGAAAACACCATCAGCTAATGCTGGTGTGAAAAACTAATAATGAAAATAAAATAAACACAACCCTTATATAAATAGAATAGCGGAATGGAACGACCCATTGTTGTATGGTTTATGAACTACCCCTGAAGATGGCCCATAATAGGGCAGAAAGTACTGGGGGAAACAAGTTATGGCAAATTCATCAGCCAATTTTCGCCAGATATAATCACATCAATCCTGCAAATTGAAATGATATGGAACAAGATTTGCAGACAAAAAATGGCTGCGTTGTTCAACAAAATATGCCTTAAAGAAGAAATGGTGCCTAACTATGTGAATGAAAAGATAGAATACCTGCATGATCGAAAGCGCTTGGTTAGAAGGTATGGGACAGTTTTTCCATTTAGATCCCAATTTATGAAAAACTGCTAAAAGACTAGAAAGAATACATATGCTTAAACAATATATATAATGTGTATATATATATATATATATATATATATATATATATATATATAATGTGCATGCTGGTTCTTGACAATGTAGATTATACGATCACCTCGTCAGCAACTGGTTTTAAAAGCTGACGAGTTTAACCGAGACAGTGCTTTATTATTTTTTTTTTTTTTAAGACACCTTTTCTCTTCTTGTGGGGTGGAGGTAGGGGCTTCTCTTCAATATTTTGCCATTATTGTCAGATTCTCTTCCCCTCCCCACTAAAAGAAAACAAAAACTTAGCTAATTACTTCAATTTTTTAAGATATCTCACTGTTTGCTTTGAGCAAGATTCTGTATGTTCTGGTAAAATGAGCATTATTTCTAAATGCTTATCAAATGATTGAGGGAATTAATTACGATAGATATCCGCCATCCGTAGATGGATCTTGTGTTGAGGTAACAAGTTAAATATTATATATAATATACACTCTGCCGGATCACAGTGTTTGTGTGTGGGTGTGTGTCTCTCTTTCTCTTTCTCTGCTTCTCTCACCCTCTCTCTCTCCCTTCTTTCTCGCCTCTCTCTCTCTCTCCCCTTCTTTCTCGCCTTCTCTCTCTCCCTTCTTTCTCGCCTTCTCTCTCTCCCTTCTTTCTCGCCCTCTCTCTCTCTCTCCCCTTCTTTCTCGCCTTCTCTCTCTCTCTTCTCTTCCCTTTCTTTCTCGCCCTCTCTCTCTCTCTCTCTTCCTTCTTTCTCGCCTCTCTCTCTCTCTTCCCTTCTTTCTCTCTCTCTCTCTTCCCCTTCTTTCTCCCTCTCTCTCTCTCTTCCCTTCTTTCTCGCCTCTCTCTCTTCCCTTCTTTCTCGCCCTCTCTCTCTCTCCTTTCTCTCTCCCCTTCTTTCTCTTTCTCTCTCCTCTTTCTCTCTCTCTCTCTCCTTCTTTCTCTATTGCCTTCTCTCTCTATCGCCCTCTCCTTCTCTCTCTTCTCCCCCCACCCCTCTCTTCGCTTCTTTCTCCCCCACCCCTCTCTTCGCTTCTTTCTCTCCCCCCACCCCCTCTCTTCGCTTCTTTCTCCCTCCCCCCGCCCCTCTCTTCTATTCTTTCTCACCCCACCCCTCTCTTCTCTTCTTTCTCACCCCCCACCCCTCTCTTCTCTTCTTTCTCAGCAATTAATTTAATTTTCAACTGTTGAGTGCCTTCCATTTCATTCAAAAACTTTTTTTTTCCCTTTCTCTTACAATAAGTCTGTTCAGAAATCCCCCCCCCCCAAGAAGAACTTTTCATTACTTACCGATCAACCACTGTTTTCTTAGTCTCTCTCTCTCTCTCTCTCATTACCCCCACTCCCCACCCCCTGTGTGTAAATGAGTTGCAATCCCATAAAAAAATTTTAGTTTTAATTTTTTGAAGATTAATGAGACATTTTGCTTTTCACTTTTGAAAATTTAATTGTGGCCAGGGGGGTGGGGATTTGGGGTGGCAGTACAGTCGTTTTGTTACGCACCTCCCCCCACCCCCTCCAAATACGACAAACCCTGAAATTGTCAGTTTCATTTGAAAAAAATATCTCCAAACCAGATTATCTTCATTTGTGTTGTTTTTGTTTTTATAATTGAATAGATTATTTGGGAGTTGTTTTTTTTTGGGGGGGGTGAGGGTCCCCTTCCCCCTTTCATCCCCAAATTAAATATGTGGGTAGGGGTTGGAGTTATGTATCAATTGGCTGTGCTTTTAAAAGTCAGACATGTTATGTGTTTTTGTTTGTTTGTTCATTTTTTTTAATTTTTTTTTTTTTAAATCTTTTTGTTGATGTTTATCTTGTTCTTTTTTGTATTTAGATTTGATTGCCAAATCTCAAATGGGAAAAAAAAAAACGCTTATATTTTCTTTAAAACCCTTGGGATAGAAATAATCCCCGGTTTGCAACCTTCCACTCCGACACGCCTGTCTCGTATCCCTCAAAAGTGCCAGTGTACATTGCAGACTAAACATAGTCACTTATTTAAGTATTTAAATATATTTTACTAAACTAAGAACACAATATGCACTCATACTTTTTCTGTTCTCACAGTTTTTAAGTATTGTCAAAGATAAGAAATTTTTATTTTTGATTTAAAAAAAAAAAAAAAAAGAAATCTACAGAGTTGTCTTTCCTTTGAAGTTGGTTGTTTTAAAAGTTAACTCTTAACATCCTGTTGAGAATTTTCTAAGTACAGAGCCCAATTCCTATAAAATTTATCTAAAAATGGCCTTTTCATAAAAAGTTACCTGTTATTTCCCTTAAATCAAAGACTTCTAAATATGTTTAATATTACATTTAAACAAAGGCTATCATTTGGGGGAGATTAGGAAAATGAATGACTTCCAGCTTCTTTCTTTTTTTTTTTTTTTTTTTTCTAAGAAAAGAGTTGAAAGGTGTCTTGTCCTCTTTTTCTTTATTTCTTCTCTTATGTCCCTTTTTTTTTTTTTTTTAAATAACTATTCCTAATTCCTTCAGTCGGTAGAGTATTCAGCTGGGAACCTCAAGATTCCTGGTTCGATACCGGCCCTCGCCAACTCACCATATGAGTAGCACAGGGATCTGTGGAGTAAAGTAAGGAGCTGATGGTAGGTGTGGCACACCACCTCAGACGCTTTAAAAAAAACTCCTTCGTCTAGCGCTAGTGAAAAGGGGATAGACTGCCTCACTGTCTGGCTGATACCGACTTTAGGCTGCCCCAGCGAGAAAAGAATCCTTTTTAATTTTACCTAATCTTGTTAGCAAAGACACTTAGAAAACTCTAAATTGTAGAGCATATGGACCTGCAAACACAAGGATCAAATTGCCAATATTTATGGGGTAGGGAGGTTTTCAAGTGATTAACCCCCAACCATACTACTTAGGTTTAAAATTAATTTTTAAAAATTGGAAAAAAATTTTTTTTTTTTTTTTTTTTTTTTTATACAAGTGTTCTTATGTAACTATTTCTTCTTCGATTTTCTGTAAAGTTAGGTTCAACCCTCACCAAATGCCCCCATGCTTGTGACCTGTCAAATTTTTTTTTTTTTCTTCATTTATCATCCATTTTCTTCAAAGTTGCCAATTTCAATCCCAAATCGTGCCAAAAAAAAATTTTCTGACCTTTAACCCCCCCCCCCTGTTGCTTTTTTTTTGCTTTTTTTTTTAAAGACTAAAATGGCCTTCCTTTTGCCTATTCCTCTTCACTGGCCTGTTAGGAAGGAAAGGGTGTTTCGGAATGGTCACTGTTGGTTATTTGAGGTTTGTGGCGTTATGAAGACGTACAGTTGATCTCTAAGATACCCCCCCCCTTATTCCATGCCAAATAACCGGTGGGTACGGTTGATTTAATTTGGCATTATCGGTAGACGTCCTGCTTTCTTCATTCACTTTTAAAAAATTTTTTTTTTTTTTTTTTACTTGGCCTCATATTCTTTTCTGGATTAGACATATTTTAAGAAGAAAAAAACAACTAACAAAAATCCGAAAAGAGAAGCTAAATAAAAGTGAAAAAAGGACAAAGAAACAAACAAAAAAAAAAATGTGTATTCGAGATGACGACTTGGGGAAAAAGAAAAATAACACCACCACCAGTGAAAAAAAAAAATTTTTTTTTTTTTTTTTTTTTTTTTTCTTCCTTTCATCCCTCCACCACCACCACGACCACCAGCAGCACTTCCACCTTTCTTAACCCTGTTGATACTGCCTGTGTCTCTTACAGAGTGAGAAGAAAAAAAGAAAGGTAAACAAAAACAAACCAAAAAGAAAGATAGTGTGTCTATGCGTGTGGTGGCGGAGAAGGCAGGTGTGTGAACATTAAACCCAGGTCAACCCCCCATCTACAAACCGCTTCATCCTTCTCCTGCTCCAAATAGGGTTAAAAAAAAAAAAGAAAGAAGTTTTTTTTTAAATAACAAACAAATAAATAATAATAATAATATAAACCAAAACAGCAAAGTAAAAAAAATGAAAGTGAAAAAACAAACAAAAAAAATCCAAACTTGGGCTTTTTATTTTATTTTTTAAATGACCCAAACACAATCAGTTGTTTTAATTATAACATCATTATCATAATGATTATAATATATATATGTATATATATATATAATTGGTTGAATTTGATCCATTGAAAGTGAGAGAGAGATTGATAAAGACAACACCCATTGCAATTTTTATTTACCTTGCCTGGTCACAGCCAATGCTACATTTTCACACACACACACACACACACATCCAAAGTTTAGAATCAAGTCAAGTTGAAAACATTTCAGTCCCTGCTAGATCACCGAACTTAAGCAGTGATGAGCCTGTTCAATACTTAGATGGGTGGCCATTTAAGCCAGGTCAGGTATTGTAAGAAACCGAATATCAAAATGACTTGATTTGGCATTAAATAACCCTTTAAAAAAGTTTGATATGCCGTAAAACCAAAAAAAGAAAAAAAAGAAAAAACCCCTTTACCAAAAAAATGTTATTAATGTTGGACCCACAGATTTGATACTGTTGCCGCCGCTGCTGCTGCTGTGTAAGCTGTTTATCGTTCTTTTTGGAAAATGTAACTTGAATTTCAAATTCCACCACTATTTTTTTTTTTTTTTTTTTTTTTTTAGTCTTTTTTTTTTTAATTTATTTATTTATTTTTTGTCTCTTCCTCCCCTTAGACCTTTTTTTTTTTTTTTTTTTTTTTTTTTCATTGATAGTATAATTAAAATTTTATTTTACAAACCTTTCATAGCCGACCCCCCCCCCCCCCCAGATTTTAACCATATCGTAATGATCATCTTTTCTCTATGCAAAAGTTGTAAGTCATCAAATGTGACTGCTATTTTTTTTTTAGAATATATATATATTTATATATATATATATAAATATATTTATTTATTTGTTGAATTTTTTAAATATAAATGTTTTCCATAGGCAACTACCCAGGTTTCAAGCTATATTGCTATCATCAGGTCGCCTATATATATATATATATATATTTTTGGGAGAATATGTGCTTAATTGGAGTCGTACCTAATTTTGAAAATTAATTAATTAATAATTAATTAATTAGGCGGGAATGCCTATTTAAATGTATGGCTAAACAAATCGAGAAAAATCAATCTCTGTATGTACATTTCGGCCTATTAGGCCTCATCAGCAGAGCTATAGATAGGAAGACCGCCCTGTGCGTGATTTGAAACCGGACTGCCAAGCGGGTACCATAACCCCTACACCAAACAGACTTCTTAGATTTTACGACTTGTTTACATCGTGTTTACAACTTATCATATATATATATATATATATACACTCTATTAAACCTTGTTGATAATGAAGGTTGCCAGAAAAGTAATAAAAATGCTGTCTACCATTGAAATGTAACATATATATATATATATATATATTAGTCAGTGCAATCTTTTTGCTTAATGAATTTATACAATTAATATAATGAAGTCAGTTTAACTCAGTCGGTAGACCATCATCTTAGGAATCACAAGGTCCTGGGTTCGATACTGGTCCTCAGCAAACCAGCACTTGAGTAGCACAGCTTAGCTAATCTGATCTATGCTGTAAAGTGGGAAGCTGATGGTGAGGTGTGGCGCTCCACCTCCGATGCAAAAACAAAATTTCCCTTGTCTGGCACTAGTTGTGAAAAGGGGGATAGACTCCCTCGCTGTCCGGTGAAGACATTATTCTGCTTTCTCACCTTAACACTAGATTTCTTGAGATAATAAAGTTTAAAAAGAAGAAGAAAAAAAAATTTTTTTAAATGTTGAAGGGATTTTTTTTTTTTTTTTTTTTAATGTCTGACTTTTTATCACCTTAATTTTTGAGAGCCTCTTTTTAAGCTGAATAAATTGGAAACTGTTTGCACAAATCAGTTTCCTAGTCAAGAGTTATCTCCCTTCCCCCTTAATTCTCTTTTGCTGCTGCTGCTGGTGTTTACATAGTGGTGGCTATAAAAGGGCTTCCCATGGTTAGCGAGCGAGCTAGTGTTTGCAGATTGATTACTACTGAATAGTGAGTGTTCAATCCCCATACTTGCCAGCTTAGGTCAAATCCTGCTCATGGAAAACAGATTGGGTAAAAAAAAAGAGCGTCTCCTTGTAAATGTAATGGTTAGCAAGCTAGTCTTGCAGATCATTTACTACTGAATAGTGAGAGTTCAATCCTCATTGGATGCCCCGTACTTGTGACTGTGTCAAATCCTACCTGCGGCAAACAGGTTGGGTAAAATATTTATTTATTTATTTTTATTTTTTTAATTTAGATAGAGAGAGAGCAAGTTAAGCTAGCATAATTATGATAGAGTTCGTTTCTCACTGGGCGCCCCATATTTCTAAGCTGATCTCAGTTTTTGACTAAGTGCACAAGACATCCCCCCCCCCTATTTTTTCATTTCATTTTATATATAAGTTGCTACAGATCTCAAACACATCAAATTTTTTTATTTCTTATTCTTATTTTTTTCATAATCGTGACTAACAGCAATAAAAGAAAGAAAAGAAAAAAAATTCTTATTTAACCCATTGTCATTTGCATCAATACCCCCACCACCACAACGCCACCTCCCTCCACCATTTTTCGATGGGGGTGGGGGTCTGTCGATTCTTTCCCCCCCACACCTTTTATTAATATTATTCTCTTTGTTTTATTTCTCTTTGCCTTTTTAGATTGTTATTTCAGGGGTGCCTTAGCAAGTTAAGCTAGCAAACTTACGACAGAGTTCGTTTCTCACTGGGTGCCCCCCACCCCCGCCCCGAATTTCTAAGCTAATCTTAGTAAATAATTGGCAGTGGTATGGCAGCGGCAACAGTTCCTAACCAATCGGAAAGGGAAAATATTTGGGATCTCTCTTTACCACCCCCAAACACACACACACACACACTGGATGAGGAGGGAGAGGTCCTCAAGGAAGGTTGAATTATTTGTCAATTGAGCAGAATTCCTTCTGGGTGGGTGGGGGTTTCTTTCCCCACCCCCTTCCGTGTTCTTTTATTTTTAAGGGTGTGGGTGGGGTATTGGATGGTAGAAGGTTTGCGTGTGTGAATGGCAGCCACATGCTACCTTTTTCTCCACTTCCAACCCGCCCCAATTTTTTTTTTTTTTTTTTTTTTTTTTTTTAAATAATTCTAATGACCAAACAATTTTTAAACTTATGTTGTTTTGTTTTTTGTTGTTTTTTTTTCCGGGATGGGGGCTTTGTAGTACCCCCCTCCCCCCAATGTAATTGGTATTTCAATTTAGGCCTTCTGACTGCTTAGTTAAAATTTCTTCTAAACACTATCCCCCTTCAACACTACAATTTTGTGGCCTCTCCCCACACATACACCCCCTTAATGTAACTGCTGCTTTGTTCACCAACCCCTCTCCCTCGAATGTCCAAGTCCCTTGCAGATCATCCTCATTTTAGACTGGCTAAATGTTGATATCTTTTTTTTTTTTTTGATTGACCACTCCCTCCTCCTTATTTTTCACCCACAGGATCTAACCTAACCCTAGCAAAAAAGAAAACTTAAATAGTTATATATATATATATATATATATATATATATATATGTGTGTCTACAAACGGTAGCTTAAATAAAAAAAACAATTCAATTTTTTGTAAAAAGAAAAGGCAAAGAAAAATGTAAAAAGTGAATTAATATTACTTGACTACTTTTTCTTTTCTTTTCTTTTTTTAGCACATCAAATGGAAAGATATTTGAATTTCATTGGAGCTGTTTGATTGGTTCTTTTTCTTGCTTTCTCTCTCTCTCTCTCTCTCTCTCATATAGCCGCCAGGCTCATCCAGTGCACCAAAAAAGACAGGGAAAAAAAGGGAAAAAAATTCTCTGTCCTGGGAATTTGAGTTGGGGTAGGGGTGGGGGATGTAGATAGGGTGAAATTGCTTATTTATTTTTAATTTATTGCCTATGTGGGTCTTTTTGCCCTTATAAAACAAAAAACACACAAAAAAAAAAACAACCCACCATCCTTTTGTCATTTACCCCCCTACCCACCTCCCAACATAATTTCCCAGGCCCCAAAGAGGATTACGTCAAACAGGCTCTGTGGGTCTTCAGTTTTTTTTTGTTTTTTTTTTTTTTTTTCTTCCTCTCTCTCTCTCTCCTCTCTCTCTCTCTGGTGATTGTTAAAGATTTTAAAAAATGCCCACTCATTCTCTCTCTCTCTCTCTCTACAATGGTGATGAAATTTCTAGAAACTGTCATATACCACTTCAGTTATGGTTAACGAGGAGGAGGGACGAGTGTGGGGTGGAAAATATGACTTGAAATAGAAGATGAATCATTGTTTATTCATTCAACCAAAAAAAAAAGATATATATATATATATTCTCATTGGTGTGTCTGGTCGATACAATCTCTTGCCCTCCCCTACTCCAGGTTGTGTGATAGGCTTAAATCAGCACCCTCAACTCATAGGGCAGCCTATACGAGACCTCTCCCCTCATTCAATCCATTATAAACCTATACACACACACACACACACACACACACATGCACGTACATACACAAATACAGATATGCATTGCATAACATGCCGAGGGGAGTATGCGTATCTATATTCATAAACATATATGTATGGTTGTTTTTGTACATGTGTGTGCATATATATATATATATATATATATATATATATATATATATATAAAGTATACACACACACATATATGTATCATTTGTACATATCGAACATGTTAATGTGTTTTTAAATTTTTTACTTTTTTTTTTTTTTTTTTTTTTTTTTTTCTCTCAAGAAATAGGATAACATTTCTTGAATGTCCAAATAAAGTTGGAATGGTAAAAAAAATGTATTTATGAGAAATTTGGGTGCGTGCATATATGATGCATACACACAGCTATATAAAAAAAAAAAAAAAAATTTTAAAAAGAAAGAAAGAAAAGCTGATTGTTTACTGGAGCCCCAAACAATCAGTCGGTCAGTCTACCAAAGTAATTTCTACCAAACCACCTAGAATTTAGTTGCAACTTTTAGATGAATTGTAGTTGTATTTTTAGTAATGGTAGTTTCTTTGGGTAGACTTCAAACTGGACTGGCATCAGGAATTATCCATTTCCCTGATTCCTCCACCACCAACCCCATCCTCTCTCTCTCTCTCTCTCTCTCTCTCTCTCTCTCAACCCCCACCCCAGCAGCAATGGTCAAATGCACAATTAAAATGCTGAGACGACACAGATGGAATAAATACTTTTAATTGGGAAAAATAAGTTTTCTATTGTATAAAGGAAATAGTGGGGGAAAAAAAAAAAGATTTTAATTTTTTTTTTTTTTTTTTTTGTATGACTTTCTCTCCTGCGTAAACACCAATGTTAAAGAGAAAGTAAAAAAAAAATAATTTTGTTGTTGCCAGGATTTGGGGGAGGTTGCGCGGGGAACCTCTCCATTTAAAAAAAATTTTTTTTTTATCATCATCAACACTACCACCACAATCCACCACCACCAATCTTCTGCCACTTTTTTTTTTTTTTTTAAGGGTGGGGGGGGGGTTAGTTAGGGTGTCATTGCTAGACTGATCCAACAGAGAAAATGTCAAGACTTTGGGCAATTTTTTTTTTTTTTTTTTTTTTTTAATCATAAAAAAAAAATTTAAAAAATAGAATAGTGTTAATATTTGATTAACACTAAATCTGACTAAATAAAATTTTAAAAAGATGATTTAAAAAAAAGAAAATGATACCTTAATGATGCTACTGCTTTTTTTTTTTTTTTTTCTTCATTTCTTGCTGTTACTAGATGAAAATCTCTAAGTAATGGTTCCCCCCCCCTAAAAAAAACCATGAAAATATTTTTTGTCTTGGTGGTGGTCATTGGGTGCGTATCATTTGTGCATTGATTCAATTGTTTGCTGCTGTTGTTGTTGTTGTTGTCTCAAATTTTGTACATCCTTCCATAAATTTTTTTTTTCTTTCCTTTCGACTCATCTACTGTAAATAAATTATGACAATTTCTCAGTTCCACTCTCCCATTTTTACGACCCCAACAATAAACCGAGAGTTGGGACTGGTTGTTTAATGAACTTTGAAACCCCAAAATCTTTAAAACAAACAAACAAAAAAAAGATTAAATAAAAAAAATGTATAAAAAAAAAAATAAGAAAGAAGATCCTCAAAGATATTTAAAAAAAAAAAAATAAAAAAAATAAAAAGATTTGAAAAAATTTTTAAAAAATTTAAAAAAAGGTCAAAATATTTGTGAGGAATTCAAAGTAACAAACAAATAAAAAAAATTATAATTTTTTTTTTTTTTTTTTTTTTTTTTTTTCCTCTCCCACTTTTTTTTTTTTTTTTTTTTTTCATAAGATTCAAAAAGAAAGAAAAAATCTTTTTTGATTCCTCTCGTCTGTCTGGTTGTGGACACGACATCCCATCCCCACATTCACCCAAAAAAACAACAAGAAATATCCCTCGTTTTGACGGCGTTTTTCTAAATAAAGAAAGAAAAAAAAGAAAGAAAGAAACAAGGATCTTATGGATTACTTTGATATCATTAACATTATTATTATTATTATTATTCTGTATTTAATAGTGAATTTCAAGCATTACAAAGAAATATATTATTATTATTAAAAAAAAATTCAAAAAAAAAAAAAAAAAGAACATTCAAAAAAAAAAAAACTTTTTTAAAAAATCAAATGTAAAACTGGACAAAAAAAAAAAGTACCCAAAGGGAGCTGCAATGTGGATTGTGAGTTAACTCCCTTGAAACAATCCAATTTTTATTCATAATTCCCCCCTCCTCTTCCCGCATCTTAAAAAGAAAGAAAGAAAGAAAGCAACCCTTATAAAGAAGTCACAATACAAGTGAAGAATGAAGCAAAAAAAGATTATTATTATTATTATAATTATTATTATTATTATTCTGATCAAGCGAGAGAAGAGTGAACGAACGCCTGTTGTTGTTGTTCTCTGAGCCTCTAGCCAATATTTGTTTGGCGTCTGGCCGCCGGCCTCTGTAAATAGTAGTTAGGCAGTCTGTGATGTATAATGATCCTTTCGTGTCTTGCAATCTGCAGAACTTGTATTGAATGAAGCACATTTGTCTATAATTTATTTTTCCTTTCTAGTACATCTGTAAATGTGGCTACTAGCTCGTGGAAAATAAATAAATCTCAACTATTTCATAAATTACGTGTCAGAACTTGTCTTTTTTTAATTTCTATTATTTTGCAGGTATTGGAAAACAAATTTGGATTTGGTGATATCTTTTTAAAAAAATAAAAAAAAGTGTGTGGAGGGGGGGGGAATCGAGTTTTTCTCACCAAAAAGGTTCAGTTTTATTATTATTTAACTCCTAAACTAATCAATCCCCCACTTAATGTTGTCTAAAAAGTCTAATCAACTCTTTCTGGCCAAGAGGGTTCAGTTTTGTTATTATTTAACTCCTAAACTGATCCCCCACTTGATGTTGTCTAAAAAGTCTAATCAACTCTTTCTGGCCAAGAGGGTTCAGTTTTGTTATTATTTAACTCCTAAACTGATCCCCCACTTAATATTATCTCAAAAGTCTAATCAACTCTTGCATAACTTAACAGATTAGGACAATAGTCCAAATTATCAAACCACATCTAAATAAAAAAAATAACAAGAAACACCTTCAGAGGGTTGGAGAGCACATCGGCCAAAACGTTATGTATATTACAATAAAGATGAGGACAATAGTCCGAATAATCCAAAATAAGAAGGGGCACATTTTGTCTTCAGATTATCGATATATTAATACTAGTGTTCCTTAATTGTACAACCGTTATCATCTTGCAACACCCACTGGTTAAAAAATGAGACGTCCAAATCATCAAAGATTAAATGCAAATATGTAAATCCTGATTATCTGGTGTTACTTATCCGCCAAATTGTCGCCTCAGCTAAATAATGGACTATTCCATTTTTATTAGAAAGAAAGGGAAGAAAAGGGACATGTTACAAAAAAAAAGAATAAAGAAAAATATATAGAGAAAGGATGAGCACGAGGAAGCGATAACGCTAATCTATTTCAATCAAACATAATGAAAAGGAGGGGGAGAAAAGTGTGAGAGAGTTAAGTTAAAATTATTATAAGTCGTCGGGGTGGCCTAATGTCGGTATCAGCCATGCAGCGAGGGAGTCTATCCCCCTTTTCACTAGCGCTAGACCAAGGAGATTATTTTAGCGTCTGAGGTGGAGCGCCACACCTACCATCAGCTCCTTACTTTACCGCACAGATCCCTGTGCTACTCATACGCTGAGTTGGCGTGGGCAGGTATCGAACTAGGAACCTTGTGGTTTCTAGCCGAACGCTCTACCGACTGAGCTAACCCGGCACTTCAAAATTATTATACTTTTTATATATATTGAGCTATTTAGCAATAGCTCTTAAGTAAACATATCAAATGTCATAATTAAATTATCATTGTGTGTGAATGCAAGAAACAACGTGTTTACATCTCAATATATGTACCCTAAAATATGTTCCACACATTTTATACACAAAATATAACAGCCATTATGGGACACTTGTGGTAAAAAAGTACCATCACTGTCCAATAATATCTAATACATTTTCATATAGATTTTATACTTAAAATGTATCAACCATTATGGGACACTGGTGGTAAAATAGCACCATCACTGTCCAATAATATCCGATACATTTTCATATAGATTTTATACTCAAAATGTATCAACCATTATGGGACACTCGTAAAATAGTACCATCACTGTTCGATAATAACTGCTACACGCAAAAAAAAATTACCTAACCCTTTCGCCCTGGGTAGGATTTGACATAAGGTCACAAATATGGGGTAGACCTCGTAAAAAAATATTTCAGACATATTTTCATCCAAAGGTAAGTAATTAAGCTAATTTTCGTAAAAATCTGACCATTAATTGATTTTTCATAGAATTTTTAAAAAAGCCTCTAGTCATAACTTGTTTATGGCTACATTAAATTTCAATTGATTTAACGGTGCAAAAATAAGTGTTTTTTCATTCATAATTTTCATTATTTCTGTCAGCTGAAATTTTTTTTTTTTTTTTAAATCAAGAGCTTTTTTAATGTTTCTTCTTTTGAATGGATGAAAAATTTTCAAGATAATATTAACCTTTATGCAAGTTTCATTGTGTTAAATATAGGGAGTGGGGGTAAATTTCAAAGAAAAAAATTGGTGGTACCTAGCAAATATAATGTATAAAAATTCAAATATGATTGCAAAATTCATTGTCACAAAAACAAACTCAACTCCAGTTAGGCTATGGGTCAGACTGTATTTTCGTTTAGTTTTGTGGATATAAAATTCACATGAAAATTGTTTTTCTTGTTTTCAAGAATATAAAAGATTTGAAATTAGTATGAAAAATACTTCTAGAAACAGATGAACTTTTCTTATATCCAAGAATATGTATCCTCCTGGTGGGTACTCTTTTCGGAGTTCTGTCCCGGCCTCCTGTCTCAAAAACTGCTAGCCGGTGGTTGCTGAAAAAAAAACACCAGCTACGATTGAAGTCCATAGCTGAAGCAGTGTCACTTGAAAAAAAAAAAAAACAACAACCAACTTAGGGCATTTTTCCCGAAAACCCAACCCTAAACCCCCCTAGTTAAAATTATAGTTTTATTACAAAATTTGTGGGTTCTGTTTTTTCTGGGTCATCCTGTATACAGGGTGACCCAGAAAAAACAGCCAAAAATTATTTATTTTCCCATTAAACTAACCCAACCCTAAACCTAACCCTAGTTTTTTTTTTTCAAGTGATACTGCTTCGGCTACAAACTTCACTCGTAGCTGGTGTTTTTTTTTTTTTCACAGCCACTGGCTAGCAGTTTTTGAGGCAGGAGGCCGGGACAGAACTCTGTGAATATACCCTCCTGGTGCAAGTATTTAAGTTTTAATGTAATGAAATATATTAAATTAGAAAGACTAATGAAACTAAATAAGAATGCAGATAAAATGATTTGAAACGGGGGGGGGGGCTATAATAAAAAATTTAAGAACTTTTAAACTAACTCTTCCATCATTTTCCATTACTCCCATCTTTCATTGCTAATTTTTCCTAATTTAACTATTTAGTTAAATTAGGAAGTAAAGAATAAAATTACAGTTATTTCTTCTTGTTAATGGATTTTTGCTCATATTATTAAATAAAACAAAACAATTAGAAACCAATAAAACCAATCAGCACGAAAAATACTTCTAGAAAAATAGTTGAAATTTTGCTATATGAATAAAATGTCCAGAGAACTCGAAAACTAAGCCCCTTTTTAAGCGTCAAGCCCCTTTTTAAGCGTCAAGCCCCTTTTTAAGCGTCAAGCCCCATCGGCTAAGTACTAGATACTGCAGATGAATTAAATACCTATAAATTGTCTTCATTGTTATATGTACAACGTTTCGGCCGATGTGGCCTCCAGCCTTCTTCAGGTATTTCTTGTCGGATTCTAGAACTTTCTCGGACTTGGGGAACCTTCTTGTTGTAATCGGGAGCCATCACGGAACTTTGAACCTAACCCTTTATTCGGCCCCCGGGGTATCCTGTTTTCATTCCGCTAGCCATAGCTAGGGTATAGGTGTTAAGCTGTGTTGATTATTATTCTATGTTACTGCTGCCCCTGACCAGGATTGAACCTGCAGTCTAGAGATGACTGTCACTTAGAACTGTCTTAACCTAACTCCGTTATCCAATAGGCTATGTGTCCAAGACAAGAAGGTTCCCCGAGTCCGACAAGATATGCCTGAAGAAGGCCGGAGAGCAAATCGGCCGAAATGTTGTACAAATACAATGAAGATGAAGACAATAGTCCAAATAATACTAATTATCAAGCATCATCTAAAAAGATTCAGTTTGTAATTAGAAGATTAATTTTTCCCAGAATGCAATATTATTTCAAGCAGGAAATTGTCTATGGCTTATACCCAGCAATTTTAACAATGATTATTTTTTATTTATTATGTCATTATGTCCGATTATGCATTGGCAATGTGAAACATGTCAAACACCCCTAACAGTCAAACACTTATTGATGGAATGCAGATTTTTTGCTCACATCAGAAAACATTATTTTAAAGCAAACAATATGAAGGATCTATTTGAAAATGTTAACATTGGGAATATTTTCTCTTTTTAAGGGAAATAAAATTATACCATAGAATATAGACATGAAACAAATCAATGGCATACAGTATGATTCCCAATAATGCTAACACATTGTTAAAACCAATTACTAAAAGTATATATATGAATACACAATATGTATAACATCCCAACCGCTAGGCATGATATAACCCTGGACGGGTTGATATGCCGTTAAAATTAATAAACCAAACCATTTTTTATTTATTTATTTATTTATTACAATTCTAATCTCCATTTTAGGCGTTTAGGTCTCCTATTTGTAAATCCAATGGTAGAAAAGGGTGTAGTCTCAGTAGTAGAAAGTCTGTTGTATTCCTTGAAATCCTACATAGAATAATAGTGTATTGCTATTATCGATACTGACAAGTGCTTTCTTTTACATTTAAACTTTTTGTTTGTGTTTTTATTGCAACTCACTCAGGTTAACAATTTACTGTAGAAACAATAAGAAAAGATGGTAATTTATGAGGAAGTGCGTCCCAGTCTCCTGCCTCAGAAATTGCTACCCGGTGACTATTAAAATAACGTCCCCAACTATGTCATCTCGGTGATGTTACTTGAAAGAAAACAAACAACTTAGGGTGTTAAATGTATTTTAGAGGGGGGGGCTTCTCTTTTTTTGTCGTAATTCTTATTCATTTATCGTAATTTGTTTAGAAATCTATTTATAGAAATTTGTCAAAATTCTTGTTTAGATATGAAGATGGATATCTATCTATCTATCTACCTACCTCAATTTGTTCATTTTTTACTTTGTTTATATATATATCTATCCACCCATCTCCATATCAAAAAAGAGAAGCCCCCCCCCCCCCTCTAAAATACATTTAACGCCCTAAGTTGGTTGTTTTCTTTCAAGTAACACCACTGAGACAATATAGCTGGGGTTGTTATTTTAATAGTCACCAGGTAGCAATTTCTGAGGCAGGAGACCGGGACGCACTTCCTCATAAATTACCATCTTTTCTTATTGTTTCTACAGTAAATTGTTAACCTGAGTGAGTTGCAATAAAAACACAAACAAAAAGTTTAAATGTAAAAGAAAGCACTTGTCAGTATCGATAATAGCAATACACTATTATTCTATGTACACTTCCTCATAAATTACCGAAAAGATAAACCATTTATAAAAAAAAGTCCATTAAAAGGTAATAAATACACAAAAGGCTTGGTTGGTTGTATAGCTGTTACGATTCTGGTCACCATTTTAGGTGTTTAGATCTCCTAATTGGAAATCCAAATGGTAGAAAAGTGTGTAGTCTCAGTAGTAGAAAGTCAGTTGTATTCTTTGAAATCTTAGGTAGAAAAAGAGTGGACTCCTTGTGTAGCAGAGAATCAAGTTTTATTTCTTGAAATCCTAGGTAGAAAAAGAGTCGACTCCTTGTGTAGCAGAGAATCCAGTTGTATTCTTTGAAATCCTAGGTAGAAAAAGAGTCGACTCCTTGTGTAGCAGAGAATCCGTTTGTATTCTTTGAAATCTTAGGTAGAAAAAGAGTGGACTCCTTGTAGCAGAGAATCCAGTTGTATTTCTTGAAATCCTATGTAGAAAAAGAGTGGACTCCTTGTAGCAGAGAATCCAGTTGTATTTCTTGAAATCCTATGTAGAAAAAGAGTGGACTCCTTGTAGCAGAGAATCCAGTTGTATTTCTTGAAATCCTATGTAGAAAAAGAGTGGACTCCTTGTAGCAGAGAATCCAGTTGTATTTCTTGAAATCCTATGTAGAAAAAGAGTGGACTCCTTGTAGCAGAGAATCCAGTTGTATTCTTTGAAATCTTAGGTAGAAAAAGAGTCGACTCCTTGTGTAGCAGAGAATCCAGTTGTATTCTTTGAAATCTTAGGTAGAAAAAGAGTGGACTCCTTGTGTAGCAGAGAATCCAGTTTTATTTCTTGAAATCCGAGGTAGAAAAAGAGTGGATTCCTTGTGTAGCAGAGAATCCAGTCAGAGTCCTTCTGGCATTAAGTCCAGTTAGCAACTGGTTTCAGGACAATTACCAATGACATTAAATGTATTTTATGTCATTTTTCATTGGTCAATGGATGCTGCTGATTTTGGGAAAGTCTATTAATAAAAAAATTGATACGCTTGTTCCTAAACCTTCAGACTGTCATCATCCTGCAACACCCTCTGGTTAAAAATGAACTGTCCAAATTATTCAAGATGCAATACAAAAATGTTAATCTGTATTTTCTGGTGTCACTTAATCACAGATTTCTTATTTGTCCCATTTTATTAAGCCCCACACCTATTGCCCTTATGAGAACCCCCCAATCCTTCTTATCATATGGGTGCTAGAAGGCAGTGGCTGAGGGTCTACATGTCCTGGGAATGGCGTTAAACTATATCTGATGGTGAGGTTCCAGTTCTGGAGGTTTGGGGAATATGGAGCACCCCTTCATCACCATTGCTCCCTGGTCCACTCTGACCCAGAGTGGTAGTATTTGTTAGGGTCCTATCTATAGGTTGAATAGAAAAACATGAGTTTATTAACAAAATTGTATTATGTATTAAGAATGAATTTATTTCACAACTTTGTCGGCATTAAATGACCCACCGAGGTTGATTGGCCGTAAAACAAACCAAACCAAACCCACTTTATTTCACCCAATTTAAAAAAAAGAAACATAAAGTGCTATGTGAAATGCAAACAGTCTTATTCAGGATTTGAACTCGGGTCGACGAGTCCATTTCGTAGACTTTAACCCTTACACCACAAGCTTCAAGGTTTGATACCAGCCCTCGCCAACTCAGCGTATGAGTAGTACAGGGATCTGTGCGGTAAAGTGAAGAGCTGATGGTAGGTGTGGCGCCCCACCTCAGACACTAAAAACACAAAGTCCTTGGTCTAGCGCTAGTGAAAAGAGGATAGACTCCCTGTCTAGCTGACACAAACTTTACATTAAAATTTGAATACTGAATCACAGAAAATATTGTCTATCCTAAAACTTTGGGAGATCATAAACTGGACCATATGACCTTTAGGCACCCCTTTTTCGATCTCAATTCATAGGAACATTTTTTTCATTTACACCGTCAAAATCCGGTTGTTTGTTAGGGGTTAGGGTTAGGGATTAGTTTTATAATTTAGAAAAAAACTCTGAAAATCGTCTGTTAAGATTTAACCGGATTTTGACGGAATAAATGGAAAAATGTTCCTGTGAATCAAAATCGCAAAAGGGGTGCCTTCAGGTCATATGGTCCAGACTTTGGGAAATCATAAACTTAACAGACTTTCTAGTCAGCAGTATAAATTTACACCAACCTTCGCCATGAGCAGGGTGTGACACAAGGTCAAGTTTAAACAGAGCCGTCATTCCATTATATCAAGTTTATAACTAGGTTGAAATAGAAAATAGATCCCTCACTTTATGATCACTTCCTATTTTCTTGTTACTTAATGATTCCCAACAAGAAAGTTTTGCACAATTGCTTTCATTTTAGAAGAAGAAAGAATGTGCCAAATAATGGGGGATCAGTTTATAACTAGGTTGAAATAGAAAATAGATCCCTCATTTTATGATCACTTCCTATTTTCTTGTTACTTAATGATTCCCAACAAGAAAGTTTTGCAGAATTGCTTTCATTTTAGAAAAAGAAAGAATGTGCCAAATAATGGGGGATCAGTTTATAATTAGGTTGAAATAGAAAATAGATCCCTTACTTTATGATCACTTCCTATTTTCTTGTTACTTAATGATTCCCAACAAGAAAGTTTTGCACAATTGCTTTCATTTCAGAAAAAGAAAGAATGTGCCAAATAATGGGGGATCAGTTTATAATTAGGTTGAAATAGAAAATAGATCCCTTACTTTATGATCACTTACTATTTTCTTGTTACTTAATGATTCCCAACAAGAAAGTTTTGCACAATTGCTTTCATTTTAGAAAAAGAAAGAATGTGCCAAATAATGGGGGATCAGTTTATAATTAGGTTGAAATAGAAATAGATCCCTCATTTTATGATCACTTCCTATTTTCTTGTTACTTAATGATTCCAAACAGAAAGTTTTGCACAATTGCTTTCATTTTAGAAAAAGAAAGAATGTGCCAAATAATGGGGGATCGTTTATAATTAGGTGAAATAGAAAATAGATCCCTTACTTTATGATCACTTCCTATTTTCTTGTTACTTAATGATTCCAACAAGAAAGTTTTGCACAATGCTTTCATTTTAGAAAAAGAAAGAATGTGCAAATAATGGGGATCAGTTTATAATTAGGTTGAAATAGAAAATAGATCCCTTACTTTATGATCACTTCTATTTCTTGTTACTTAATGATTCCCAACAAAAAGTTTTGCACAATTGCTTTCATTTTAGAAAGAAAGAATGTGCAAATAATGGGGAATCAGTTTATAATTAGGTTGAAATAGAAAATAGATCCTATACTTTATGATCACTTCCTATTTTCTTGTTACTTAATGATTCCCAACAAGAAAGTTTTGCACAATTGCTTTCATTTTAGAAAAGAAAGAATGTGCCAATAATGGGGGATCAGTTTATAATTAGGTTGAAATAGAAAATAGATCCCTATACTTTATGATCACTTCTATTTTCTTGTTACTTAATGATTCCCAACAAGAAAGTTTTGCAAATTGCTTTCATTTTAGAAAAAGAAAGAATGTGCCAAATAATGGGATCAGTTTTATAATTAGGTTGAAATAGAAAATAGATCCCTCTATTTTATGATCACTTCCTATTTTCTTGTTACTTAATGATTCCCAACAAGAAAGTTTTGCACATATGCTTTCATTTTAGAAAAGAAAGAATGTGCCAAATAATGGGGGATCAGTTTATAATAGGTTGAAATAGAAATAAGATCCCTTACTTATGATCACTTCCTATTTTCTTGTTACTTAATGATTCCCAACAAGAAAGTTTTGCACAATTGCTTTTTATTAGAAAAGAAAGATGTGCCAAATAATGGGGGATCAGTTTATAATTAGGTTGAAATAGAAAATAGATCCCTTACTTTATGATCACTTCCTATTTTCTTGTTTACTTAATGATTCCCAACAAGAAAGTTTTGCACATAGCTTTCATTTTAGAAAAGAAAGAATGTGCAATAATGGGGGATCAGTTTATAATTAGGTAAAATAGATCCCTACTTTTATGATCACTTCTATTTTCTTGTTACTTAATGATTCCAACAAGAAAGTTTTGCACAATTGCTTTCATTTTAGAAAAAGAAAGAATGTGCCAAATAATGGGGGTCAGTTTATAATTAGGTTGAAATAGAAAGATCCCTTACTTTATGATCACTTCCTATTTCTTGTTACTTAATGATTCCCAACAAGAAAGTTTTGCACAATTGCTTTCATTTTAGAAAAAGAAAGAATGTGCCAAATAATGGGGATCAGTTTAATAATTAGGTTGAAATAGAAAATAGATCCTTACTTTATGATCACTTCCTATTTCTCTTGTTACTTAATGATTCCAACAAGAAAGTTTTGCACAATGCTTTCATTTTAGAAAAGAAAGAATGTGCCAAATAATGGGGGATCAGTTTTATATTAGGTTAAAATAGAAAATAGATCCTCACTTTATGATCACTTCCTATTTTTTTTACTTAATGATTCCAACAAGATTTTGCAATGCTTTCATTTTAGAAAAGAAAGAATGTGCCAAATAATGGGGGATCAGTTTATAATTAGGTTGAAATAGAAAATAGATCCTCATTTATGATCACTTCCTATTTCTGTTTCTTAATGATTCCCAACAAGAAAGTTTTGCACAATTGCTTTCATTTTAGAAAAGAAAGATTGTGCCAAATAATGGGGATCAGTTTATAATTAGGTTAAAATAGAAAAGTATCCCTTACTTTATGATCACTTCCTATTGTTCCTGTTTACTTATGATTCCAACAAAAAGTTTTGCAAATTGCTTTCATTTTAGAAAAGAAAGAATTGCCAAATAGGGATCAGTTTATAACTAAGTTCAATAGAAAATATCCCTCAATTCATATATTCATTTCATCATTGTCTTGTTCCTTAATGAATGTCTTGGCAACAAGACCTGACCTAGAAGAAGAAATGGAATCAAGGACGATCAATACAGCAGAACAGAGAAATAGAAGACCAGACACAAATTCCCAAACTAGACAGACGCAAGAAGAAAAACTAAGATACGCCAAAGATGACAGAAGAATAATAGAAGTAGAAAGTATAACATGTGACCATGTGTAATCAGGATGATTTGTTCCTTCTGGACTTCCATAAGGCTGGGCTGGGCTCCTGTCGTTCCTTTGCAGAGTGGGGTTGATTAGGAAGAGTTTATTAGGGTGATTTTATAGTGATATAGAACTAATACTGTCTCACACGTTTAGAAACTTCTATTCAGAAATCATCAATCATCATAATGCTCATCACCAATGTTTTATAGTATGATTCCCATAGTATTCTCACCACACGTCCTATCGTCATCTGTTCTGTTTAACGAGTAGCTTAGTTATAAGGAGGCAGATTAATTATATTCTTATTCACTCAGATATTGCACCCCATCCGGTGCATACTTAGTTTTAATTTAATAAAATCATATTAACAATTAGAAGACTAAGAATGAAAAAAAAAAGATTTGCAACAGGGGGAGATATAATCAAAGACAAATGAAACTACCTCTTTCCACCTTCCTTTTCTTACTAATTTTTCTATTAACTACTTTAGCTTAATAGGAAGTAAAGAATAAGTTACAGTTAATTTCTTCTTGTTAATATGATTTCTTTTAAGATTTATATCGCCCGAAGATTTGGCTCATATTATAAAAGCAACAATTAGAAATCAATAATACCAAGCATCATATTATTAAAATAAATTTTTAAGATCAATATGCAAATTAGCCTTCCCATTCACACTGTAACCGCTATTTTGTGTATATAATAAACTACATGCATGTTATTAGTATGTAGATAGAGTCACAGTCTTAATGATGTAACAATTTTATTAATAATTGAGATTTAAATAAAAAATAATATGGAGAATGTGATGTAAATAACAAAGGGAATTGTGACTTGAAAATGAATGTTTCGGTTACAGACAGACAAACCCACAATCTCCATTATTATAAGTTGTTTATAGTGATTGATTTCTTTTAAGGTCTGCACACATTTAGAATTATTGTATCAATCATATCCTAGATCACATTATAGAGTGTTCATTATATGTCTCGACACGTATATCGGTATGTCGTTAAAGTAGAGCTATTAAGATAGAAGCAGGTATCTTACCTTCAACAGCAAATATATGACCGGAGAATGTAAAATTGTTAAAGGTTTTAAGTAATAAGCAATATGTTTAATTAGAAGTAATAATAAAAGATTGGTGTACAAGGATAAGAAAAAAGAAAATGAAATTCAACCTCACTTATGCTTTCTACAAGAGTTTCTAGAATTTCTATAGAAAATAGGATAAATACAAATACGAGTTCTATCTCGCGGATAATTATTATCTTTTAAATGACCCAGATTTTGCTCATATCCATAAAAGCTACATGTAGAAAACAATTACAGCATATTTAGTTAAATAATTTTTGCTTCTTAGCTTCCGCACACTAGACCGCTTGATGTTTGCTAAACATTGCATGTTATTGTCTGTGAAGATCACGTCTTTAGTATACAAAAGCTTTTATTTAGCATAATGTGAATTATCGTTGAGAATATCCGTGTGACCCGTGGTTCCTGTATGCTATATACACAGGATTGGACCTGTTGAGAGTTACACGTTTCAACAACGACCCCATATTTAACGTTTTAATAAATTTTCTTTTTAGGCTGACCTCGTCTAGCACATAGCATATGTACAATTTAAGTGCTAAAAATGCTACCTACTAGAATTTGGGAATTAAGCTGGTAGAATACAAGGATTAATGATTAAGACAATGGTCTGGTCAATTGTGAAGAGTCATGCAGAAGTTACCACACGTCGCTCGGAATAAAAGCGTACTAGTTGTGCTGTCATTTCTTTAAAGACTGATGTCAGGTCTTATTCGTGGAGCTAGACTAAGCTGCTTTTTAGCCTCATGTCTCTGTCGTGCCCCTTTACTTCAGCGGAGTTTCCTGTCTTGATTCCAGTCTGAGTCGGTCGTTCTTTAGACACCGCGCAATTCGGCATCTGAGGCAATGTCTGGCTACCTGCTAAACTGATAGGGGGCTGATGTCTCGCTCCATTGTTTAGTTGAGGGAAACCGATCGATTATTGTGTAAGTTGAGGGTCCGTTAGATTTAGAAAAGGGGTCCATGGAAAGTTACCTTGACAGTTGTTGACGGGTTAGTAACCGTATTTTAAGGGTCACGAGATGTGTAAATTGAGATCAATCGAGCAGATTTCAGGCGGGTGGATCAGTAGGTATACCCTCTGGTCATCCTCCTCCCGCGCGCGGAATCAATATGGGCAGGGTTGCGAATAAATGTCAGAATTATGATTAAAAAAACTAAAATTAAAAACAGAATTATTAAATTTTAAAAAATACTTAACAAAAATCTTCCTATGGATCTATGACATCATGGTTGAAATTCTTCGGCCCAGATTTACGCCAGGGGCTTATGCTGACTGACAAGACAACTGTACTTAATAAATTTCCACAAATATGTTGAAGATTTATTGCGTACAAAGCTCAGGTGCACCACAATATCCTACTGAAAAAGATACATTATTATTTTTGTCTCTAATTTGTAATTTACAGAGTATGGGGCACCCAGTGAGAATCGAACTCACTAACAATGTGTCAGCGAATCTATGTTCCTAACTAGACAATTACAGCACTAGCTGAAGAGTAGGTACCCACAAAATAGGTAATCGTTTGATCAGTTTAGGCCATATTTAAGGAAGAACGTAAATATTTTTGGATTTTTTTAAACTCACAAAAAAGGGATAAAACATAAGGAGTAGTTAAAAAAAAACAGTTAATTCAAGATTCAAATTATCCGATTGGGGAAGAATACTCACGTTTTCTTGAAAAATAAGTAAAACAGTCCGTTTTGTTAACGGCACTGTTGTGAGACGACCGTGTTCTGCGTCTGCACCTTGCAATGTACGAATGTCTAGATCCCAACGTTGTGAAATTCTGCGCTGGCCGAGTTGAAGGGCACGAGTTAGAGACAGGCTCACAAGAGTAAAAACTAACAAACAACAACTACAGTGTTTGTAAACAAGCGTGGATGAAGGGTTCTATCCAACAGCTGACTGCTAGCTAGCGGCACCTTATCCAGCCCGGTTCTACTCCAAGTGCTGGAGTTTAGCTATATTTATGTAAAACTCTCCTTCCCCATCATCTTCTCTGGACCACACAGATGGCCAGTACTTATAATCGCCGATTCTAGTTGTCATTAACCTTAAAATTAAGCAATTAAATATTTTTCCAGACTTAATGTCTTCAATACTTCGACATTATTTTTTTCAAAAGAGATTTCCTCATAAAAATAGCATCTTTGCTTTTAATACCTGGGTGCATAAGATATTATCACTAAGTGGCCTAACTTCATGGTGGTCGTACAGGTCTCCTAAACTTTACGACTTAATTTTTTGGATTCGTAAAAAAGGTCAAACCACCCACCACCTTTTACTTATGCCTGGCTTTAACCTATTCCTTTCTTATTTATTTATTTATTTAATTCTGACATGTTCGTCTTCAATCATAGTATCACACTGTCAGTTTCTTTATTGTTATTTTTTTAGCTGATTCTGTATTCATGTTCTTTTTATTAAAATCTCTGGTATTGAAACTTATGAAAAAATGAACTGATTAAAACGATTTTTACTTTTTTTCTAATAAGATAAAGTCGAATAATTATATCAAAGATTTTTATATTCATAAAATAAAATAGGAGGGGTAGACCTTCGTAAAAAAATTTGCCTCTAATATATTTTAGGAAAAAACTATTTCTAGACATATTTTATCAAAAGGTAAGTAATTATGGAAAATCTTGTGAAAATCGGACCATTATATTAATTTTGCATTTAGATTTTTTAAAAAAGCCTCTAGTCATAACTTATTTTCGCTACGTTAAATTTTTAGATTCTAGAAATAATATTCTATATGCAAACCTTATTTTAGATACAAAAAGTAATAAGTTTTGAAGAAAATTCATTGAAAATGTACCCCCCCACACTTTTTAAAACAGAAAAATATCAATGTATAATTTTTTTTCTTTTATAAGATAAATGCCAATTAAATAATTATCGAATGAGTAAAAAAATCTCCAAAAATTATTTTATGCATTATTTTTTTACATTTTATTTTTCAATTTTCGGTACTTATTTCTAAATAGAAAGCCACCGTACATTTTTTTTTCCTATTCATAAATTTGGTCTTTTGTCTCATTATTTAACTGTAATTAGTACGAAATGACCAATTCAAAAAATAAGGGGGGGGGTCAAAATTAAGTGACCTGAAAAAATGAGAAAGTTTTTTGAAATAAATAAATAAGCATTATAAAGATCATTCATTGATAGTAAACACTGAAGATTTCATAAAATCCGATAATTCCCTGATCCTTGGTAAATTATTTTCTGTAGTCATTTTGTCAAAAAAACGCATTTTAGGCTCATTTTGCCAGTTCCTAGACTAATTCAATTTACTGCGTGTGTGTGTGTGTGTGTGTGTTGAATACAAGGGAGATAATTCTAAACGACTTAGTATCTGGCCATGTGACAATGTTTCGTGTTTGTTTTAATCTCCGCAGTCGAAAGGAAACATCGGGCAATTCATGTCCGACCTTCGTTTGTCATTAATGCCGATGACTTCGGTTACAGCCAGGAAAGAGACGATGGAATTGTCCATTGTATCCAGAACCCGTCAGTGACCAGTTGTTTCCTTGTTAACCAATGGACTGCCGCTAAAACTGCGGCAACTTCGCTGATTTCCTTGGCTTCCGACTTCGATGTATCATTAGGTTTCGTTTATTTTTTTGCAAAAATCTTTTAACACTTTTTTTTGTTGTTGTTGAATTTTGATCTTTTGTCCGTCCCGGGTCCTCCCGCCCTAATTAACGCTATGTTTTAGCATTGTCAGACGGTCCCAAATTAGATATTTTACCTGTCGTGTTTTTTGTCGGCAAATTTTAATGTTTTATAATAAATAAGGCCTAACTTGCAAATCGTCATCAAAATTAAAACGGAAATTTTGACGACGATTTGCAACAGTCAAACTAAAGTCAGGTACGTGAGGTAAGTAATTGTTTTATTCATTTATTTAACGAATCTTGAATATTTTCTAACTGCACAAGATATTTTAGTTTAGAAAATATTCAAGATTCGTTAATATAAATGAAATAAAAAGCAATTACTAACCTGAACTTACAAAAAAAAAAAAAAAACAAGTCAGTATTTTGGAATCGGATTTTTTAATTTAATTTAATTTCAAAATTTAGTTTGATGTGTTGCAAATCGTCGTCCAAAATTTTCCGTTTTAATTTTGATGACGATTTTGCCAAGTATAGCCCGATTTTTTTTATATTCGGTTTCGAAAATCAATCTAAAACAATCAATTGATTGCTTTGATTTTCAAAACTCGAAAAAGTATTAAAATGGTGACATTTGTGTTTTGAATAAAATAATACGGTATGAAATTTGTTTTGAATTTGTACAAATTAAAAAAAAATAGAAAAAATAAAAAAAAACAATGGTATAATGAACTTTTGTTTAGTAAATTAGGATGTCCCAGAAAAAAACAGAACCACAAATTTTGTAATAAAACTGTTAATTTTCCATTAAACAATAAATTAGGGTTTACGGTTACCAACATGACCGCTCAACCCCCTAACATCACATCACTACCAAACACAACAACGACTTGACCACCGAAACATTAAGGCTTCTGGCATTACACATATTCCAATACAACTTTTTCATTTTTACTACATTTGTTGAAAATTTAAAAATCTATGTTGTTTTTTTTCCTTTCACCCACCATACGCTTCCTACAACTGAACATTAATTATAACAAATCTTAATTATAATTGAGATTGTGTGTTTTTCTGTTGCTGTAGCCGAAACTCTATTACTACTTAAGTCACGATCCCTTGTTATTGTTACGATGACGAGCGATCTCAGTGATTTTTGAGTTTTAGTTGTAAAGCCGGCTCAGTGTATGTATAGTGTTTGTGCATTAATTGAATACATGTTAACCATATCTCTACATACTAACAACAGTGCAATTATATTTATATATACACAAAAATAGTAGTTTAGCAAGTGTGATGGGAAAGGCCTAATTTGCATATTGATCTTAAAAAATTTGATTTAATAAGTATATGCTAGGTATAATATTGATTTCTAATTGTTTGGTTTTATCTTATTGAATATGAGCAAAATCTTTAATATCTAAAATGAAATCATTACAAGAAAAAATAACTGATATTTTTCTTTACTTCCTATTTTAATCTAAATATTAAATTAGGAAAATACAATGAAAGACGGGAGTAATGGAAAATGTGAAGAGTGTTTCAAAGTTGTTCTATTTTTCAATCATACCCCCTCTGTTCAATCTTTTATCTGCATTCTTATTCAGTTTCTTATTAGCCTTTCTAATTTAACATGATATTTTATAATTAAACTTAAATACTTGCACCCGGAGGGGTGCATATATTTGCTAGTCACTTAAGTAAAAAATCAAATATTTAGATATTCTTTTTTTATTTAATATTAAAACAAATGTCAAAAACAATCAAGACATTAAACAAACACAAATAAAATATCACTTCATTTGTATAACTTTTGAGAAAAACGCCTTCACACAGCTAGAAGTGTTCTTAAAGTAGCACAGGTCGGATTATTCAGCAGGCACAGCTTAGTGTTTTTTAGAGTAGAGGCCAGGATGCATTTATGCGATATGCACCCAAATTTCAATTGAATTTTTTTTCGAATTCAAACTCAAATTTCAAACAATATGCAAACTGATTTTATGTAATTATAGAAAAATGAAAAAGCAAAAAGTTGTTTAGCTGGATGATGTATTCACTTAGCCAGCACTGTCGTTTCATGACCAAGTAACCAATAAGCACCTCAGCTGGATCTGTTTTGATAGGAACACCTTTTGCTTTTCACCATAAACTCCAGATTATTTGTTTACAAATAACAGATGATTTTTTTTGCAATAGAATTTCACTGTAAAATTTTTTAAATGTTTGTTCATGTATATTTCAACCCAAAGGCATGTTTTTATACTAAAATAGTTTTCGATTTTAATTAAAAAAAGAAATTAGTTATTTCATATTGTTATTGATTCAATAGGTATTTTTTAAAGTTTTAAAAAACTTTAAACAAAAGACACGTTTTTATATTAAAACAGTTTTATTTAATCAGAAGAGAAATGCAGATATGTTTATTTAAATGAAAATAGTTTTTATTTACAAAAATATTTTATGTTTATTTAAATAAAATTGGACCAAGTAACCAATAAATAAGATGCAATTATATATATATTTTGGAATATGTGCTTAATTGAAGTCATACCTAATTTGAAAATTAATTAGTTGATAATTAATGAATTAGGCGAATATATCTGTTCAAATGTAAAGCGTAAACTAATCAAGAAAAAGTCATCTCTGTATGTACATTTCGGCTATTATGCCTCATCAGCAGAGTTATAGACTGGAAGCCGCTTTGTGTGTGATTGAATCCTAACTGCCTGGATAGAATCCCCCGCCTGTCTGCCTGGAGTGGGGGTCGAATTTTGTGACGAAGGTCTGTGTTCCTGGTTGAGGAAGATAGATGTAAACCTTATAAACTCCGCCCTACATCCACAATCGAATGGGGCAGGAGATGGTTAAACGGTTAGATTAGGATTAAAAGCGTTTGAGCCATCACGAGAGACCATAGAATCCTTTCTACCTAAACTCTTGATGAGTTACAGATCCATTCCTCATAGCTGATAGAACACTAAGTCCTTCTGCCTTGATGGGAAGACAGATCAGATCTCCCATAACCATGTGTTTTTCGACTAATGAAAAAATGTGTACAAAAAGAATAAGGACGCGCAACCTGAAAAAGCATATTTTATTATGCAGAAAGGGAACAACACCGCCATAATAACGACACAGGAGAGAAGTGTGCTGGCCCACACTGATCAGATAAGGAATAGATATGAGGAATACATGAGTGTGGAGGAATCGGAAAGAAACGAGGATATAAACCAAGATGAGGGAGACGTATAAAGCCCATAGATGAAAGCAAGTCGGATTCCGATGTGCCATACCAGGGATCCAGTAGTAAGAAATGAGACCGCAGTCACCATTACGAAGAACAACCCCAAGAATATTTAGAGAAGCAATAGATCGACGAGGGAATAAAACCTCTCCATTTCAGGGAGGTGTAAGTGAGAAGCCAATGGGTTTATCTCATTTACATATGTGCATTACAAGCAGAGAATATATAGAGACAATCCTGAGGACATGGAGAATATTAGCTACAAGAAGCTAACACATAGAGCTAAGATACAACTCGGAGAATTACTACTATTGCTACACAAGGAATACGAAACCACACATACAACAGATACTAAAAATTGATTTAATATAAATATGTGCTTAGTTATTGATTTCTAATTGTTTAGTTTTATTCTTATAAATATGAATCCCTTCAATAAATTTAAAAGAAATCCATTAACAAGAAGAAATAACTCTAATTTTATTCTTTACTTCCTATTTAACTAAACAGTTGAATAGGAAAATTTAGCAATGAAAGATGGGAGTGAAGGAAAACATTTCTATTGTTCTATTTTTCATTATACTCCCTCTGTTTTTATTGCATTCTTATTTAGTTTCATTAGCTTTTCTAATTTAATATGATATTTTATTAGACTAACCTCCAGCGCGCTTCGGCGGGCGGTGGCTGCGTAGGTCTTCTTGCCTCATCACTGATCTCGTCAGGCATTCTGCATCTCGCTGACATCTCTGCTAGACTTCTGGCCATGATGTTCGTTTCGTCGNTTTATTAACGAATCTGAAATATTTCTAAACTGCACATAGATATTTTAGTTTAGAAATATTTCAAGATTCGTTAAATAAATGAAATAAAAAATTACTAACCTGACTTACAAAAAAAAAAAAAAAAAACAAGTCAAGTATTTTGAATCGGATTTTTTTAATTAATTTTTAATTTCAAAATTTAGTTTGATGTGTTGCAAATCGTCGTTCAAAATTTTCCGTTTAATTTTGATGACGATTTGCAAGTATAGCCCGATTTTTTTTTATTCGAGTTTCGAAAATCAATACTAAAACAATCAATTGATTGCTTTGATTTTCAAAACTCGAAAAAGTATTAAAAATGGTGACATTTGTTTTTGAATAAAAAATAAATCGGTATGAAAATTGTTTTGAAATTTGTACAAATTTAAAAAAAAAATAGAAATAAAAAAAAAACAATGGTAATTATGAACTTTTGTTAGTAAATTAGGATGTCCCAGAAAAAAACAGAACCACAAATTTTGTAATAAAACTGTTAATTTTCCCATTAAACAAATAAAATTAGGGTTTACGGTTACCACATGACCGACTCAACCCCCTAACATCACATCACTACCAACACGACAACCGACTTGACCACCGAACATTAGGCTTTCTGCATTACATCATTTCCAATACAACCTTTTTTCATTTTTACTACAATTTGTTGAAATTTAAAATCTATGTTGTTTTTTTTCCTTCACCACCATACGCTCCTACTAACCCTTGATCATAACAATACATTATTAAACAAATACGAATAAAAAATCAAAATATTTATATTTTTTTTTATTTTAATTTAAAACAAATGTCAAAAACAATCAAGACATTAACAAACACAAATAAAATATCACTTTCATTATGTATTAACTTTTGAGAAAAACGCCTTCACACAGCTAGAGTGTTCTTAAGTAGCACAGGTCGGATTTCAGCAGGCACAGCTTAGTGTTTTTTAGAGTAGAAGGCCAGGATGCATTTATTGCGATATGCACCCAAATTTCAATTGAATTTTTTTTACGAATTCAAACTCAAATTTCAAAACAATATGCAAACTGATTTTATGTAAGTTATAGAAAAATGAAAAAGCAAAAAAGTTGTTTAGCTGGATGATGTATTCACTTAGCCAGCACTAGTGTTTCCGTGACCAAGTAACCAATAAGCACCTCAGCTGGATCTGTTTTGATAGGAACACCTTTTGCTTTTCACCATAAACCCAGATTATTTGTTTACAAATAACAGATGATTTTTTTTGCAATAGAATTTCACTGTAAAATTTTAATGTTTGTTCATGTATATTACAACCCAAAGGCATGTTTTTATACTAAAATAGTTTTCGTTTTAATTAAAAAAAGAAATTAGTTATTTCATATTGTTATTGATTCAATAGGAATTTTTTTAAAGTTTTAAAAACTTTAAACAAAAGACACGTTTTTATATTAAAACAGTTTTTATTTAATCAGAAGAGAAATGCAGATATGTTTATTAAATAAAATAGTTTTTATTTACAAAAATATTTTTATGTTTATTTAAATAAATTAGGACCAAGTAACCAATAAATAAGATGCAATTATATATATATATATTGTGAGAATATGTGCTTAATTGAAGTCATACCTAATTTGAAAATTAATTAGTTGATAATTAATGAATTAGGCGAATATATCTGTTCAAATGTAAAGCGTAAACAATCAAGAAAAAGTCATTCTCTGTATGTACATTTCGGCCTATTATGCCTCATCAGCAGAGTTATAGACTGGAAGCCGCTTGTGTGTTGATTCGAATCCTAACTGCCTGGATAGAATCCCCGCCTGTCTGCCTGGCAGTGGGGGTTCGAATTTTGTGACGAAGGTCTGTGTTCCTGGTTGAGGAAGATAGATGTAAACCCTATAAAACTCCGCCCTACCATCCACAATCGAATGGGGCAGGATGGTTAGAACGGTTAGATTAGGATTAAAAGCGTTTGAGCCATCACGAGAGACCATAGAATCCTTTCTACCTAAACTCTTGATGAGTTACAGATCCATTCCTCATGCTGATAGAACACAAGTCCTTCTGCCTTGATGGGAAGACAGATCAGATCTCCCATAACCATGTGTTTTTCGACTAATGAAAAATGTGGTACAAAAAGAATAAGGACGCGCAACCTGAAAAAGCATATTTTATTATGCAGAAAGGGAACAACACCGCCATAATAACGACACAGGAGAGAAGTGTGCTGGCCCACACTGATCAGATAAGGAAATGATATGAGGAATACATGAGTGTGGAGGAATCGGAAAGAAACGAGGATATAAACCAGATGAGGGAACGTTATAAAGCCCATAGATGAAAGCAAGTCGGATTCCGATGTGCCATACCAGGGATCCAGTAGTGATGAAATGAGACCGCAGTCACCATTACGAAGAACAACCCCAAGAATATTTAGGAAAGCAATAGATCGACGAGGGAATAAACCTCTCCATTTCAGGGAGGTGTAGTGAGAGAGCCAATGGCGTGTTATCTCATTTACATATGTGCATTACAGCAGGAGATATATAGAGACAATCTAGAGACATGGAGAATATTAGCTACAAGAAGCTAACACATAGAGCTAAGATACACTCGGAGAATTACTACTATTGCTACAACAAGGAATACGAAACCACACATCACAACAGATACTAAAAATTGATTTAATTAAATATGTGCTTAGTATATTGATTTCTAATTGTTTAGTTTTATTCTTATAATATGAGCAATCCTTCAAAAATTAAAAGAAATCCATTAACAAGAAGAAATAACTAATTTTATTCTTTACTTCCTATTTTAACTAAACAGTTGAATTAGGAAAATTTAGCAATGAAGATGGGAGTGAAGGAAAACATTTCTATTGTTCTATTTTTTCATTATACTCCCTCTGTTTTTATTTGCATTCTTATTAGTTTCATTAGCTTTCTAATTTAATATGATTATTTATTAGATTAAAACTTAAATACTTGCACCAATGAATTTTATATTCTGAAAAAACTTGTCTAAGGATTGAATTTTTTTTTTCTACATAAAAAAAATATTCAGGACTTCATTTGAACCTGACTGAAGGTCGTCCAATCGGATCCACTTACGACAGTCTGCAAGACCCTGAAGGTCAATTTCTGGGCAAGTTTGGATTTCGACAGGCAATACGGGAAGGCCGAATTGATTTTAGAGAGGTAAGATATTGTTCCCCAAATGTCCCTGTTTGTCATTTTTAATAAACTTAATTGGTCATAAACAACATCCCCTCACCCACTTAACTTGTGTGCCCCCATTGATAGGTGGCCACAAACCTGTTTTCAACTTGAGAAGCCCATGACATGCAACACTCCACTTAGGCTAGAGAGGCAGGCAGAGAGGCTCCCTCCAATCATCGGCTGGTCACGTCAAGCCCTAGCACCTATATGATTGCCTCAACCCTATTGCCCTTATAGCAAGCCCCAACCCTTTTATCATATGGGTGCTAGAAGGCGGTGGCTGAGTGTCTCATGTCCTGGGAATGACATTAAACTCTATCTGATGGTGAGGTTCCAGTTGTGGAGGTTGGGGAATGTGGAGCACTCCGTGATCACCATTGCTCCCTGGTCCACTCTGACCCGGAGTGAGTATCTTGTTAGGGTCCCATCTATGGATTAAACTAAAACAAAACATTAAACAAACATGAATAAATTAAAAAAATCTTAGTATTTAAAGTAATATAGATACATATGAACAAATTGAGATAGATAGATAGATATGAAGATGGATAGTTTGAATAGACTGAGCTGGGTCGTTTTTTTGATAGTCACCGGGTAGCAATTTTTGAGGCAGGAGACCAGACACACTTCCTCATAAATTACCAAAAATTGTCCTTTTCTATCTTTATAATCCCTTTATTTATTGTGAGAAAATAACGGTTAATGGTAGATTTCCATTAACCATACCATTATTTGAATTTACTACACTCACAGACATAATTGTAGGCTACCCACAAACAAGAATAGATAAATGTGTTTTTAGAGGCCTTTAAGTGATCTATGATCTTTGACATATTTTACTACACTCACAGACATAATTTGTAGGCTACCCACAAACAAGAATAGATAAATGTGTTTTTAGAGGCCTTTAAGTGATCTATGACCTTTGACATATTTTACTACACACAGACATAATTTGTAGGCTACCCACAAACAAGAATAGATAAATGTGTTTTTAGAGGCCTTTAAGTGATCTATGACCTTTGACATATGTTTTTCAGGTTCGAGAAGAAATCGACAAGCAGATTCGTGCGTTTGAAAAAATCTGTGGAACACGCCCATGCCACATTGATGGCACCAACATGTGCATGTGGTTGCAGGTTGGTGAAATCAATAAAGAAATTTTCTATACTGTAATTAATTATATACATACATTTATATATGGGTATATATTTAAAAAATATTATAAATATAAAAAGATAAATTGAATTAGATATAAATAAGTAAATAAACAAAATAATGATAATATTAATTTATAATAATAATAATAATAATAATAAAAATGATTAAATTGATTTTACATCCAACGCCAAATATTATACATCACCATGGCCACAAAACACAAATACACTTTTTCATTCGCGCATACACACGTACAAAATCCCGCGCTAGGATACAGTCTTAACGTCACAACCAACACGCATTTTCAATGTCACGCGCATTACAACATACACACCCGTACAAACAAAAATAAACGCATTCACGTTCACACGAGAGATACAGTATTCAAAATAACATCATTTCAAAAAATAAATTCATTTGGGAAGAAATGCCATAGCTGGACAGCTTCAGTTCAATTCTTTTGATAAAAAGGTATTACCTCAAAAATTCAAGAAAGAATAAAATATACAGGTCAACACACAACACCATTGTTACCGTATTATTATTTTTTTATTTATTCCAAACTGCATTGTGATAGCCTTCTAAATCAACCTCTCTAACCAATACATACACAATGCTTCAAGCAAATTATGAAACTCTCTTATATATATATATATATATATATATATGTTGTGGGGTTTCAAGGGGTCAAAATAAGACAAAACGACGGGTAATAAATGTAGGAAAATGTATTAACAAAAGAGTAGATAATTACAGTAAAGAAAAGTGGGAATTGCATCCGACAAATAGAGTTACAGCTGACTCGCATTGGCTTTCTCAAACCATAATTGTTCCTGTTACTTATAGTAACCGTCGTGCATTCCAATATAGTATATAGGGTATATCACCTATACACCTCCCTCCTAAGATTTCACTTTCTCTTTATGCGTGTCCACAAAGCGTTCAGCTTGACCATTTGACCTCAGGTGGTAACAGAGGATGGTTATGTGGTTGATTTGAAACGTATCACAGAATTCTTTGAAGCTCCAGACGTGAACTTGTGCCGTTATCCGACACTAAACAGTCTACACTCCAAAGCGAGCGAACATTTCGTGCAGAGCGCTTATAGTCATTTCAGTAGTCGGGCTTTTTGCATCGAAATACTTCCGGCCATTTCGAGAAACTATCAACTATTAAATGATAATAAACCTCCAGTGGTCCCGCAAAGTCGACGTGAATACGTGCCCATTGGCGGTCTGTTTTAGGCAAAGCACAGCCCATGCATTCTTTTCACCATGCACTCCATATCCTTGTCCATGTTTTGCCAATATACGTAGCTCCCACATTAGAATTTCATCCTAATAATGCCAGGATGACCCATATGAAAATGCTTCAGGATCCTTTTTGTAGCGTAGCTGGGATGACCACTCGTTCGCTTATAGCAGTACTTCATCGCATATGGAGAAGGCATTTGGACTTTGTTGGTCTTTTTTTTGCTAGCTTTCCTTCATCTGTATTATGAACTCATCGTTCACTGCCTCCTTTTATTCTGTCAAGAGTACTGGGAGTTCCCTTATCGTGTTGCACAGCGAAGTTTTTAAATCCCTTTCAGTTCGAAGGAAAGCAATCACGGTGTCTTCCAGGGGTTCACTATGTTTGTATCAATCTAGAGAGTCCATCTGCGTGACAGAGTTTCTTAGATGGGAGAAATTCCATGTTGAAATTATAATTTAGAAGGATCATCCCCCATCTTTGCAGTCTTATCGCCATGTGTGTTAGGCAGACCCTTTTTTGAGCCGAAGATGGTAAGTAAGGGCTTATGGTCTGTCTGTAATCTGAAATGTCGACCGTGAATCCAACGGTGGAACTTGATTACTGCAAATATTATCCCGAGTGGTACTTGCTGGAAGAAGGGTTCTTGATGCGTGGGCTATGGGTTTATGTACCCGTCCGGCATTTTGTGTAAAATGCATGCTCCGATGCCATACGAGCTGGCGTCGCTGGAACAATAATCTCTAGGTCTGGGTTGAAGTGTGTGGGAAACAGTCCGACGTCAATATTTCTTTGTTTTTTTTCGAATGCTCTCTGGCATTCAGGATCCATTCCAAGGCCTTGTCCTTTTTTAAAAGTTCATTTAGCGGGCACGTAAATCATGCATTTATGAATAAAAGTTTGGTAGTAATTAGCAAGTGCCTAAAAAACTTTGTAGTGACGAAACATCTTGTGGGAGCCGGCATTTCTTTAATGGCTAAAGACCGCTCTGGATCTGGCCGTCTTCCTTCTTTGTCGATTATGTGCCCGAGGTATTTTATTTCTCCATGAAAGAATTAGAAAACTTAGATTCTTTTAGTTTGAACCCGTAGTCCTGAATTTTTTTGAAAACTTGATGGACATTGTTGTTTGTTGTGTCCATATATTGACTTTTTATTAAAATGTCGTCCAAGTAGGCGATTGAAAATCGAGTCCGCCCAGCATTGTGTCCATTACTTGCTGAAATATTGCTGGGCGACCTTGATCCAAATGCCAACCATTCAAACTTATAACAATCCCTGATGAGTATTAATACAAAGCAGTTTGAAGCTTTCTTCTTCGACGGGTATTTGTAGATAAGCGTCACTGAGGTCGATTTTGAAAAAAATCTCCCCCACTCATTTTTGTGAATATTTCATTTGGCCCTGTAGAGGGGTAATGATAATCCTTAAGGGCGGTGTTGAGCCCTGTGGAGAAAATCAGTACAAACGCGGATTTCTTTAGATTCTTTTTTTACGTAGACGGTCGGTGCGGCCCACGATTATATTCAATTTTCGAAAGAATGCCGGTCTTCTCCAGTCTATCCAGCTCTTGTTGATCTGTTTCTAACGAGGCAAATGGCACATTTTTTTCTTTCTTCTTAAATACTGGCTGGATATTATCCTGTAATGCGAGTTTCGCAGTCAATTTTTTTGCAACGACCAAAACCCCAGAAAAAACGTCAGGAAAAGTTTTTTTCAATTCTTCTATTAATTATTCTGACTCGGCCGTTGAATTTTTTATTTTCTGGCAAAAAGTGTTAATGGGGAATTCCACAACTCAAATTTTTGCATGCTCTGTGCCGAATAAATTGTTTGTATTTTTTAGAACAAACATTTTTAATTTCTGGGTTTACCGTTTAAAGTTACATTGGTGATAATTTCACCTTCGAATTCAATTTTTTCCCCTGTGACAGATCTGGCTATTCTTTCGTTCTAAACATCGTCGGTTTACCTAGCTTTTTTCCAAGTATAAGCGTTGATAATCGTTAAGTCTGACCCAGAATCTAATTGGAGTTTTACGTTTCTGCGAAGATTTGTACCAGTACATATTTCTTTATGTTATGGCCATCTTGCTTGACTGACTTTGTCGTTTTTATGCTGCTCCTTCCGGATTTCTTTTCCTGCAGTGAGAGGCCTTGTGCCCAACACGGTCACAATTTAGCATTTCTTGTCCGGTACATACAATCCTGTACCAATTAAGGGATCCACATCCAGAGCAAGGATTAGGGGCAAATCGTCGTATCTCTTCTTAGGTGAAGAAGGAGTAACTTGTATTTTTTGGGGGAGGTCTGATTTGTTTCTATTTCACCAATTTCCTAATGTGTCCTTACAGCAAGACTGTTCCATACTTTTTGCAGTCTTGTTTTAAACTGACAAACCTTTGAGAGTCTTCTGCCAATTGTTGCAGAGTCAATGTGGGTTCGTTTTCCAGCTTATTTAATACCCTTCGTCTAATTTCAGCGTCTTTCTCTGATACTAAACTCTGGCAATAAATTAGACATTTAAAATTGTCAGAGCTTAATTCAGACAGCTTAAAAAGTGTTTATTAACTGTGGATGTGAAGGTTGTATAATCCTCATTTTCCTTTTGAATTAAGTTCATGCACTTCCAACGTTTATGGAATAATGAAGTCTTAGGGCTAAACAATTCTGTTAAGAGTTTGAAAACGTTAATTCGCTGGTCTTTCGGGGAAAAATATATCAACAAATCTGGTGTGCTCAGTCATCCCCAGTTTGCGTAATAGAAGGCGGACCTTTTTCGAGTCTGTCCAAGTTGCACAGCCGGACGAATATAAGTCCTCGTATCGTCTGTAATACGATTCAAAACATATATCTTCATCTGGTGCGTAAGTAAAAGATTCTATCGCTGTCCAGATAGCATTCTGTGTAAACGCGTTCTCGTTGTCTGCGGGCTCCTGTCCGTTATAGCTTCATTAACAATGCACGATTAGATGCCTGCTGTTCTAATTGAGAGTTTTGTACTTCAATCAATTTTTGTTCAGTTTGTAACTGTCTTTCTTGAAATGTTTGTTCAATTTGTAACTGTCTTTCCTGGAAAGTCTTTTGTAGCTCAATTTGCTGCTGTTGCTGGAATTTAATTTCTAACATTTGTGCCTTAAAATCCTCCATGTCAGATAATATGTAGAATGAATGAACCAAAAAGTTTTGAGAGAGAGAAAACCGAATAAAAAAACTCTCTTTATGAATCCAGAAAATTTTTTTTTTTTTTTTTTTTTTCGT
Organism: Doryteuthis pealeii; assembly: GCA_023376005.1. Taxonomy (NCBI): domain Eukaryota; kingdom Metazoa; phylum Mollusca; class Cephalopoda; order Myopsida; family Loliginidae; genus Doryteuthis; species Doryteuthis pealeii. Next base: position 18,191,047 of record CM042178.1, read on the forward strand.
ACAACTTACTTTTTTTTCTTTCAGCAAGTGTTATTTTCTCTGCTAAATAGATCCTTGAACAAAAACGGCTTTTTGCTTATTTGGACTGACGAGTTCTTATAAAAAGAATTTCTCTTTTGCAGAGCTGCTACGATTTTCTCGTAATCCAGATGTTGCGTTTCAAATTTCAGTGTAGCTTGGTTCACTTTTTTTTTTCTTTTTTTAGGTTCGATTACTTCACAAAGTTCTTTTTAGAGTCTTTTGGGAGATCCTTACTCGTCTCTTCCAAGTTTTGTGTCGTTGAAAATGTTCACTTTCCTGAAATTCAATTTTCAGGTGTTTCCGAAGCGCTTGCACCAGCTATGTCTGAAAAAGAAATCGACGTTGTGAGAATTCCAATTGAGAACAACCTTGAGCAATGTCCTTGGCTTGGAGAGGATTTCCTGGAATTCTACAAGACTGTTGTCTTGGATTCTTCTGCTGCCAAACCAATCTTCCAGAAAAACGGAATCTTGTAAGTAAATAATGCAGTTAGTAAGTAAAATTATAAAATTTATTAAAAGGGTAAAAAAAAAAAAAAAAAAAAAAAAAACAATTTGTGTTGCATATCGTACGGGCGGAAGTAGGATTTTCCGTTTGGGCCGAAACAATGAAGGGATGACAAAAATAACAAAGGACTTTTTCTGTTTAATGCGAACTGTTATGACCTGTTTAAGGGTCAATAAATAATAACTCAACACGGGTATAAAATGTAGGGAACAGATTGTATTCAGCAATATATATCACGTACAATGGAAGGGTTTCCTTGTTTCGGTTTACACGAAGAACTGTTTCTGGTACTACTCGTTTGTTTGATATATACCCTTTGGGTAAGTCCATGTTCGTGTCATAGGTGAGTCACCTACAACATGAACAAAGAAGGAAGGGTAGAACAATGAAATCGGATGTGTATTTTTCAGCTGATAAGTATAACAAAGGAAAATGCGTGGGCAGTTTGTGTACATAAAAGAAGGTCAATAGTAGGGATGACAGTTAGACAGAAGACTCGGAACAGAGAACAAGTGAGCTGACAGCCGTTATGGTCCGTCACGGCTGACAGGCTGTGAGACCCACGTAGCCACATCTTCCGCCTCACCAACCCATTTCAGCAGACATTGTCAACGCTCGCCATCCCAGCGGCAGCCGAGAAGATAACTTCGTCTCCTGTCAACCTCGGGCAGTCCATTGTGAACACTGCGCTCTTCACCAGCCACCCGGCATTTTCATTGTGAACACTCGTCGCCCCTCACCACCCACACACCGAAGAAAATAAAGACGGGTCATATTTTTATATATACGTGTCTGTTGTTCATCGAAGTCCAGTAGTAGTCGACTATACAACATTTGAAATGGAAACTTAATTCTGTCCCATCGAAAGAAAAAAAAAAAATTAAAAATCAAGGAATTAATCAATTAATGTATCAACACTGAAAATTTCTAATGAAATTTTCAGTGTTGATACATTAATGAATCCTAGCAAATATATGCACCCTCCTCCGGGTGCAAGTATTTAAGTTTTAATATAATAAAATATCATGTTAAATTAGAAAGGCTAATGAAACTGAATAAGAATGCAGATAAAAAGATTGGGAACAGAGGGGGTATGATTGAAAAATAGAACAACTTTGAAACTAACTCTTCCATCATTTTCAATTACTCCTATTCCTAATTTAACTATTTAGTTAAAATAGGAAGTAAAGAATAATATTACAGTTATTTTTACTTGTTAATGAATTTCTTTTAAGATTTTTGCTCATATTCAATAAGAATTAAACAATTAGAAATCAATAATAGAATAGTCCAATTGGACACATAGCCTAGTGGATAAGGTAGTTAGGTTAAGACAGTTCTAAGTGACAGTTATCTCTGGATCCCGAGTTCAATCCTGAGTAGAGGTAGTTAGAAAAATAATTAACACAACTCCTACCCCAGCTATGGTTAGCGGAATGAGAACAGGATACTCCCGTGGAATAAATAAAGGGTTAGGTTCAAAGTTCTGTGATGGCTCCCGATTACGACAAGAAAGTTCCCGAGTTTGAAAAGAAGGTTCCCGAGTCCGACAAAAAATACCTGAAGAAGGCCGAAGGGCATATCGGCCGAAACATTGTACAAATGAAGATGGGGACAATAGTCTGAATAACGCAGATAATAGAAATCAATAATACTAAACATATATGTAATTGGTAATTTGCTTGAAGCATTGTTAAGTATGTTATAAAATAATAAAATTCGAAGGCAATACAATGCGTAAAAAATAAAGACAAAAAGATGTTTTATATGTCTAAAAAAAAGGAGAGGAAAAGGAAATAAGAAGAGAAATTATAACCACACAAATAAAAAAAACATAAGCACGTCATTTCTGAAAATACACTCTGATGATAAAGCTTTGCTTTGAAATCGATTAGACATATAAAACATCTTTTTGTCTTTATTTTTTGCGCATTGTATTGCCTTCGAATTTTATTATACTAAACATATATTTATTAAAATCAAAAAGAAACATTGTAGAAATAACAATGAAGATGGGGACAATAGTCCGAATAACGCAGATAATAGAAATCAATAATACTAAGCACATATTTATTAAAATCAAATTTTTAAGATCAATATGCAAATTAGCCTTCCCATTCACACTGTAAACCGCTATTTTGTTGTATATATAAATACAACTGCATGTTCTCAGTATGTAGATAAAGTCATCAGTCTTAATGATGTAAAACAATTTTATTAATAATTAAGGTTTCAATAAAAATAAAATCATGGAGAATGTGATGTAAATAACAAAGGGAATTGTGACTTGTATACTAATATAGTTTCGGTTACAGACAGACAAACCCACAATCTCCATTATAATAAAAAAAGATATAATTTCACCAGTTATTTTATTTAAAAACTTTTACATTTTTTCAGGTCGGTTAACTTTGAGGCATAACACAGATTCACAAACATACGTGGTTCAAAGATTACTGAGATGAAAAAACTTACTGCAGTAAGATGGAGTGTTCTAACAAAATAATAATGACCATAACCCTGATAGAGCCATATTATTTTACACAATTATTATTGAAGCTCAACTATCTATGCAGTATTGAACACTTTTAGATCAATTACTGAAATAATACTACTCCAACAAAAAGGGTTGTAGCGGTACTCGGACACTGTATATATATGTATATATCTGTGTGTGTGTGTGTGTGTATATATATATATATATATATATATATATATATATGGTATTTGTGGAAAAAGTGACTTACCAGTGAAAATGCTTGATTCAAGTTTCACAATGATAAGGCAGCAATATAACAAATATAAAGTGCTCAATACATTAGTAGAGCAAATTTATAATCCTAAAGGTACACGGTTATATCCTACTCGAGTTTCACCATAAAGATCTTCATGGCTAAATCCACTGGATTAATCAAGATATTGATTAATTGCAGTCGAAACACACACGTGAAATCGACTGCAATTAATCAATATCTTGATTAATCCAGTGGATTTAACCCTGAAGATCCTTGTGGTGAAACTCGAGTAGGTTATTACCGTGTATTTTTGTGATAATATATATATATATATATATGTTAAAGAATAGAGGGAAAATGTGGACAAAAGAACAACTCAAACAAGTAGATGTAAGAGATATTTTTTGTCTTGCCTTGAGCAGGACTTCATCAATCTTTTATTTGAACATTAGTGCATGTTCAAATAAAAGACTGATGAAGTCCTGCTCAATGCAAGACAAAATATATCTTCTACATCTACTTGTTTTAGTTGTTCTTTTGTCCATATTTTCCCTCTATTCTTTACCACATTCTGTCAGATTTACTCCAATCCTCCTATCCTCACAACACATATATATATATATATATTGTGTTTACTAAATAAACGTCCACTTTACTAAAAGTATCATTGACAAGGTTAATTTCACAGGGATTGTTCTTCTTGTTTTAGTTGTTCTTTTGTCCATATTTTCCCTCTATTCTTTACCACATTCTGTCAGATTTACTCCAATCCTCCTATCCTCACACACACATATATATATATATATATTGTTTGTTTACTAAATAAACGTCCACTTGCCTACTATGGCAGGGGCGTGTAATAGTATCATTGACAAGGTTAATTTCACAGGGATTGTTCGCTATGTACCGGTGGCCGAACGGATATGGTCTCTGACTATGCCTGTGAAGTCCCGGTTTCGATTCCTGTCGGAGGGGAGTCGTTAGTATACATCGCTGAAGAGACTTAATAAAGTCGAAACAGTCTGTACGGTGTTCTGCATAGCGAGCCATCCTTTGCGGGATTTACTTGTCAAGATTATTTTCTATAATTATCGAATTTTATGCGATACATGCATTTATAATTGCCTTCAAGCAAAAAATATAAATAATAATATATATATATATATATATATATATATATGTGTGTTTGTGAAAATTAATTTTTGAAAGATATTGACTTTGAGGGGTTTAGGAGTTTAAAAAAATCATTGTCATAGGGTTTGTATCATAAGTAAAATTAATAAATCCAGAAAAAAGTAAAATTGTCAATTTTAATAAAAACAAAATCATCATATAATCAGTTACAATAACAAAACAACAATAATTAAAAAACTTTAACTACACAACTCTTACTATAAAATTTTTTACCACCCCACACACCCTTTTTTTCTCTTCATTTACTTATTACACAAATGTACACATATGACATGCGTAGATATCTTTCCCCCTACCCCCTTACATAATAAACGCACACAGCAACTCAAAAGTTAAAAGAATATTTTCTTGCCACTTACTTGAAACAAACATTTTTTCTTAATGAACATACATTCATGCTCGCGCACACACACACACACACACACACACACAAACCTTGAGGTTTGTTTCGATGTCGTTTATCGCAAAAGATTTATACACACACACGCAACCACACACCCAAAACACCTAAAAATACACAATGCCCTTTTTTTTCGATACACACACTCACACACTCTCATACTCACACCGTAAGAGAATATTTGACTTCATATTTCAAACCGTCCACCTTTTCAGCGTCCTTTTTTCAGATTTCAAATTTTGAACAGACTGATAAACAAGAACTATCGCTTGCTTTTCTCGTTATTCTGTAATAAAAATTTTTTATCACCTTTCTTATACCAACAAATGCCCTGAAGATGATCTAACTAATAGATCGAAACACTGCAGCGTCGGCTAATAAACTTACCACTCAACTTATTGAAACCTGTGTTTTTTTCAATTTTCTTGATATACTACATATATATATGTGTGTGTGTGTGTGTGTTTGTAAAAATTAATTTTTGAAAGATATTGACTGAGGGGGTTAGGAGTTTAAAAATTCATTGTCATAGGATTCGTATCATAAGTAAAATTAATAAATCCAGAAAAAAATAAAATTGTCAATTTTTCTGATGACTCCCTTGAGCTTGGGGAAGAGGAAAAAAATCACATGGAGCCAGGTCGGGCAAGTAGGAGTTTGCTCCAGGACAGTGATGTTCTTCTGGGCCAGGAACTTTCTCAGGGCAGTGTGGGCAGGTGCTTGTCATGGTGAAGCACCCACAAATTGTCCTTCCACATCTCTCACCTCTTCTCACGCATTGAATGAAGCAAACACTGTAGCATCTCTTTGTAGACATGCTGGTTGATCGGTTTAAAGGGGAAAACTAGTAGGGTTTGAAATAGATCTTTTGTGACACCCGTCCTGGAAATTTTCTGACTTACCTTGTATACTAAACCTTGTAGATAAATTTTAAATCCTACACTTCATTATAAAAATGATAAGCTATGCCTATTCATTATGTAAAAAATGTAAAGAAAAAAAATTACCTCGTATACTAAAATTTGTAGATAAATTCAAAATCCCACACTTCATTATAGAAATAATAAGCTATACCTATTCATTATGTAAAAAATGGAAAGAAAAAAATTTATTTTCTAACTTACTAAAATTTGTAGATAGATTCAAAATCCTCCACTTCATTATAGAAATGATAGGCTATGCCTATTCATTATGTAAAAAATGGAAAGAAAAAAAAATTTTTCTGACTTACCTCGTATACTAAAATTTGTAGATAAATTTAAAAAACCTACATTTCATTATAAAAATGCTAAGCTATGCCTATTCATTATGTAAAAAATGGAAAGAAAAAAATTTATTTTCTAACTTAGCTTGTATACTAAAATTTTTTAGATAAATTTAAAATCCTACACTTCATTATAGAAATGATAGGCTATGCCTATTCATTATGTAAAAAATAGAAAGAAAAAATAAATATTTTCTGACTTACCTCCTATAATAAAATTTGTAGATAAATTTAAAATCCTACACTTCATTATAAAAATGATAGGCTATGCCTATCAATTATGTAAAAATAGAAAGAAAAAAAATTTTCTGACTTACATTTAGTAAAATTTGTAGATAAATTTAAAATCCTACACTTCATTATAAAAATGATAGGCTATGCCTATTCATTATGTAAAAAACCTACCATTGTTTGTTTATTTACCGTACACATTGTCTATTTTCTTCCAGTTTCACTGACACTTTTATCGGTTTGGCCACGATGGGCAGTCACATGACCCTTCAACGATTACAGGATCCCCTCAAACGTCTGGCATCATCCACGCAGACCCCACAAAATCAGTCAAAGACTGCGGCAACTTGTGAATTAATGGTTCACCCAGGGTATCGGACGGGCTCGAAAGGTGGGTGTGGTCCTGCAGGACCAGATGATTTTTCCCAGTCTTCCGACCGAGAACACGAAATGAACATGTTAGCAAAAATGGCCTCCGGATCTTTCTACACGGAAAACAATATCGAGCTTATTTCCTTCCATGGGTTGAAATATTGAGGAAAAAAAGAAACTGGAAAGATACAAGGAAAAAAAATGTGGAGCATTTTATTTTTAATCGAGAATATATTTTCAAAGAGCTATTTCTGAAATAAAAATAAATTGTCATTTCAAAGTCTAAGATGCATTATTGAAACTATTGAAGTCATTCTTTGTGTTGCTTTTGTTGTAATCCACAGTAACATTTCAGCCAATCAACTCTACAGCCTTCTTCAGGTAATTATTTACCATGCACACACACACACACACACTCATATATATGTATATATATACTATAGTATGAGATGGTCACTGTTTCAGCTTTTGCTGGAATGGTGTACCAAAGGCAGTATTATTGGTAGAGTACTCAATATAAAATAGAGCTGTTATATAATATAATAAGATAAATATATAAAGGTTTTACATATCTATTTATTAGGTGACAAAGGAACATTCACAACCATATTGGTTTCATGCGATGCAATCATCAGGTGAAGATGTCACCTAATAAATAGATATGTAAAACCTTTATATATTTATCTTATTATATTATGTACATATATATATATATATATATATATATATATACACACACATACACATATATATATATATATATATATATATATATATGTGTGTAAAATGAAAATGGAAGTGAATACGACAGTATGTTGAAATAAATAAATAAAGGAAAGAAAGTATAGAATGGATAAAATAGGATATTTTAATCAATTTTACTTACACGTGTTTCGGTCAGGAGTTTATCCATGTGTACATTATTATTAAAAATTAATAATAGTTTGAAAAATGTACACATGGATAAAGTCCTGACCGAAACACGTGTAAGTAAAATTGATTAAAATATCCTAATATATATATATATATAATATAATAAAATAAATATATAAAGGTGTAATGGTTGATACAATGGCGTTTGGCTAGTGTTCTAAAAATAGAAAAATGTAGACACACTGGCACCAAGAATTCAAATTTGGCGCTAAAATAAGGAACCGTTTCTTTTAAATAGGAGGTAGATAGTAATAGGAGTAGGAGGTAAATATAGTAGTAATTGTAGGGAGTGCCTGAAAGGGACACGTGGGAGAAGCAGTTGACGACTAGACCCCAGAAGGGACAGACCAGCTTCGACGAGAGTCACCGGTGAACCTACTCAGCCTTCAGCTCCTGGATCCACACAAAAGTTTAAGAGGTTACAACCAAGTTTAGTACAACTTGATGTAAAATCCTAATTTTCTCAAACCAAAAATAAAACCTCATTAAATCAACATTTTGTATTTTCTTTTAATAATTCCACAAAGAAGAAATGCAACAAAGGTATTACATATCTATTTATTTGATGGCAATAAAACAGTCACAACCTTAGGTTTCATACATGCAAAAATCGCATGCATTCATCAGGTGATGTAGATACGAATACAAGGTGACGTTGATACAAATAAATACTACTGCAATTTGGTGCACCATTCCAGTGAAAGCTGAAGTGGTGTATATCCCAGGCTATAGTTATATATATATATATATATATATATATATATATGTAAAAAATATTGTCGGCTGGAATAGCCATATGTTTGTTTACGTTCTCGTAAATTCGTGCGGAGTCTCTTAAGAGGAATATGAGTACCACTACTACTTAAACAAAGCGAAGAAAAACTGCGAGGTCCGTTTGGTGTAGAGGTAAGAGGCTTGCTTGTCGATACAGACAGGTCCAAAATGAGCTAATAGGCTGAAATGTACATACAGGGATTGATTTTTCTCGATTTGTTTAGCCTTACATTTAAGTAGTTAAATCCCGCCTAATTAATTATTAATGAATTAACTTTCAAAAAATTAGGTTTGACTTCAATTAAACACATATTCTCCCAAATATATATATATATATATATATATATATATATACTTTGAAAGGAAGGAAAAACTCAATAAACCGTCATTCTGTAATAAATTTATTTCGACCAAAACTTAAAAGGCTTTTAGAAATTTAAAGAAATTCCTAAAACTCTGTTACGTAGCGGGCTCTGCACAATGGGGTCTTTACACCTTGCACTCCGTGGTTGCACTATTACCTTATATACTGGTCGCTTGCCTGGAGGCGTTTACAAAAGTACACTGCCACATGCATAAACTTTTTGTTTGTTTACAACACTCACAGGATTCCAGCAGTTCTTTCGTGGTCAACGGATAGATATCAAGTCAAGGGAGTATAATACTATGAAGTCGGACACGTTCTCAATTTATATAGCACCTGGTCGCGGCACTAATATAGTAACATAAGTTGGGGCACAGGGTTCGAATTATGTTATGGGAACGATGCTCTGGCACAGTATTACAGTCGTCGAAACCGCCCGTTCCAACCTCCCGTTCTTATGTTGTCTGTTGATTTACAGGAAGGCTGAAAAAGAGCTGGTTTCGTCCCTTTTACCAACTTGGCTGAAATAAGATTAAATAACCAAAAGCTGTCAACGGATCAACAAAACAATTGAACACAACGCCTTTTTGATGCTTATGTATAAAATATATACATTTATTTTACAAAGGAGCGAGGTGATTTCTTGTCCAGCTGATTGGCGATCTACAGCTAGTTTTTGGCTAAGTTATCAATTTCGTACCGAGTGGCAAGGCATCAGAGTGTATCGGTAAAGTTTTATCAAGGCCCCAGAGCCATGGCAAGCTCTCTTCTCCGGTCTTCGTTCTGTCCCGGTCTCTCCTCTTCTCTCGCTGTCTCTTCTCTCCCCTAACGGTCTGTCGGTCTGTGATTTATGGGATCCAGACCTCCCCACCCCTAACATATGCCTCTGAATGGCCAGCCACTCGATAACATTGCCTACGTGTCTAAATGGTCTTGTGCCAGCCTAGCTCGTATCTTTCCATTTGACTCAAACGAGTCAAGGCCAACCATTGTTTTATTTATCTAAGTTTTTGAAATTGTTGACAAACTTTTCAAAAACTGGAATCTTATTTATCACCTTACACAGGCAGCGTGCTCTTCGTTATGGTCAATTTTTTATCTCCATGGATTATCTGTGGACAGCTCATTTAGGGACCGGAGAGTCATTGTTTGTTTGCATTCATGAACACCTCTCGTACGTTTTCTTTCGCATAGTAATTTCTTTTGTATGTGTGTGAATTTCTAGGTGAACAATTTTGAAGGAGCAGATGAAGGTGATTTGTTGTTGATGATGATAAATTTTACACAATGCTGTTTCATTGGATGATAGTCCAATCTTTTTAAATTGTTGCCTAGTGATTCAGTTATACACTTTTGGCTAAACTTGCAAATTGGTCGGAAAATTAAAACATATTACAGGGTGACCCAGAAAAAAACAGAACCCAAATTATTTATTTATTTTCCCATTAAACTAACCCTAAACCCTAAATATCATATATATATATATATATATATATATATATATATCAGATACTTCTCCTCAAACTATTTTGTCTGGAATTTTTCCCATGCAACAACAGGCATTTCTATGGGTTCTGTCTGAGTCTGTGAGAAGATGTTTTGCAGCCAGGGGCAGGTAGGGGGTGGGGGATTAAGCACGCCCCCGTGTCCCCCCTCCCTGCTTCCTGAAAGGAGGTGAGTTATATTGACAATAGTTCACCTACTCCTTTTCTCTTGACATTAGACAAAAAAATGGAAAAAAAAAGAGGCAGGTGGTGGGGGCGTATGTAAAGTGCGAAGCCCATTTTCATCACACCCCCCCTCGTCAACCACTCTACCCCACCCGGGCTGCCAAATATCAGGATACACCCTACCTGCACACACCCACTGATGTCTTGAAATGTTGTGCTGAAAAGGAGGCATGAGTCTACAAGACATTACTTATATTGCTATATATATGTATTGTATGTATATATATATATATATATATATATAAAGTAATTGGTAAATTTGCTTGAAGCATTGTTAAGTATGTTATAAATAATAAAATTCGGAGGCAATACAATGCGTAAAAAATAAAGACAAAAAGATGTTTTATATGTCTAATCGATTCAAAGCAAAGCTTTATCATCAGAGTGTAATTTCAGAAATGACGTGCTTATGTTTTTTTTTTATTTGTATGGTTATAATTTCTCTTCTTATTTCTTTTTCCTCTCCTTTTTTTCCTCTCTTTCTTCTTCTCCTCCTTTATGAATGGGCGAATAACTGTAATTTCTTATTTCTCTCTTTTTTTCTTTCTTCCTTTAAAAGTTTGTTGAGAACAAGGCTGACCGGATGTCAGCCTTGTAAGATGTTGCAATATGTTGCGACCGTGTGATGTCAAAATTTTATTATTTTATATATATATATATATATATATATATATATATATATATATGTATGTATATGTATGTATATATGCATATATGTGTGTATATGTATGTATATATGCATATGTAATACATGTGTGTATATATATATATATATATGTGTGTGTATATATATGTGTATATATATATATATGTATATATATATGGTGTGTGTGTGTATATATGTATATATAGTATATATACATATGTATATATACATATGTGTGTGATATATATATATATATATATATATATATATATATACATATATGTATCATTGGCAATTCAGTCTCGAAAGACTATGATAAAAGTTTTTGTGTGTCCCTGGAGTTGCAGCGCCTCCTGTGACTATGAAGTCCTATGTTTGAGAAACATTCTCGACCACAGATTTTGCATTTGTAGGTAGGTCCTGTAAGATGATGATGTTCCGATGCTTTGTTGCCGTTGTTTCTTATGGACCTCTTAGCTTCATGATGTTGTATCAGGGTGATTCTGACATGTACAGTCCTCTATGGAGATTCTGCGCCACTGAGGGCGGTCTTTGAGCCAAATTTTCCAGCTGGAAGGGACAATGCCAAAGCACTGAGATGATTTTTGCAGACATCCTTGAATCGCAGTAGGGGGTGACCAATCTGTCTTTTACCAGATGTTAGCTCTCCATACAGGATGTCTTTCGGGATTCGTCCATCATCCATCCGACGTACATGAACAACCATCGGAGACGACGTTGTCTCAGTAGAGAGTACAGGCTGGGGAGTTGAGCTCTCTCTAGGACTGCTGTGTTAGTGATCTGTCCTCCAGGTGATGCCCAGTACACGTCTAAGGCAGCAAAGGTAGAAGTTATTTAGCCACCGCTCTTGGTGGAGTATAAGGTCCATGTTTCACTTCCATAGAGGGTGCTGATAACACATGCCCTATACACTTGTACCTTTGTACGGATAGTGAGCTTGCTGTTGTCCCACACTCTTGTTGTGAGCTTCCCAAAAGTTGAGGCAGCTTTTCCGATCCGGCAACTGAGTTCAGCATCAAGTGACAGGTGTCAGTGATGGTGGATCCAAGGTAGGTGGAAGGTGTTTACGGCTTCCAGGTGTAGCTGTTGATGGTGATGGAGGGAGGATTTACAGTTCCCTGACCCATCGTCTTAGTTTTCTTTATACTAATGGTCAGGCTGAAGTCCTGGCGGCTTGGGTGAACTGGTCCATGAGTGTTTGCAGCTGCTCCTGAGAGTGTGCTACCACTACTGCATCATCAGCAAATAGCATGTCCCGAATGACAAATTGCTTGACCTTTGTTTTTGCTTTTAGACGGCTGAGATTCAACAGATTTTCATCTGTCCTTGTGTGAAGGTAGACTCCTTCTGTTGATTTACCAAAAGCCTGGCGCAGAAGGAGGGAAAAGAAGATCCCAAACAGAGTGGGTGCCAACACGCATCCTGCTTGACACCAGACGAATGCTGAAAGGGTCTGAGGTGGACCATCAAATTGGATGGTGCCTTTCATGTCAGTGTGAAAGGACTGAAGAATGCGGAGAAGTTTTGGGGACACCTATTCTTTCTATTAACTGGAAGAGACCACTCCTGCTTACAAGCTATATATATACCACACATATAATACATATGTGTGTGTATATATCTATATATATATATGTACATATACTATATAGTGTATATATGTTGTATATGTATATATATACATATATACATATATGTAGATAAGTTACTTATTTTATTTTAAATAGTAAATATTGTATTAACATGTCCAAATGCAGTTAACTTTCTACCCTAATACACTTCATTTTCCAGGAACGTATATTAAGTCAACTATTTAATAAGAAACGGTCCCTGTGAACTTATACTAAGTCAGAACTTATTAAAAAAAAATTTTTTTTTTTCCCCCGGAGTGGTGGATCCGTAGATCTCATTAGATCATTCACCTGTGTTCTTAAAAGTCTTACAGTCATCTTGCCTTGGCTTGTCACTGATACTAGACTTTGGAAGAAGGAGAGCATGCGGTGCGTGTCGCACAAGCGCACAACATGTCAGTATGTTGCAGATATTTCTACAAGTCCCTCGGTGATAGAGGAATGGTGATGTGTGCAGGTTTGATGGCCTATGAACATACACATGGCGATGCTCGTGACCCATTTAACAGCAACTGCAATTGTTGATTAAACAGCAACAGACCTTGGTGATGTCGTGAGTGACTGAGCAGCCCCCTGAGTAGCACTGTTCTCCCAGACATCTGGGAAGTGTATAGAAAAGTAGGCCTAAACAAATACCTGTTCACCTATCAAGCTGACCAGCAACATGCGGTTTGACGGCTGTCCTATTAGCAGGGCGAAAATAAGAAAAATATTGCAAATAAATCAGGCTAACAATAGCACCTGGAATGTCGGACTTTCGATCCTGAGCGATTGGAAAACCCCAAATGACGAATTGGAATTGTGACAACTTTCTTGATATGGGGTAGACATTGAGGCCCTTGAGGAAGACAGTTATAGCGATGAGGACCAATTAACAGAAGTGGGGGCTGGTACACTTTTTCTTGAAAGGGCATGCCGATGGTAGCTGTAAGGCGGGTTTGATGTAGGTGGATTGAGCACCCATCCTGAATCGGTCTATACGTAGGCGGCACATAACGGACGTCACAGACACAACTCCTACATTTGACCGACTGTGTGACAGGGCTTGCCCATCGAGAGGGCTGGGCTTGCTCAGTCACGTATCATTGCATACGTGAGGAAGACGGAAGGGATTCACGTGTGATAGGGTACATTATAACAAATCTGGATCCTTGGACCATCTGCTTGCGCACAACCAAACTACTTGTAGAAATGGCCTTATTCTGTGAAGAAGTGGCAATCACCACCATATGTATATATATATGTATATGTATACATATATATACATATATACATGCATATATATGTAATGTATATACATGTATATACATATGTATATATATATATATATATGTATATATGTATTGTTACAAACGCCTGTGCTGATTGGGAACGATCAAACACAGTGTCGCACAGAAAGAAAAAAAAAAAATAAAATGCGATAAAGGTCCCAGGTATGAAACGCTAACGGTTTTCATCGAAGGGATAAAAGGGGAAAATCAAGCCTTCTACTTCCCGCTCCAGAAAGTAGTGAATAAGCCGAGAAAACAGAATGGACCCTGGTCAAGCCAAGAAACACGAACACAATATCATATATTTATAACAACAAAAACAATAGCTTTTTATTATAGAATAAAATGCAGCAGCAGCAGGGTGTTAGCCGGGAATTCAATTAACACATCAACATATTTTCTTTTAAGGATTCTCTCCTTCTTTCCTTCTCTTTTTTTTTTCTTTATATGATTATAAAGTTCCAATTCAAAGCTTAGATAATAGTTACAGATGACAGTTCATATAAAATGTTCAGAGTCAAAGTTCATATAGAATTGTTACAGTTTAAAAGTTCAAAAGTGTTCTTGAAACTACGGAGTCAAATGAGATAATGCAAAATATTTTAAACAAGGAGAAGACTTACATTTATATGAGAGATTCCTTTTAAACATTCCCTTTTCCTTTCTCGTATTACTCAGTGTCACATCAAATAGGTTCCTTTTTTTCTCTTCTTTTTTTTCACACATAACTTTACAATTTCCTTAGCAAATAGTAAGTCTTTTAAAATCACTCGAATACACGTTTAAGGTTTTTTCCTTTCCTCTGTCTCCTCTCTCATAGCAGCAGCGAATTTTCTCATATGTCCGGTCGCTTTTGAAATCTTTTAACTTGTTCTTTTAAAACTATTTCTTTCTTTTTTTTCACTAAATTAGCGGAAGTTCAAGGGAAACGCTATGAATTTTGGAGTCACGCGTACTTAAAAGTTCACTAAAGTTCGTGGCTGGTTTTGGCCACCGGTGTGAGGGGGGGGGGGGAAAGGTGAGGTGTTATGATTCTTAATAAAGGGTAGTAATCAGAATGTAAAATATTTTTATATTTCCTGACTTCATCCTTACCCGTTTTGTTTTTCTCTCTATCATTCAAACATTTAAAAGTGTATCTTACATATTCATGACAGTATGCATATATGTATGTGTGTGCATATGTATATATATGGATATATGTATGCATATGTGTATATGTATGTATATGGATATATGTATGTATATGTATGTATGTATATGTATATATATATGGATATATGTTTGTATATGTATATATATATGGATATATGTTTGTATATGTATATATGTATATATATATGGATATATGTTTGTATATGTATATATGTATATATATATGGATATATGTTTGTATATATATGTATATATGGATATATGTTTGTATATGTATATATGTATATATATGTGGATATATATATGTATATATCGATATATGTATATGTGTATATGTATATATATATGTATGTACATATATATATATGTATATACATACATATACATATATATACATACATATATACTTATGTATGTATATATGTACATGTATATATATATGGATATATGTATGTGTGTGCATATGTATATATATGGATATGTGTATCTATTATTATACTAAAGCTGAGTTTATCAACCTTCTCCAGCTAAAGGATTTTTTTCTATTTATGTTATGGACACAATATTTATACTTAGATATTCCTTGGTGTTAGCACTACAAAGTGTATGAAAAAAAATCAGTTTAATTGGCTTTAATTAGGCGTAATTAGCAATTAAGTCAACGACCGACCAATCCCTGTCTTAGAGATTACCTGTCTCTCTTCCCATCTTGCTTTGTCAGTTAAGTTAACTCTCCTCCCACTCTGTATTTGTCAGTTAGTGAGAGTGACATAGCGAGCCTGTAATAACTGAAAAATCAGCACTGACGCCCACACCCTAGCACCTACGTACGTAGATTCACCCCCCTTTCATTTCTCCCAGGCTAAAGAGATTTTTTTAAAAAAAGTGGCGTAAATCAGGCTTAAAATAGATTTTTTTAAATTACTTTAATTATTAATTTATAGGTCAAATTTAACATGATTATTAAACTTTAAAATATTTCATGTTGGGTAAAAAAAAGTAGTTATATATTTAAATGTGATGGGATCTTATTCAAATGAGCCAACGTTGACTCCCCCATCGTTTAACTAAAACAAACTAAAAGAATACATTGCTGACTAACTCCTTGATTTTTGGTAATTTATCTATCTTAAATTAGTGAATCAATCAACTTTTTGGTAGTAGATAAATTGTCTTTGCTTCTCTTTTCCGAAAATTAAAATATTTAGCTGCGAAATAATTCAAATCAGCTTATTTTGTTTTAAAATCAAGATTTGTGGGTTAACTTCGCAAATTTTTTATAAGAGTATATATTAACATTACCGACAAAAACTTAGTTACCTTACCCCTAAAACCGTACAGAATTTTGCAAAAAAGTTAATTCACAACTGTCATATATACCCCAAATAAGTTTCCGTTTTAATTTTGACGACGATTTGGAAGTTTAACCGATTTAAGATTGTTTTGAGATTAAAAAATGTATGAGATAATAATACACACACACAAACAAACCATGCCTTTTTATTGTAACTAAGTTTTGTCGGTAATGTTAATATATATATAAACATTTTATTATGTTTTCCTGTTTTTTAATGATAAAGGTTTTTGTGTGTCCCTGAGTTGCAGCGCCTTCCTTTGACTATGAAAGTCCTATGTTTGAGAAACATTCTCGACCACAGATTTTTGCATTTGTAGGTGTCCTGTAGATGATATGTTCCGATGCTTTGTTGCCGTTGCTTTCTTATGGACCTCTTAGCTTCATGATGTTGTATCAGGGGTAGTTCTGACATGTACAGTCCTCTATGGAGATTCTGCCGCCACGAGGGCGGTCTTGAGCCAAATTTTCCCAGCTGGAAGGGACAATGCCAAAGCACCTGAGATATTTTTGCAGACATCTTGAATCGCAGTAGGGGGGACCAATCTGTCTTTTACCAGATGTTAGCTCTCCATACAGGATGTCTTTCGGGATTCGTCCATCATCCATCCGATGTACATGACCCAACCATCGGAGACGACGTTGTCTCAGTAGAGAGTTCAGGCTGGGAGTTGAGCTTCCTCTAGGACTGCTGTGTTAGTGATCGTGTCCCTCCAGGTGATGCCCAGTACACGTCTAAGGCGCGAAGGTAGAAGTATTTAGCCCACGCTCTTGGTGGAAGTATAAGGTCATGTTTCACTTCCATACATGAGGGTGCTGATAACACATGCCCTATACACTTGTACCTTTGTACGGATAGTGAGCTTGCTGTTGTCCCACACTCTTGTTGTGAGCTTCCAAAAGTTGGAGGCAGCTTTTCCGATCCGGCAACTGAGTTCAGCATCAAGTGACAGGTTGTCAGTGATGGTGGATCCAAGGTAGTGAAGGTGTTTTACGGCTTCCCAGGGTGTAGCTGTTGATGGTGATGGAGGGAGGATTTCCAGTTCCCTGACCCATCGTTTTAGTTTTCTTTATACTAATGGTCAGGCTGAAGTCCTGGCAGGCTTGGGTGAACTGGTCCATGAGTGTTTGCAGCTGCTCCTGGAGAGTGTGCTACACTGTGCATCATCAGCAAATAGCATGTCCCGAATGACAAATTGCTTGACCTTTGTTTTTGCTTTTAGACGGCTGAGATTCAACAGATTTTCATCTGTCCTTGTGTGAAGGTAGACTTCTTCTGTTGATTTACCAAAAGCCTGGCGCAGAAGGAGGGAAAGAAGATCCCAAACAGAGTGGGTGCCAACACGCATCCCTGCTTGACACCACGACGAATGCTGAAAGGGTCTGAGGTGGACCATCAAATTGGATGGTGCCTTTCATGTCAGTGTGAAAGGACTGAAGAATGCGGAGAAGTTTTTGGGACAGCTATTCTTTCTATTAACTGGAAGAGACCACTCCTGCTTACAAGCTATATATATACACACACATATATATATATGTGTGTGTATATATCTTATATTAT
The DNA here is from genome assembly GCA_023376005.1 of Doryteuthis pealeii. Classification (NCBI taxonomy): domain Eukaryota; kingdom Metazoa; phylum Mollusca; class Cephalopoda; order Myopsida; family Loliginidae; genus Doryteuthis; species Doryteuthis pealeii. The sequence continues at coordinate 18,209,211 of CM042178.1, forward strand.
ATGTACATATACATATATGTGTATATTATGTATGTTATGTATATATATACATATATATACATATATGTAGATAAGTTACTTACTTTTATTTTAAATAGTAAATATTGTATTAACATGTCCAAATGCAGTTAACTTTCTACCCTAATACACTTCATTTTCCAGGAACGTATATAAGTCAACTATTTAATAAGAACGGTCCCTGTGAACTTATACTAAGTCAGAACTTATTAAAAAAAATTTTTTTTTCCCCGGAGTGGTGGTCCGTAGATCTCATTAGATCATTCACCTGTGTTCTTAAAAGTCTTACAGTCATCTTGCCTTGGCTTGTCACTGATACTAGACTTTGAAGAAGGAGAGCATGCGGTGCGTGTCGCACAAGCGCACAACATGTCAGTATGTGCAGATTATTTCTACAAGTCCCTCGGTGATAGGAGATGGTGATTCGTGTGCAGGTTTGATGGCTATGAACTATACACATGGCGATGCTCCGTGACCCATTTAACAGCACTGCATTGTTGTTAAACAGCAACAGACCTTGGTGATGTCGTGAGTGACTGAGCAGCCCCCTGAGTAGCATTGTTCTCCCAGAATCTGGGAAGTGTTAGAAAAGTAGGCCTAAATACCTGTTCACTATCAAGCTGACCAGCAACATGCGGTTTGACGGCTGTTCCTATTAGCAGGGCGAAAATAAGAAAAATATTGCAACATAAATCAGGCTAACAATAGCCACCTGGAATGTCCGGACAATTTCTCGATCCTGAGCGATTGGGAAACCCAAATGACGAATTGGAATTGTGACAAACTTTCTTGATATGGGGTAGACATTGAGGCCCTTGAGGAAGACAGTTTAGCGATGAGGACCAATTAACAGAAGTGGGGGTGGCTACACTTTTTCTTGAAAGGGCATGCCGATGGTAGCTGTAGGGGTTTGATGTAAGGTGGATTGAGCACCCCATCCTGAATCGGTCTATACGTAGGCGGCACATAACGGACGTCACAGACACAACTCCTACATTTGACCGACCTGTGTGACAGGGCTTGCCCACGAGGGCTGGGCTGCTCAGTCACGTTATCATTGGCATACGTGAGGAAGACGGAAGGGATTCACCGTGTGATAGGGTTATAAACAAATCTGGATCCTTGGACCATCTGCTTGCGCACAACCAAACTACTTGTAGAAATGGCCTTATTCTGTGAAGAAGTGGCAATCACCACCATATGTATATATATATGTATATGTATACATATATATACATATATACATTTGATATATATGTACATGTATATAACATGTATATACATATGTATATATATATATATATATGTATATATGTATTGTTACAAACGCTGTGCTGATTGGGAACGATCAAACACAGTGTCGCACAAGAAAGAAAAAAATAAAATAAAATGCGATAAAAGGTCCCAGGTATGAAACGCTAACGGTTTCATCGAAGGGATAAAAGGGGAAAATCAAGCTCTTCTACTTCCCGCTCCAGAAAGGTATTGCAAATTGGTGGAAAATTAAAACATATTACAGGGTGACCCAGAAAAAAAACACAGAACCCAAAATTTTTATTTATTTTCCCATTAAACTAAACCCTAAACCCTAACCCTAAAACCCCTAGTTAAAATTAATAGTTTTATTACAAAATTTGTAATTTGTATTTGTTTTTTCTGGGTCACCTTAAATTTTCCAAACCGATTTGCAAGTTTAGCCCAATCTTGTATTTAATAAAAGAGGTTAGTTTTTTTTTTTTTTTTTTCTTATTTGAGATTGAGAAGAAGAAAACTGTGGAAATCAACATTAATTTTCAATCAGGTTGTTGGTTAGTTGGCTGGTTGGTTGGATTTTACGGCATGTCAACCCACTGGGTCATTTTATGCCGAAGATCTTGGGTCATTCTTGATCGGTATTCAATTACATTACGGTATTTAATTATGCTACCCTTAACTCAAATATATATATATATATATATATATATATATATATATTGTGTGTGTTATATATATATATATATATATATATATATATATATATAACTAAGCTATTGAAAACTGGTAGTAAGGGATGATTGTACATGGGCTTCAGATCTCACTGTATAATTATTGCATGTTTTAGAAGGTGCAAATACAAGGATTTTTATATAAATCCCTAGAAAGAGCTCAATGTATAATAATCTATAATTTAGATTAAATACAGAGCAATATTTACCTAAACCCTAACCCTAAACATCCCAAGTTAAAATTAACAGTTTTATTACAAAATTTGTGGAATCTGTTTTTTTCTGGGTCAGCTTGTATACAGGGTGACGCAGAAAAAACAGAACCCAAATTATTTATATATCTTCCCATTAAACTAACCCTAACCCCCTAACCCTAACCCACTCCTAGTTAAAATGAACAGTTTTATTAAAAAATTTGTGGGATCTATTTTTTTTCTGGGTCAGTCTGTATACAGGGTGACCCAGAAAAAAAACGAACCCAAATTATTTATTCATTTTCCCATTAAACTAACCCTAAACCCCAACCCTAATCCTAATCCTAACCCTACCCCACTCCTAGTTAAAATTAACAGTTTTATTACAAAATTTGTGGGATCTGTTTTTTTTTCTGAGTCAGCCTGTATACAGGGTGACCCAGAAAAAAACAGAACCCAAAATATTTATATATCTTCCCATTAAACTAACCCTAACCCCCCACCCCCTAGTTAAAATTAACAGTCTAATTACAAAATTTGTGGGATTTGCTTTTTTCTGGGTCAGTCTGTATACAGCATGACACAGAAAAAACAGAACCCAAATTATTTATTCATTTTCCCATTAAACTAACCCTAAACCCTAACATATCATATATATATATATATATATATCTCCTCAAACTATTTTGTCTGGAATTTTTCCCATGCAACAACAGGCATTTCTATGAGTTCTGTCTGAGTCTGTGAGAAGATGTTTTGTAGCCAGGGGCAGGTGGGGGTGGGGGATTAAGCACGCCCCCGTGTCCCCCCCTGCTCCCTGAAAGGAGGTGAGTTATATTGACAATAGTTCACCTACTCCTTTTCTCTTGACATTAGACAAAAAAATGGAAAGTGCGAAGCCCATTTCATCATCCCGCCCTCGTCAACCACTCTACCCCCCACCCGGGCTGCCAAATATCAGGATACACCCTACCCTGCACACACCCACTGATGTCTTGAAATGTTGTGCTGAAAAGGAGGCATGAGTCTACAAGACATTACTTATATTGCCTATATATATATGTATATGTATGTATATATATATATATATATATATATATATATAAAAGTAATTGGTAATTTGCTTGAAGCATTGTTAAGTATGTTATAAAATAATAAAATTCGGAGGTAATACAATGCGTAAAATATAAAGACAAAAAGATGTTTTATATGTCTAATCGATTTCAAAGCAAAGCTTTATCATCAGAGTGTAATTTCAGAAATGACGTGCTTATGTTTTTTTTTATTTGTGTGGTTATAATTTCTCTTCTTATTTCTTTTTCCTCTCCTTTTTTTCCTCTCTTTCTTCTTCTCCTCCTTTATGAATGGGCGAATAACTGTAATTTCTTATTTCTCTCTTTTTTTCTTTCTTCCTTTAAAAGTTTGTTGAGAACAAGGCTGACCGGATGTCAGCCTTGTAAGATGTTGCAATATGTTGCGACCGTGTGATGTCAAAATTTTATTATTTTATATATATATATATATATATATATATATATATATATATATATGTATGTATGTATGCATATATGTATGTATATGTATATGTGTATATATATGCATATGTATATATGTGTGTATATATATATATGTATATATGTGTGTGTATATATATGTGTATATATATATATGTATATATATATGTGTGTGTGTATATACATATGTATATATACATATGTGTGTGTATATATCTATATATATATATATATATATATACATATATGTATCATTGGCAATTCAGTCTCGAAAGACTATGATAAAGGTTTTTGTGTGTCCCTGAAGTTGCAGCGCCTCCTTTGACTATGAAGTCCTATGTTTGAGAAACATTCTCGACCACAGATTTTGCATTTGTAGGTTGTCCCTGTAGATGATGATGTTCCGATGCTTTGTTGCCGTTGCTTATGGACCTCTTAGCTTCATGATGTTGTATCAGGGTTAGTTCTGACATGTACAGTCCTCTATGGAGATTCTGCCGCCACCGAGGGCGGTCTTGAGCCAAATTTTCCCAGCTGGAAGGGACAATGCCAAAGCACCTGAGATCATTTTTGCAGACATCCTTGAATCGCAGTAGGGGGCGACCAATCTGTCTTTTACCAGATGTTAGCTCTCCATACAGGATGTCTTTCGGGATTCGTCCATCATCCATCCGATGTACATGACCCAACCATCGGAGACGACGTTGTCTCAGTAGAGAGTTCAGGCTGAGGAGTTGAGCTTTCTCTAGGACTGCTGTGTTAGTGATCGTGTCCCTCCAGGTGATGCCCAGTACACGTCTAAGGCAGCGAAGGTAGAAGGTATTTAGCCGCCGCTCTTGGTGGAAGTATAAGGTCCATGTTTCACTTCCATACATGAGGGTGCTGATAACACATGCCCTATACACTTGTACCTTTGTACGGATAGTGAGCTTGCTGTTGTCCCACACTCTTGTTGTGAGCTTCCCAAAAGTTGAGGCAGCTTTTCCGATCCGGCAACTGAGTTCAGCATCAAGTGACAGGTTGTCAGTGATGGTGGATCCAAGGTAGGTGAAGGTGTTTACGGCTTCCAGGGTGTAGCTGTTGATGGTGATGGAGGGAGGATTTACAGTTCCCTGACCCATCGTCTTAGTTTTCTTTATACTAATGGTCAGGCTGAAGTCCTGGCAGGCTTGGGTGAACTGGTCCATGAGTGTTTGCAGCTGCTCCTGAGAGTGTGCTACCACTACTGCATCATCAGCAAATAGCATGTCCCGAATGACAAATTGCTTGACCTTTGTTTTTGCTTTTAGACGGCTGAGATTCAACAGATTTTCATCTGTCCTTGTGTGAAGGTAGACTCCTTCTGTTGATTTACCAAAAGCCTGGCGCAGAAGGAGGGAAAAGAAGATCCCAAACAGAGTGGGTGCCAACACGCATCCCTGCTTGACACCACGACGAATGCTGAAAGGGTCTGAGGTGGACCCATCAAATTGGATGGTGCCTTTCATGTCAGTGTGAAAGGACTGAAGAATGCGGAGAAGTTTTTGGGGACAGCCTATTCTTTCTATTAACTGGAAGAGACCACTCCTGCTTACAAGCTATATATATACACACACATATATACATATGTGTGTGTATATATCTATATATATATATGTACATATACATATATGTGTATATATGTATGTATATGTATATATATACATATATATACATATATGTAGATAAGTTACTTACTTTTATTTTAAATAGTAAATATTGTATTAACATGTCCAAATGCAGTTAACTTTCTACCCTAATACACTTCATTTTCCAGGAACGTATATTAAGTCAACTATTTAATAAGAAACGGTCCCTGTGAACTTATACTAAGTCAGAACTTATTAAAAAAAATTTTTTTTTTCCCCCGGAGTGGTGGATCCGTAGATCTCATTAGATCATTCACCTGTGTTCTTAAAAGTCTTACAGTCATCTTGCCTTGGCTTGTCACTGATACTAGACTTTGAAGAAGGAGAGCATGCGGTGCGTGTCGCACAAGCGCACAACATGTCAGTATGTGCAGATATTTCTACAAGTCCCTCGGTGATAGAGGAATGGTGATGTGTGCAGGTTTGATGGCCTATGAACATACACATGGCGATGCTCGTGACCCATTTAACAGCACTGCATTGTTGATTAAACAGCAACAGACCTTGGTGATGTCGTGAGTGACTGAGCAGCCCCCTGAGTAGCACTGTTCTCCCAGACATCTGGGAAGTGTATAGAAAAGTAGGCCTAAACAAATACCTGTTCACCTATCAAGCTGACCAGCAACATGCGGTTTGACGGCTGTTCCTATTAGCAGGGCGAAAATAAGAAAAATATTGCAACATAAATCAGGCTAACAATAGCCACCTGGAATGTCCGGACAATTCTCGATCCTGAGCGATTGGAAAACCCCAAATGACGAATTGGAATTGTGACAAACTTTCTTGATATGGGGTAGACATTGAGGCCCTTGAGGAAGACAGTTATAGCGATGAGGACCAATTAACAGAAGTGGGGGCTGGCTACACTTTTTCTTGAAAGGGCATGCCGATGGTAGCTGTAAGGGGTTTGATGTAAGGTGGATTGAGCACCCCATCCTGAATCGGTCTATACGTAGGCGGCACATAACGGACGTCACAGACACAACTCCTACATTTGACCGACCTGTGTGACAGGGCTTGCCCATCGAGGGCTGGGCTGCTCAGTCACGTATCATTGCATACGTGAGGAAGACGGAAGGGATTCACGTGTGATAGGGTACATATAAACAAATCTGGATCCTTGGACCATCTGCTTGCGCACAACCAAACTACTTGTAGAAATGGCCTTATTCTGTGAAGAAGTGGCAATCACCACCATATGTATATATATATGTATATGTATACATATATATACATATATACATATGCATATATATGTACATGTATATACATGTATATACATATGTATATATATATATATATATGTATATATGTATTGTTACAAACGCCTGTGCTGATTGGGAACGATCAAACACAGTGTCGCACAAGAAAGAAAAAAATAAAATAAAATGCGATAAAGGTCCCAGGTATGAAACGCTAACGGTTTCATCGAAGGGATAAAAGGGGAAAATCAAGCCTTCTACTTCCCGCTCCAGAAAGGTAGTGAATAAGCCGAGAAAACAGAATGGACCCTGGTCAAGCCAAAGAAAACACGAACACAATATCATATATTTATAACAAACAAAAACAAATAGCTTTTTATTATAGAATAAATAGCAGCAGCAGCAGGGTGTTAGCCGGGAATTCAATTAACACATCAACATATTTTCTTTTAAGGATTCTCTCCTTCTTTCTTCTCTTTTTTTTTCTTTATATGATTATAAAGTTCACAATTCAAAGCTTAGATAATAGTTACAGATGACAGTTCATATAAAATGTTCAGAGTCAAAGTTCATATAGAATTGTTACAGTTAAAAGTTCAAAAGTGTTCTTGAAACTACGGAGTCAAATGAGATAATGCAAAATATTTTAAACAAGGAGAGACTTACATTTATGAAGAGATTCCTTTTAAACATTCCCTTTTCCTTTCTCGTATTACTTCAGTGTCACATCAAATAGGTTCCTTTTTTTCTCTTCTTTTTTTTCACACAATAACTTTACAAATTTCCTTAGCAAATAGTAAGTCTTTTAAAATCACTCGATACACGTTTAAGGTTTTTCCTTTCCTCTGTCTCCTCTCTCATAGCAGCAGCGAATTTTCTCATATGTCCGGTCGCTTTGAAATCTTCTTAACTTGTGTCTTTTAAAACTATTTCTTTCTTTCTTTTTCACTAAATTAGCGGGAAGTTCAAGGGAACGCTATGAATTTTGGAGTCACGCGTACTTAAAAGTTCACTAAAGTTCGTGGCTGGTTTTGGCCACCGGTGTGAGGGGGGGGGAAAGGGTGGAGGTGTTATGATTCTTAATAAAGGGTAGTAATCAGAATGTAAAATATTTTATATTTCCTGACTTCATCCTTACCCGTTTTGTTTTTCTCTCTATCATTCAAACATTTAAAAGTGTACTCTTACATATTCATGACAGTATGCATATATGTATGTGTGTGCATATGTATATATATGGATATATGTATGCATATGTGTATATGTATGTATATGGATATATGTATGTATATATATGTATATATATATGGATATATGTTTGTATATGTATATATATATATGGATATATGTTTGTATATGTATATATGTATATATATATGTATATATGTATATATATGTATATGTATATGTATATATATGTATATATATATGTATATATATGTATATATGTATATATATGTATATATATATATATATATATGTATTATGTGTATATGGATATGATATCTATTATTATACTAAAGCTGAGTTTATCAACCTTCTCCAGCTAAAGGATTTTTTTCTATTTATGTTATGGACACAATATTTATACTTAGATATTCCTTGGTGTTAGCACTACAAAGTGTATGAAAAAAATCAGTTTAATTGGCTTTAATTAGGCGTAATTAGCAATTAAGTCAACGACCGACCAATCCCTGTCTTAGAGATTACCTGTCTCTCTTCCCATCTTGCTTTGTCAGTTAAGTTAACTCTCCTCCCACTCTGTATTTGTCAGTTAGTGAGAGTGACATAGCGAGCCTGTAATAACTGAAAAATCAGCACTGACGCCCACACCCTAGCACCTACGTACGTAGATTCACCCCCCTTTCATTTCTCCAGGCTAAAGAGATTTTTTAAATAAAGTGGCGTAAATCAGGCTTAAAAATAGATTTTTTTAAATTACTTTAATTATTAATTTATAGAGTCAAATTTAACATGATTATTAAACTTTAAAATATTTCATGTTGGGTAAAAAAAAGTAGTTATATATTTAAATGTGATGGGATCTTATTCAAATGAGCCAACGTTGACTCCCCCCATCGTTTAACTAAAACAAACTAAAAGAATACATTGCTGACTAACTCCTTGATTTTTGGTAATTTATCTATCTTAAATTAGTGAATCAATCAACTTATTTGGTAAGTAGATAAATTGTCTTTGCTTCTCTTTTCCGAAAAATTAAAATAAATTTAGCTGCGAAATAATTCAAATCAGCTTATTTTGTTTTAAAATCAAGATTTGTGGGTTAAACTTCGCAAATTTTTTATAAGAAGTATATATTAACATTACCGACAAAAACTTAGTTACCTTAACCCCTAAACCGTAACAGAATTTGCAAAAAAAGTTAATTCACAACTGTCATATATCCCCAAATAAGTTTCCGTTTTAATTTTGACGACGATTTGGAAGTTTAACCGATTTAAGATTGTTTTGAGATTAAAAAATGTATGAGATAAATAATACACACACACAAACAAACCAATGCCTTTTTATTGTAACTAAGTTTTTGTCGGTAATGTTAATATATACTTATAAAAAATTTATTATGTTTCCTAGTTTTTAATACAAAACAAATCAAGAGTTTATTAGAAAATAAGTTGTTTAGAATTAAATTGTCAGCTACGACATAATTTATTTACTAAAAGAATAGGTAAATGCCTCACGATTTAACTCTTAATATTATTGAAAAAGAAAGTTGGGAAAATTCGAACCGTGCTATTTATGAACTTCCTAACTGGGTAAAGAAGAACAATTTCCTCATAAATTCCTACAATAAAATAAATTGAACCCTCATTTTATGTCTGTGTTTTTGCAATAAATGTTTTATTTTTCTTGCACCCATTATTTTACAATACTAAATATATTTTCTTGGAGATATGTTAGCACCATATATATTTATAATATGCCTAGACTACATGAGTAAACATCATTAGATGTTATAAATAATTTTTTTTTTAAAGGCAAGAAGCAGGCAATATTCTGCACCGAATGCAGCATGGAACATCACCCTCTATGTGAACTCCGATAAAACCAAGTTCATGTGTTTTTAAAATTAAGGAGGCATCTCTACGTTCGATGATAAAACCTGGAAATTGGTGTTACAATTAACGTAGCTAGGTAGTAATATCTTATCTAAAGAAAGTCATGTTAATCAATGCATAGTGACTGTCATGGACTATCAGTCATATAGAAATCTGATCTCATTGACAAGTTAAAGCAACAATTCTTCACAACCATAGCTGTATCATTGCTACTGTACAACTGTACCACTTGGACACTAACATAGCACCTAGAGAATAAGCTACATGGGAACTGCACAAGAATGCAGTATGTAATTTCAAAAAAGTTGTGGAAGCAACACCCCATGAGAAAGCAGCTGTATGGCCACTTGCCACTTATCACACAAACAATCTGAGTAAAATGCTGGACACTGCTGGAGAATCAAGGACAAACTCATGATGTTTTTGTATGGAAAGCAGCAGACAAGCACGCCAGTGTGGACCGTTGAGCAAAGATGTACATTGACCAACTCTGTGCAGATATTGGATGCTGTGAAGAGGACCTCTTGAGAACAATGATTGATAGGGTAGGGTTGGCTAGAGATTGTCATGGATATCCATGATTAAAATCCTACTTACCTTTAATTACAAATTAACTAACCAAGTGACCCTTCTCTTGTTCTTCCTTTGGTAATTTGAAAATGTTTACTCCAGTTTAAATAACTTATTTGGACAGTTTGGGAAAACTTTAAATTAGTGAAATAATATTATCATGTGATTTTTTCCAACAATCTAAACTGATCACAATGGGTGACCCAACGGGTCACGTATTTTCTAGTATATATATATAGTTGCTTAATATGTATATATATATATATATAACCATCATATATATATATATATGTGTATGTATATAACTGTTACAATAAGCGCGTAATTGTATACAAAGAGAGATGTGTAGGAAAAGACAGCAAGAGGGTCAGAGTGAGTGGGTAGGTATGGATTGGAACCGGGTTGCTTTGCTGGGTGCCAATAGTTGCAGAAGTCGGGGTGGCTGAACTGTGAAGAAGAAATTCTTGCACTGTCACAGCAACGGGTCTAACATCATGGCATCACAGAAGAAGAAGAAGAAGAAATGAATAGAGAAGAAGAAGAAGAAATGAATGAAAGAAAAAGAAGAAGAAGAAGAAGAAGAAGAAATGAATAGAGAAGAAGAAGAAGAAGAATGAATAGAGAAGAAGAAAAGAAGAAGAAAGAATAGAGAAGAAGAAGAAGAAATGAATAGAGAAGAAGAAGAAGAAGAAGAAGAAGAGAAGAAGAAGAAATGAATAGAGAAGAAGAAGAAGAAGAAATGAATAGAGAAGAAAGAAGAAATGAATAGAGAAAGAAGAAGAAGAAATGAATAGAGAAGAAGAAGAATGAATAGAGAAAAAGAAGAAGAAATGAATAGAAGAAGAAGAAATGAATAGAAGAAGAAGAAGAAGAAGAAATGAATAGAGAAGAAGAAGAAGAAGAAGAAGAGAAGAATGAATAGAGAAGAAGAAGAAGAAGAAGAAGATGAATAATATAATAAGATATGATTATAGAAGAAGAAGTATACAAGACAAAAAGATTTATCGAATTCCTTTTTTCTAACTCTAACCTATGACACAGACAACCCTAACCCTAACCCCCAACCCCAACAGACACAGACGAACACGACCCCAACAGACAAAGCAAGCACCCTAGTTAAAATCAACAACTGTGTAATATTTTAAAGTTCTCCTTCCTCATAAAAAAAAACTCCTGTGATAGACGTCTTGATTATTTTATATGGGTCCCAGTGATGTAGCGCAGGTTTTGAGCACCCACAGCAATTTGAAAGTTGAGAGTTCCACTTTAGTTTCTTGTTAAATATCAAAGTTTTAACTTAGTAAAAGTCCACAAGACCAAGGCCAGTTTAGGGGTTTATATGTGTTGTAAGTACACCAATCTTATTAATTGTCAATGTTGATAGTCATTGGCTCCCCGAGAGAGCTAGTCTGCTCTTTTCCAGCTTCTTTTTTTTAGGGGGGAGGGGCTTTTTTATCATTAGGTATTTTACTAACCCCCAGACATGTGGTGTAGGGAGGCGCGTGTTGTACTGGTTAGAGTGAGGGAGTCTATCTCCTTTTTAATAGTGCTAGACCAAGGAGATTATTTTAGCATCTGAGGCAGAGCACCACACCTCCTCACTTTACCGCACAGATCCCTGTGCTACTCATACGCTGAGTTGGCGAGGGCCAGTATCGAACCTGGAATGTTGTGGTTCCTAGTCAGACGCTCTACCAACTGAGCTAAGCCGGCGATTTCAATGCATGAGGGTTCATACAATGAACAACCTACACAGTGTTTTGTTTATAGTGGTGAAGGCTTGTATTGGACCATTCCGCACTTTTTGGCACAGTCGATAGGAAAGAATTGGTGCACAATGAATGCCACAAACCCAATCAATGACTGACCTTTTAAATTCAGAGTTTTCCTTCTCCAAGACTGGTTACCTATCCAAGGTTAAAAAGTTCAGTATGCCTTACCCATAGCTGGAGCGAGAATATATGGATTCATACCTTTCCCAAGGGTATTAGCACTATGTGAAATGCAAAAAGCTTTGTCGAGGATTTAAACTCGGGTGAATGAGTCCACCTCCTATATCTCTAATCATTATGCCATGATATATATATATATATAGAGAGAGAGTCTGTTCATATCTATATTATATCTGTTCCTATCTGAGACAGATCTTTGGTGGTTGAGCAGTCCATGACATGCAACACTCCACTTTGGCCCTTACTTAGGCTAGACGGGCGGTCGGAAAGGTCATCTCCAATCAATCTCTCCGGCCGCCCGTCTAGCCTAAGTAACAGCCAAAGTGGAGTGTTGTATATCATGGACTGCTCAGCCACTAGGATTCCGTCCTTAAGCATCACGGTTTATAATCCATGGCTAACAGGTGGCTTCAGTGGGTAGATTTTACCCCTCTGCAGAGGTGCAGTCGGTGTATTCTTTCCCCATCGAATAGTCATATCAAGCCCTAGCACCTATATGATTGGCCAACCCAATTGCCCTTATGGCAACCCCCAACCCTTTTTATTATATATGTGCTAGAAAGCAGTAGCTGAGGGTTTTATATTGGAAATTCCATAACCAATTATCTCCCCCTGTCGCTAGGGGGAAAATCGCCATCATCGTATGTTGGTGCCAATACCAAAAACTTTACTTATCACGGAGCACCCACTGAGGGTAGTCACGTAAATAGCGGTCCCTACACTTCATTCATCACTTAGCCCAAAAACAGGGCTTACTTATCGCATAGCAGTACTGGAGGAGAGATGTAAAAACACCAAGCTCTCATTACCAAGCCCAAAACAGGGCCCACTTATCACAGAACTCTACAACCAGTTCACTTCTAAGGCATTGTATCAGCATACGTTAAAAGGCGGTACAATAGCACACTTACTGAAGGATGAGAAACTACCGAGACGAAGCGTCTTATCAACATTTCCTACCGACGAACATAATACCCTGTTATCACCACTACTACAAGAAAATTATTAACTCAAATAAGTCTAGTAGCAAATACCAATAAAATTTGCAACAAGTTCTTGTATTAAAATTCCATTGTGTGTTTGTCTTCTTTGTCAGACAATTTGCCTACAACTACAGAGAAATAAGAGCTCCCGTAAATACAACTACGGAGAAATAAGAGCCCGTAAATATTCTTAATGAAGTTAAACTCTATCTGATGGTAAAGTTCCAATTCTAGAGCTCTGGGGAATGTGGTGTACCCCTTCATCACCATTAATCCCAGGTCCACTCTAACTGAGAGTGGTAGTACATGTTAGGGTATCATCTATAGATTAAATAGAACAAAATGAGTTCTAAAAAATTTGAGTTTAAAAAAAAAAATGAATACTCATTAAGAATGACTAAAACAAAATGTTTTTGGCTGACTTCTGATTTAGGTCAGAAATTAAAAAGGAAAGTTTTTTGGTGCTACCTAATGACAGTTTAACTACAGTCTATGAATTAACATTTTGCGAATTGGGTTACGGTTTTAGGGGATTAAGGTTGTTTTTAATTACGTATTGCTTAAAAAAACTAAACAACAAAAACCCCAAATTACTATACATTTAATTAACCATTGAAATTAATTATTGAATCTATTATTGAGACAGTTCTTTGTGTTAGTATTGCAATGTATAATTTCAATTAAACTTAGTTTAAAAATATTTTTCAACATTGTATGTATAGTAATTTTGGTTTTTTGTTGTTTATTTGTTTTTTAAGCAATACGTAATTAAAAACAACCTTAATCCCCTAAAACCGTAACCCAATTCGTTTTTGACAAAATGACTTTAGCCCCCCTACAGAAAATAATTTACCAAAAATCAGGAAATTATCGGATTTTAATGAAATTTTCAGTGTTTATGTATTCAATAAATGATATTTATAATGCATTATTTATTTTATTTCAAAGTTATGAATAGAAACAAACATTTTTTTTTACGGTGGCTTTTCTATGAGAAAATAAGTACCGAAAATCGAAAAATAAAATGTAAAAAAATAATAAATAAATAATTTTTTGGAGATTTCTTTTTTACTCATTTCGATAATTATTCAATTGGCTATTATTTTATAAAAGAAAAATTATACATCAATGTTTTTTTTCTGCTTAAAAGGGGGAGGGGGTACATTTTCAATCGAGTTTTTCTTCAAAACTTATTTAAGTAGATATTTATTTTTAGAATCTAAAAATATAAGATTTTAAACAGAACGTCAGGCTTTTCATATTTTAAATGAATTTTATATATTAATTTTTCATAGCAAAAATACTAAATTAAAGTTTTGAAATAAAATAACTAATGCATTATAAAATTCATTAACTATTAAATCAATACTGAAAAATTCATTAAAATCGGATAATTACCTGATTTTTGGTAATTTTTTTTGCAAACGCGAATGTTACAGTAAAATTGTAAACAGGCACTTAAAAACATCGAAAACGAGGCTGACTGGCTGATATCGTCGAAATTGACCAAAACAAATACTTTTAAATCTATTAAAAATAAACTGCATATGTAATGATATTTTTCTTTTTTTAATTATGGTTATTATATTACTACTTATCGATTTAGACAAAGTTTGACCTTAAATGAATGATAGATTTAATTATTTCTAATTCGCTTTTAAAATTCCTAGCAGACAACAAAATCGCCTATCCCTAATATATTTTATTAAAAGTATTAATCCCAGTTGAGAAACTAAAAATATATACATTGGACTTCATTTTATATTCCACTAACATCTGTCCGGTTAGATTAGGGGTAAAAAAAATTACGCAACTGAATTTACAGTCAACCTTTATTTAAATTTTTACCATTCATCTAAATTATTCCAGAAAAAACAAAAAAAAAAAACAAAAAAAAAAACAAAACAAACAAACAAACAAACAAACAAACAACAACAACTACTACTACTACTACTACTACTACTACTACTACTTCAAGCATTCATTTTTTTCAGTTCTGAGGTGAAAAATGTGTATAACTGAAACACTACTCAACAACTTTAAATCTATAAAACATCAATTAATACTGTCATTTAATTTTTAATGTTTATATTTAATGTTTTCTTCAGGATTTGATCTTTTTATAAATGTAAAAATTACGGACTGGAATTTTTTTTATTCAAACGAACAGAGGTTAAAAAAGAAAAGAAAAGTAAAAAAAGAAAAAAAAAAGACAACGAAAAATGTCTTTTATCCAATTAAATTTATGTTTTTTCGTTTAAGATTGGAAAAAATTTAAATTAACTGAATCACTACGCAACAACTTTAAATCTACACAACATCAATTAATACTGTAGTTTAATTCTTTAAAAAAACTTCTAAATGAATTATATTTTAAGTTATGTTTTCCTTAGTAGAGTTTGATTTTGTTTTATCAAAAGTATTAAACCCAGTTGAGAAATTAAAAATATATACATTGGACTTCATTTCATATTCCACTAACATCTGTCCGGTAAGATTAGGGTAAAAAAATTACGCAACTGAATTCACAGTCTACCAAAAAAAAAAAAAACCCCAAAACATGTAGGTATTATCAAAACGGTCACGTGATCAGTTTAGGCCATCTTGAATAAAACGGAAATAGATATTTCCGAACTTTGTTTCTCAAAAATCTTGTAAAAAACAATTAAACATCATACAGGGTTGTTATTGAAGTAAGTCAGTTAGACAGTCAACCATTGGTTTTAGCAATGTGACTGGCCAAGCCTAACCATGAAGTTACTAGTTCTCCAATGAACCCACTATGACAGCTTAAATAATTACTGCCACTCCTGCCAGGAAGAGTCCATTAAGCTGAGGAGGTGTTTGACTGTTCACTGTCCAATAGTTAACAATCTGTAACAGTCATTTCCAGACTGCAGGTTCAATCCTGGCTAAGGGTGAAAGTAACACAGAATAACAATTATCAGTATTCTACAGTTGTTACAAAGAAAAACAGTTAATTCAAAGATCAAATTATCCGATTGGGAAAAATTACATCGTTATCTTGAAAAATAAATAAACCTATCCGTATTACACGCGAAAGGGTAATTTTCAGGCCGCAATTTAGACAAAAAATTACATATTATTTCCCTTTGACGATTATACATCTACATATGGCTGTCCGATATGGACATACTTTTTTTTTTAGCCAAAATTTACTATTAAAATGAATAAAATTTTTAAAAACTTTGATATTAAAATTTACTATTAAAATGAATAAAATTTTTAAAAACTTTGATATTAAAATTTACTATTAAAATGAATAAAAACTTGAAAAAAATTAATATTAAAATTTCACAGTGAAATTGACTTTAAAAAAATGTCTTAGGTATTGGTATTAATTTTTAAAATCGAAAATGAAATGAAATGAAAATTTGAATATTTTTTCTAAGAGAAAAACTGATAAAATAATCAATATATACTCACTTTTTATTCTAATGGGTCGAAAAAGTTGAAAAATATTTTTTTACGCTAAGAAAAACAAACAATATTTACTGAGAAGCGTCTCGTCTCTTTGTATAAAAACAAAACAAATATGTCAGTTTTGCTCTTCCGTATATTCTAAGAATCACACATTACTATTCAACAATAAAAATTACAAATTCTTTGAAAAATATTAATATATCGTGGACCGGACCAATTTTTAGTTGACCTGAATTCTAAAATTCATATATTTAAATATCCGTGAAAAATTCGATTTTTTCACGCAGAAAAAAAAAATGTAATTTATTTCACGCAGAAAAAAAAAAAAAAAATTTAAGCATACGAAAAAATTAATTTCTTAAAAAAAATAATTTTTTTTGACAATTTAATAGAATATAGTACATACCAATTATAAAAGCAACAAAAAAAAAAGTTTTCAAATAATATTATGACATTTGTTTGCATTTTTTATTTCCGATTTCATTGATTTTTCCAAAAAAAACCCCTACTGCCTTGTATGTTATACAATTTCTTTGATATAGTTATTCAGACTCTTATCTTTATAGAAAAAAAGTAAAAAAGTTTTCTGACGGGTCATTTTTTTTATCTCATAAAATAAAACAGGAGGGGGGATAGACCTCGTAAAAAATTATTTCCCCTAATATATTTTAGGAAAAAACTATTTCAGATATATTTACATCCAAAGGTAAACATTTATGGAAATTTTCGTGAAAATCAGACAATTAATTGATTTTTCATAGAATTAAAAAAAAAAACAACCTCTTATCGTAACTTGTTTTTAGCTACGTTAAATTTCAGTTGATTTAACAGTGCAAAAATGAAAACATTGTTTTTCAATCATAATTTCATTATTTCCGTGAGCTGAAATTTTTTAAAAATCCATCAGGAGTTTGTTTAATGTTTTTTCTTTCGAATGGAAAATTTTTTTCAAGAAAATATTATTTTTTTTTGCATTGTGTTGAATATAGGGAGGGGGGAATTTCACAGGGTAAAATTGGTGGTACCTAATATATATTAATTAACGTATTAAGTTTTATTTTCTTTAGAATTTGATTTTTATTAAAAGTATTAATCCCAGTTGAGAAATTAAAAATATATACTTAGCTATGTGCAAAATATCGCCGACTTTATAAAAGGGTGATCACAGGAAATTCTTCTAAAAATCATATAAAATAAACTATTCGATTTTAATAAAACTTTCGGTATATGAAGTAATAAAAGACGAACTTTTATTGTAAATAAATGTTTACTAAATTGAAAAGGCTAATAATTTTTTTCGTTAGTTTTTGTTTCGCCCGTACCAAGATCTTTTTTTTTTTTTTGTACATAAATAAATTTTACATTTTTCAAAAGACAATTCGCTTATAAATCGGTTTTGGAAATAGGGCATCTTAAACATTGAAACTTAAATCTCGTAAATAAGAAAAAATATGTATCTTTTTTTTTTTTTTTTTTTTTAATTTTTAGATTATTTTCAAAAGAATTTTATATTAAAAGTTCCTATTATCTACATTTTTATTTCATTTTTCAGGGATTTTAAAAAATTTATAAAATGCAAAATAAATACTTTTCTTTAATGTACAGCAAAATCGTATTTATTTAATCAAAGAAAATATTGTATAAAAAATATCTTGCTAAAACTAATGACATATAATATATATAGTATATATTTTTAATTTCTCAACTGGGATTAAGTTCCATATTATATACATGGGACTTCATTTGATACTCTTCGTGGTAATAAAGGACTATTGGCTTGTAAATTCCTACCATAAAATAAACTGAACCCCCATTTTATGTCCGTGTTTTTGCAATAAATGTTTTATTTTTCTTGCACCCGTTATTTTACAATACTGAATATATTTTCTTTATTTATTTTAATATTCACTTCAATGTGTATATTCTAAAAGTTTTTATTTTGTGATTTATTTTGTTCGTTTATACACTTCAACTTTTTACTCGTAAATTCCTACCATAAAATGCCCAAGCCTAATTTTATGGTAGGAATTTACGAGTAAAAAGTTGAATATTACCTTTTGTAGTTATTTCTTTTCTTTTTGGCTTTGGTACTCTAAAATCAAAACGTCAGATTTTAATCATCGTCGACGAAAAAACAAAATTACGGTCATAAAAGGAGGATCCAATTTATGCTTAAATTGTAAAACGAACCCCCACTTTAAAACTAACCATTCTCACAAAATAAAAACTTTTAGAATATGCACATTGAAGTGAATATTAAAATAAATAGAGAAAATATATTTAGTATTGTAACAACGGGTGCAAGAAAAATAAAACCTTTCTTGCAAAAACACGGACATAAAATGGGGGTTCAGTTTATTTTATGGTAGGAATTTACGAGCAAATAGTCCTTTATTACCCTCTTCGTTAGGGTTAGGGTTGGATTTTCGGGAAAAACGCCCTAAGTTGGCTGTTTTTTTTTTTTTTTGCAAGTGACACCGCTTCGGCTACGGACTTCAATCGTAGCTGGTGTTTTTTTTTCAGCAGCCACCGGCTAGCGGTTTTGAGGCAGGGGGCCGGGACGGTTCTCCGCGAAGAGTACCCTTCGTTTCATATTTCACTAACATCTGTCCGGTAAAATTAGGGTAAAAAAAAAACTTCATTTGGTACTCTTCGTTAGGGTTAGGGTTGGGTTTTCGAGAAAAACGCCCTAAGCTGATTGTTTTGTTTTTTTTTTTGTAAGAGACACCGCTTCGGCTACGGACTTCAATCGTAGCTGGTGTTTTTTTTTCTTTCAGCAGCCACCGGCTAGCGGTTTTTAAGGCAGGGGGCCGGGACGGTTTCTCCGCGAAGAGTACCCTTCGTTTTCATATTTCACTAACATCTGTCCGGTAAAATTAGGGTAAAAAAAAAAAAAAAAAAAAAAAAAAAGAAATACGCTACTGAATTCACCATCTGCCAGCTTTACGTATGTAAGTATTTGCAACTTATTTACAAAGTTATTTATTGTTCAAATATTATGTTAGCTTGGCGCGTTAACACAATAAAAACGTTAACGGTTATTTATTTATTTATTTTATTTATTAAAGTTGATATGCCAGTCATTACCCCCTCCCCTCCCCCTCCCCCTCCCCGTCTATCCTGCATATGCAATATCCCGTCTAGCAAGAGTCTTTTAGTTGCTAATAATATAAACAACATAGTGTTGCACACTCTTTGTGTGTATTGTGTTTGTTAGCATTGCATCGCAAGTTTTTACAGAGACAAGTGCGTGAACTAATTTTAATTCTTTGATAATATTAATTACAAAAAGAAGAAAAAAAATAACAACAACAACTGATTATTACTTGTTTTAATCATTCAATTAATTAATTAATTTTATTTTATTATTTTTAAAAATATTTTAGTCTTCGTTTTGCCAAAGGTCAGGGCCAGATACTAGGCGTCCTTGACATATAACCAGAAATCAATTCATTACATCACAAAAGATATTAAGCTCGGGTAAGTACCAGTATATTTTTTTTTGTCCCTTTTCCTCTAAATTATCACGAAAGAAGACAAAAAAAAAAAATAATAAAGAAGTATTGTTATTTTCTTATCGAGGGACGAATATAAATATCCAAAATACCTACTTTGAAATTTGAAGCACTCTTTTTAAAAACTGTTTTTTTATTTTAAATTTTCTATCTAAAGCACACGTGTTTTCTATAGAAAATAAAATTATACGAAAAGATAAATATTTATTTATTTTTTTTTTTTCATACTTTATTTTTATATTAAAGGTATTTGAAATATTCTTTAAAGTTTTTAAAGATTTATATTCAGATATGAAACTATCTATTTAATTTAACTCGTATTTTATTTTATTTTATTTAATCGGTGAACCGCTAAAGATTCGTCTGTTTTGTTTCGTATTTAAAAGAAGAAAAAAAAGTTGGAAATGGTTTCAATTTTTAAAATTTGTTGTATAAATTTAAATACACCCCTCCCCGAAAATCACTATTTAAATTTGATTTTCTCATTTATATTTTTAAGAAATTAAGTCATATAGAAAATAGACCTCAGCAGTATTTCATTTATTTTTTTTTCAGCAAATCGTATTGTTTTCTTTTTTCTTTTTACTAAACAATTTTTGTCCTGCCATCTAATTTACATTTTTCTCGTATTTTCTGCCTTAATTCTGAGAAACTTATATAATATATCATATTATGTTTGTTTCACTTTGATATTTTCGTTTTAAAACATATTTCCCCACGCCTAGGTAAAACCATCATAAACAGCTACAGACAATACTTAGCAAAAAAAAAAATAAATAAAGAAAAACAATTCACGTATATACACTTGTATATGTGCATGTATAATATACACTGTACAGTATACAGTGTAGTACACCTTGTTAATTTTACGGTGAGGTTTATCGGTTTTGATTTTATCTCATTTTTTATTTATTGCTTGGTCCAGTAATTATGGGAAAGTGCTTCACCCTAAATATTATTCATCATTCAATAATTCTACTTTTGTCAGTAATCATATCAGTATTTGTATTAAAAAAAAAATTAAAATCATGTAAACAACAGACCTCAGCAGGAATTAATTTTTACTCTTTTATATTATATTGTCATTATTGTCATTCACATACAGTCCTGTTTCGTCGTTTCACGGCTCATCAGTGTGACTAGACAAGGAAGGTTGCTTCAGACTAGGTTCGAAACCCGACCGAATTGTCATCAGTCAGACATCTTATATATATAAAAAAAATATAGAAAACATTTAAATATATTATATTTAAATGTTTTCTATATTTTTTTTCTAGTAAATAATCTTCTTTTTTTTCTTCTTTTTCTTTTTAAAGAAGGTCATATCGTGTTTTGTTTATCCCGATATTTTTTGTTTTATATTCAAAAATAAATTCTTAAAATTAAAGGTTGCCAATAAGTGTATCAGCTTTTTTTTTTTTTTTTCCACCGGGGGTATGATATAACATACGGTCACAAGTATTGGGGCATTTAACTAGGATCGAACTCGCTCTTCAGTAGTAATAGACTAGCTTGTTAACCATTATATCACGATGGGACACCCAAGATATTTACCCAGCCCGTTCGCTATGGGCAAGATGTAAAACAAGGTTGCAAACATTGCATTGGGACATCCAGTGAGGATCGAACTCGCTCTATTCCTATTTAGTGACAATGGATCTGCGAGACTAGATTGCTAACAATTACTCCACGATGGGTCGCCCTTGCTTGGGTCAATAGTAATGGGAGAGTGCTTTACCCAAAATATCCATGTTATAGTGCATTTACCTTCAGATCTATTTTTTTTTTGTTTTGTTTTTTTAAAGAGGTTATTTTGCCGGTCTTGGTCGAGTAAATAAACCTGCTTTTTGGCTTATTATGCCGGTACTCGTAACTTTCAAAGGTAAAAGAGCCCGTGCCCAATGGCAAGTTTTGGGTTTGCAGAGACTGTTATGCCTGAATATTCCAAGATTGATGCATTTCTTTTAAGGTAATGAAGGGCTATTTGCTCGTAAATTCCTACCATAAAATAAACTGAACCCCCATTTTAATGTTCGTGGTTTTGTATTAAAATGTTTTTTTGTTTTTTTGCACCCTTATGTTACAATACAAAATAATTTTCTCTATTTATTTTAATATTCATTTCAATGTGCATATTCTAAAAGTTTTATTTTGTGAGATTGTTTAGTTTAAAGTGGGACTCATTTTACAATTTAGGCATAAATTGGATCCTTCTTTTATGACCGAATGTTTTTTCGTCGACGATGATTAAAATCTGACGTTTTTGTTTTAGAGTAGCAAACCAAAAAGAAAAGAAATAACAACAAAAAGTAATATTCAACTTTTTACTCGTAATTCTGCCATAAAATTAGCTGGGCATTTTATGGTAGGAATTTACGAGTAAAAAGTTGAAGTGTAAAAACGAACCCCACTTTAAAACTAAGCATTCTCACAAAATAAAAGCTTTTAGAATATACTATTGAAGTGAATATTAAAATAAATAAAGGAAATATATTTAGTATTGTAACATAACGGGTGCAAGAAAACATTTATTGCAAAAACACGGACATAAATGTGGGTTCAGTTTATTTTATGGTAGGAATTTACGAGCAAATAGTCTTCATTACCTCTTTTAATTTGATCATTAGGTACACCAATTTGGACCCTGTGCAATTTACCCCCCTACATTTAACACAATGAAACTTGCAGAAAAATTAATATTTTCTTGAAAATTTTTTTCCATTCGAAAGAAAAAAATTAAATAAACTCCTGATGATTTTTTAAATTTTTTATCAGCATAGGAAAATAATGAAAATTATGATTAAAAACAATGTTTTCATTTTGCACTGTTAAATCAACTGAAATTTAACGTAGCTAAAAACAAGTTACGATAAGAGGATTTTTTAAAAATTCTATGAAAAATCAATTAACGGTCCGATTTTCGCGAAAATTTCCATAAATGTTTACCATTGGATGTAAATACATCTGAAATAGTTTTTTTCTAAAATATATTAGGGGAATATTTACGATGTCTATCACCCCCCTATTTTATTTTATGAAATAAAAAAAAATGATGTGGAAAAAAAATTGGTACTATTTTTTTCTATAAAGATAAGAGTCTGAATAACTATATCAATGAAATTGTATAACGTAACCGAATTATAGTTTTTCTATGAAAAAATAATGAATCGGAAATAAAAAGTGCAAAAAAAATGTCATAAATTATATATATTAACTTTTTTTTCTTATATAATTGGTATGTACTATATTTCTATTAAATTGTCAAAAAAAAAAAATGTTTTTAATAAATTAATTTTTACGAGATTTTCAATCTTTTGTGTGATTAAATATTTTTATTTTCTGCGTGAAATAAATTAAATATTTTTTTTTTCCTGTGGAAAAAAATCAAAATTTTCACGGATATTTAAACATGAATTTTAGAATTCAGGTGAACTAAAAGTTGGTCCGATCCGTGCTCGATAATATTTTAAAAGAATTTGTAATTTTTATTGTTGAATAGTAATGTGTGATTCTTAGAATGTACGGAGAGCAAAACTGAAATATGACGAACGCTTCTCGGTAACTAAAGTTTGTTTTTCTGAGCGTAAAAAAATATTTATTTTAACTTTTAACGACAAATTAGAATAAAAATAATATATTGAATGATTGTTTTATCATTTTCTCTTAGAAAAAATATTCAAATTTTCATTTTATTTTCGATTTTAAGAATTAATACTAAAACCGAAGACATTTTTTAACGTCAATTTCACTGGAAAATTTTAAGATAAAGTTTTTCAAGTTTTAACATAGTAAATTGTAATATTAAAGTTTTTTAAAAGATTTATATCATTTAAATTGTAATATTAAAGTTTTTAAAGATTTTATTCATTTTAATAGAAAAATTTGGCTAAAAAGTTTGTCCGTTACACCCATCCGTACAGATGCATAACTGTAAGAGGGTAATAATATGTATTTCTTTCTCTTAAATTCGCGGCTTGAAAATTACCCTTTCGCACGTAATATGGATAGGTTTTTTTTATTTTTTAAGATAACGATGTAATTTTTCCCAATCGGATAATTTGATCTTTGAATTACTATTTTCTTTTGAACAACCCTGTACGATCTTTTTTAACGAGATTTTTGATAACAAAGTTCGGAAATATCTATTCCGTTTTATTCAAGATGACCTAAACGGTCTGGTGGTACCTATTGATCATGAAAAAAAAATCATAATGATCAAATTGTTTTATTTATTTATTCACATTCATTTCTTTATAATAGAGAAATATATCTATATCTTCATTAAATCAGGGTTGTTATTGCATTCATGATAAAAAAGAAATATTTACAACGACAGTAAAATAATAGCATAACATAGAGATACCCAAATTTGTTGCTGCTAGCTTTTTAAAACTAATTGAAATTAATTAAATCTATTATTTAAGGTCAAACTTTTGTGTAAACCGATATAGTTAACATAATGACCATCATTAAAAAAAAAAAATATCATTACATATGCTATGCAGTTTATTTTAATACTTTTAAAAGGATTTGTTTTGGTCATTTTCGACGCGATCCGCCATTCGTCTCTTTTTCAATGGTTTTAAAGTGCTTGTTTACAATTTTAATGTAACATACGCGGATTCAAAAAAAAAAAAAAAAAAAAAAAATTACCAAATTCAGGTAATTATCCGATTTTAATGAATTTTTTCAGTATTGATTTATCAATAATGAATTTATAATGCATCAGTTATTTTATTTCAAAACTTTAATTTATTGCTATGAAAAATTAATATATAAAATTCATTAAAATGAAAAGCCTATGTTAGTTTAAATCTTATATTTTTAGATTCTAGAAATAAATATCTATTTAATGCAAACCTTATTTTATTACATCAAAGTATACTTTTTGAAATGTACCCCCCCCCTTTTTCAGCAGAAAAAATATCGATGTATAATTTTTTCTTTTATAAATATAATCAATTAAATAATTATCGAAATGAGTAAAAAAAGAATCTCCAAAAAATTAATTATTTATTATTTTACATTTATTTTCCGAGTTTTTTTTACATTTATTTTCCGAGTTTTTCATAGAAAAGCACCGTAAATTTTTTTTTCTATCATAACTTTGGTCTTTTATCTCTTTATTTATACTGTATCGAAAAAATGTTAGCCCCCAACATAAGGGGGGGGTCAAAATTAAATGACTGAAAAAAATTAAAAAGTTTTAAATAAAATAAATAATGCATTATAAAGATTGTTCTTTGATAAATAAACACTGAACAGTAGTTTAAGTTATGTCAATTTTACGAGGACATATTAATGGTATCTAATATTTTTCATGTAAGAATAATTTTGTATCTTTATCATTATCCATCATAAAATTGTATTGAAAAAAAAAAATTTTTTTTTTTCTTCAAAAAAAAAAATATTTCTTTTTTTTTTTTCTTCTAAAAAAAAAATATTTCTTTTTTTTTTTTTCTTCTAAAAAAAAAATTTTTTTCTTCTAAAAAAAAAAATTTCTTTTTTTTTTTTTTTTTTTAGAAGAAAAAAAAAATATTTCTTTTTTTTTTTCTTCTAAAAAAAATATATCAAATTTTTTTTTCTTCTAAAAAAAAAAAAAAAAATTTCTTTTTTTTTTTCCCCAGGTACTGCTCTGCCTCTTTCGTTTATTCTAAAAATCTCTCTCTCTCTGTTTCTTTTAAAACGGACTCTCTGTTTTAAAACAACACACCACACACTCTCACTCTCTTCACTCTGTTGTCTTTTTACACCATCTCTCTCTCTGTATTTTTTTAAAAAGAAGAGAGAGAAAGTTAATTTTAAACATACAACACAAATTTCTTCTCTCTCTCTCTCTCTCTCTCCCTCGTTCTAATAAATACAGACTCTTCTTTTCTTTCTCCCCAAATTCTCTCTCTTTTTTAAAACTGATTCTCTTCTCTCTCTCTCTCTTGTCTTCTAAGAAATACAATCTCTCCTTGTCTTCTAAGAAATAAATCTCTCCTTTCTCAAACTCCTCTCTGTCTATTGTTAGCAAAATAAACAACTTTTATTCTTTCTTTTCTTTTAAAATTGACTATCCCACTTTGTCTTTTTTTCAAACTTTTTCTCTCTTTCTTTTTCTCAAACACATACTTTTTCTTTTTTTTTCTTCTTTAAAAAAAAAAAAAAAAAAAAAATCTTAAAATTCTTTCTTTTTTTTTTTTTTTTTCTAAACATTTATATATAAAATCAGATCCTTTTTTGATGGCTCATATGAACTCCCACCCACCATACACGCCCCCACCCACCCAGTTACTCAGACAATCTCTGGCGTCTTTTAATTGGTTGAGCTATCTAGCAGATAAAATGCTTAGAAGTTTTGTCGGGCAACTGCATCGGGATCTAATATTTAAAGTCGGTTGGAGTGGGGAGGGGTGGTGGTCTTCTATGACATAAGAAGATATGATAATTGATAAAATAAAATTTTATCTTCTTACACAAAAATGTGCTATTTGCAGAATTGCGTCCCGGCCTCCTGCCTTAAAAAACGCTAGGCGGTGATAGCTTAAAAAACAACCTCACCTACGAATGAAGTCCCTAGCTGAATGATCTGACTTTTTTTTTATTGAAATATAAAAAATATCTAAATATTCAGATTTTTTTTTTTATTGACAAATTATTTTTTTTAGTGTTTTGAAGGCATAAGTAAGCCATATTTTTATCAACAAGTAAATGTAAATATTAGTCCCCCCCCCTCCCTTAAAATATTTTAAAGAGGGGGAGGGTTAAAATATTTACATTTACTTGTGAAAAAAGACTGGGAGGGGTAAAATATCGCATTAACTTTTTGGGAAAAACGCCTTAAGTGCTGGTTGTTTGTTTTCAGCAGGCACTTCATTCGTAGAGCAGGTTTTTTTTCAGCTATCACCGCTAGCGTTTTTCCAAGGCAGAAGGCTGCACCCATAAAAAAAATACAAGTATCTTAGTCTATCTCTCTCTTATATATACTAGCAGATAAATGTAAAATTAAAATCTTAGAGAATGTGATGTAAATAACTAAGGGAATTGTGACTTGAGGAGTGATATAGTTTCTGTTACAGACACACACTCAATCTACATTATAATAATAAATATATATATATATATATTATATATATATCTATTAATAATGGAGATTTGCTTCCGGTTTTTGTCTGTAACAAAAATTACATCACTGCTTATGTCACATTACCCAATCACTCATAACATAGAATAAATACACTCAAAATTTGAACATGCAACATTAGACAGTCCTCATTGTTTTTTAAACAAGTTTTAATAATACATGACTGGTATTATATATCTATATATAGTTTGTTTAATTTTAATACATATTAAAGTTTACATTTTAAATTGTTTTATTTATTAATCCTTTAATGAATTTGATGATTTTACTTACTTAGGGTACAACAAGGTTATTTCTGTACACACTATAATAATAAATCCGCTTACTTACGTATTGAGCACTTTATATTTGTTATAATGCTGACTTATCCGAGTAAACATGTACCAACTAAATATTGAGACAACCAATATTTTTACCGGTAAGTCATTCCTTTTCATATATGTATATATATGTGAAGAAAAGGAAGTGAATCTGACGTGATTTAGTATATTAAAAGAAAGATGAAAAACACATGTTTAAATGAGTTAAGTGGAGAGTTTATTGCCGCACGCCTGCAGTGTTTTGATTTATTAGATCATCTCAGGGCATTCGTTATACCAACAAATGCCCTGAAGATGATCTAATAATTAGATCGAAACACTGCAGCGTTGGCCAATAACTCACCACTTCTCATTTAAACCTGTGTTTTTTCATTCTTCTTAATTGTGCTTAATTGAAGTCATACCTAATTTTGAAAATTAATTAATTGATATTAATGAATTAGGCGGGCATACCTGTTCAAATGTAAGGCTAAACAAATCGAGAAAAAGTCAGTCTCTGTATGTACATTTCGGCCTATTATGTCTCATCAGCAGAGTTATAGACTGCTCTGTGTGTGATTCGAACCCTGACTGTCAAGCTGCAGCGGGGTATTCTAACCATTAAACTAGCTATTTTTCCCAGATTATCTCTAAGAAAAATGGCTAAAATATTACAGTTATGAATTTGTTTTCCCTTGATTATATACAACAAACCAGTGCAAAAACCTACAAAATTAATAAAAATCCTTGAAAAAAAACAAAACATAACAATAAATTGACCATTCCCAAAACCCTGGATGGGTTGACATGCTTTTAAAATCAATCAGTCAATCTCACATAACAAACTGTCACAAACTCAAAATCGATAATACACAGAATAAAGACAATGAGAAAGAAGAAAGATTGCATTGGAACATAACCGTGTTATGTATAAGGGAAGACCTGTACAATGAAAGAGCTTCAACACAATAACATGTTACGTGAAGTGTGTCGGGGGAGTAACATGTGGTCTCTTATGCACAGATGTTGGCCATGTATTGAGTAAAAAACAGATATCAATCTATCTATCCCTATATATATTTATACATGTAGAATTAAACAAAAGACACATCTCCTGTTTAACAATTTATTTTTTGATCTTTTCGAGTTCTGGCTAACTTTTTAATATTTGGGTGGAATTCGTGTGATAAGTCCACAAAAGTTCAGGTCCCGAGTACTTTCGGTACTTCGAAGTGCCATCATCAGGGGTGATGCGTTCGAGTTTTTCAAATTATATTAATGGATGTGGAAGCTGGAAGGAAGAGAATTGATGGGAAAGGTGCTATAGGTATTTTAAAATGTGTGTACTGCATTGGAAATTAATTTTGTTTAAGGATGGTTTGTATTGTTTTCTGTCTAAAGCTTCTAGTAATTTGGAGTTTTTGTTTATTTTTTCTTTGTGCAGAATGTGTGTATTTTCCATTAGAATATTTCGGTAATTCGGTGTCTTTTGTTTAATTCTACATGTATAAATGAAAGAATGCTGTCCAAATACACATATCCCTATTATTATATATATATATATATATATATATAAGGTGTGTCAAAAAAAATTATGAGATTTTCGTTAGTTTTTGACACACCTTGTATTCTGAAAAATTTAACGTTTCATTCTTTGTTCTATTGTATCTGGGTAAAACAGCTTCAAACTCCACACTTTTATGACAGACCTTGTATTCTGAAAAAAATTAACGTCCATCTAATCTATCTATCTAAATCAATTCAATGGCTTTGGTATAAAATAATGAAGGTCGATATACCATTAAGATTAATGAGAGAGCGAGAGAGATAAAGAAAGATAGATTGATAGATAGAGAGAGAGATAAAGAAAGAAAGATAGATTGAATAGAGAGAAAGATAGATAGAGAGAAAGATAGAGAGAGAGAGAGAAAGGTAAAGAAGATAGATTGATAGAGAGAGAAAAGAAAGAAAGATTGATAGATAGAGAGAAAGAAAGATAAAGAAAGAAAGATAGATTGATAAGAGAGAAAGATAGATGATAGAAGAGAAGAAGAAAGAAAGATAGATTGATAGATAGAGAAGAAGATAAAGAAAAAGATAGATTGATAGAGAGAGAGAAAAAAGATAGATTGATAGAGAGGGAAAGAAAGAAAGATAGATTGATAGATAAAGAAAGATAGATTGATAGATAGAGAGAGAGAGAAAGAAAGATAGTTGATAGAGGAGAGAGAAAAAAGATAGAGAGAGAGAAAGATAAGAGAGAAAGATAGATTGAGAGAAAGAAAGATAAGAAATATAGATTGAGAGAAGAGAAGAAAGATAAAGAAATATAGATTGAGAGAGAGAAAGAAGAATAAAAGAAATATAGATTGAGAGAGAGAAAGAAGATAAAGAAATATAGATTTGAGAGAGAGAAAAGAAGATAAAAGAAATATAGATTGAGAGAGAGAAAGAAGAATAAAGAAAGATAGCTTGAGAGAGAGAGAGAGAAGAGAAATATATAGAAAGATAAAGAAAGAAGAGATAGATTGATATAGAGAAGAAAGATAGAGAGAGAGAAAGATAAAGAAGAAATATAAGATTGAGAGAGAGAAAGAAAGAAAGATAAAGAAAGATAGCTTGAGAGAGAGAGAAAGAAAGATAAAGAAAGAAAGATAGATTGAGAGAAAAAGAAAGATAGAGAGAAAGATAAAGAAAGAAAACGAAGATAAGATAAGAAAGAGAGAGAGAGAGAGAGAGAGAGAGAGCTAGGCAAATGTAATTTATAACCAAATTGTTCCATTTATCTATTTTAAGCATTTTAGAATATTGTTGCTAGTTTCAAAGTTAATCCTATTATATAATATAATATATATATATTAATGAATTAGGCGGGCATACCTATTCAAATGTAAGGCTGAACAAATTGATAAAAATCAATCTCTGTATGTACATTTCAGCCTAATATATATATATATATATATAATATATATATATCTTTTTTTTTTGGGGGGGGGGCGAGAATATCTGCTTAATTGAAGTCATACCTAATTTTGAAAAGGAATTAATTGATAATTAATGAATTGGCGGGCATACCTATTCAAATGTAGCTAAACAAATTGAGAAAAAGTCAATCTCTGTATGACTTTCAGCCTATTAGGCCTCATCAGCAGAGCTATAGACAGGAAGACTGCTTTGTGTGTGATTCGAACCCTGACTGTCAAGCTGACAGGTGGGGACTCTAACCATTACACCAGCTGGTTTCCCAGATCTTTCGTTTGTTTTGAAGTAGGTTATATCCCACTGTTTTCAACTGACTTACGAATTAAAATAAGGAATCCTCATTTTGCATCTGAGGATGGGAATGACTAGATAACTCTATGTTCCCTGAAATAGTCTATAATGCTTGCAACCTAAATCATCTTTGTTATTTTTTCCTGATATAATTTCTTGTGACTCTGACAATAAGAGCACACATTGAGCTCTGCAAATTACGACATTTGAAAAACTACTACGTCATAAGGAAGATTTCTTCACCTGATCTTTGGATTATATATTATATATATATATTATATATATAATAATATGTCATCCCACAGACACGTGTTTCGACTTATCAAGTCTCTTCAGTGTGGCTAGACATTTGTAAGCTACCTACAGCTGGGATTGAAATCTGATCGATTTAGCATCAGTTGGACTGCTTAAACCGCTCAGCCATCGTCACCTATATATATATATATAATATATATATATATTAATATTCTTGTTCATTAATATTACGACCGTTTATCAACTTGCAACACCCTCTGGTTAAAAAATAAGATTGTTCAAATCATCTAAGATGAAATGCCAAAATGTAAGTCCGATTATCTGGTGTTTCCTGAAATAGTCTAGATAATTTTGCTCTTAACATTAAGATCTTTTGAATGAGAATGTCTTACATAGAAAGCTAAGTAAACTTGAATATAATTATGACAAGAAATACTTGAAGAAGGCCGGAGTGCACATCAGTCGAAACGTTGTACAGATAATAATGAAGATGAGGACAATATCCGAATAATACTAAATGATTATTATTAGATTAAATTATCAATCCTAGGAACACTTTCACTGTATGCAAATTATTACTTAGCACTTCCTGAATTCTAACCTTTGGATAGGGGGAGGGATTCCTCATGGTGTAGGCGTTAATGTCTTGGATTGCAACATCATTGTAAAGAGGTTCAAACTCCAGTCACACTATTGTGTTTACTTTTGGACTAATACCATTGGGAAAGGTATGAACACCTCTCACCCTCCCCAGCTGCTGTTCTTCTTATGGCATTAAGATAAAGAAAGGTATGATAAAGGTATGTGGTTGATACCATTAATAAAGAAGGGTTGATTATATCATTGCGGAAAGGTCAAATGATGGTTGATATACCATTTGGAAAGGTATGATGGTTGATATGCCATTAGATAAAGAAATGTATGATAATACCATTGGGAAAGGTATGATGGTTGATATGCCATTAAATAAAGAAATGTATGATAATACCATTGGGAAAGGTATGATGGTTGATATGCCATTAAATAAAGAAATGTATGAAAATACCATTGGGAAAGGTATGATGGTTGATATGCCATTAAATAAGAAAGGTATGATAATACCATTGGGAAAGGTATGATGGTTGATATGCCATTAGATAAAGAAATGTATGAAAATACATTGGGAAAGGTATGATGGTTGATATGCCATTAGATAAAGAAATGTATGAAAATACCATTGGGAAAGGTATGATGGTTGATATGCCATTAAATAAAGAAATGTATGAAAATACCATTGGGAAAGGTATGATTGTTGATATGCCATTAGATAAAGAAAGGTATGATAATACCATTGGGAAAGGTATGATGGTTGATATGCCATTAAATAAAGAAATGTATGAAAATACCATTGGGAAAGGTATGATTGTTGATATGCCATTAGATAAAGAAAGGTATGATAATACCATTAGGAAAGGTATGATGGTTGATATGCCATTAAATAAAGAAATGTATGAAAATACCATTGGGAAAGGTATGATTGTTGATATGCCATTAGATAAAGAAAGGTATGATAAAGGTATGATGGTTGATATGCCATTAGATAAAGAAAAGTATGATAATACCATTGGGAAAGGTATGATGGTTGATATGCCATTATTCAGGTGATTTCTTGATCAACCATTGTACCTTTCCCAATTTTCATCTATTCTTGGCAAGCTGAAGAGATGGCAATGGCAAACTGGCAAGTTATCATTGATGAGGTAGCTTGTTCTGTGCAGATTAGTCACGGTTCTGCTCATCAAATCATCCACGATGAGCTGGGCTTCCATAAAACAAGAATGCGGATAATTTTTGAACCTCCCTTGTACATTTATAGTATTTATCTGATTATCATTATTTGTCCCACAGTAATCAGTATATTTGAACATAAATTCCATCCTATAAATGAAACAACAGATATTATTTAATGGCATGTCAACCTGTCCGTTGTAAGGGATGGTCAAATTTATTATGTCTACTTCCAAGGATTTTTATTGATTTTGATTGTAGATTGTTTGCAGTTGTTTGTTGCTAAGTGGATTGGGAATCTAATATTCTATTACACCATGTTATGTCGATTTATGTCGGGGGTGGGGAGTAGAGAGAGAAAAATGGCGACATTTTGTATTCTATTTTTGTCTATAGAATTTGATTGGCCGTTAGTGTTATTTCAGTTGGAAAAAAACAAGTTGATGTTCCAAGTCACATGCAATGCGCCAGTCAGTGGAGCCATCAAACAGTGACGAAATGTGCCTATTTTTACGCAAAAATTTTGAAATGTTTCCTTCTTTAACGAAATGTACTGCTTTGTTGATGTTATTAACAGCTTTATTTGCAGTCTCACAACATATCTTCGACATCTCCGCAAAAATATTGAGGACTTCATTGTGTATATATATATTTATATATATATATAGTATATATTTATTTGAAGGGAAACAATATTCATACAGATAAATAAATATATACTAAACATAAATTAAATGGTAATTTTCACCCATAGTTGGCTAAATTCCTAGCCAATAAGGCAATTAGAGTAACCTCCCTTGACTTTCACTTTGAAACAAACTGGTAGCTATTTTGAAAGTTTCCGTGCGAAATAAACAAATCTTAGAAACTTTTTCGAAAACAATACAACTTTAACACAAAAATATCATAAAACATGTTCTTAATAACAATTAATAACAGAGTAAATCCTTATTTTTTTTAATAAAATTCGTTTGAAAGTGGAGAATTTTTGAACGAATTTAAGGTCGATACTACTTTGTGTACGGAACATTTCTATTATTATTATTTCATTTCATTTTGTTATTTAAAAATAATAATAGATTTAATAATGTATACATGGTTAAACTCCTGACCGAAACACATGTAAGTTAAATTAATTGAAATATCCTATTTTATCCATTCAATACTTTCTTTCCTTTATTTCTCTTTTCAACATACCGTCAGATTCACTCCCATTTTCATTTCACACACACACACACACACACACACACACACACACACACATATATATATATATATATATATATATATATATATATATATATATATATTATAGAAGGCTATCACAATGCAGATGTAAAGAAAAAATAATAAGATAAAAATGGTGTTGTTTGTTAACCTGTGATTTATTCTTGATATTTTGAGATAAAATCTCTTTTTCAGAAGAACACTGGAACTGAAACATGCAACACGAGAATACGGTTATAAAAAAAATACCATCTGTAACATTTTCAAAAAAAAAAAGTTTCATTTAACTAAAAATGCCATAACAAGA
The DNA here is from genome assembly GCA_023376005.1 of Doryteuthis pealeii. NCBI lineage: Eukaryota > Metazoa > Mollusca > Cephalopoda > Myopsida > Loliginidae > Doryteuthis > Doryteuthis pealeii. The sequence continues at coordinate 18,243,592 of CM042178.1, forward strand.
CGACAACTACTTCAGTTCCAGTGTTCTTCAGAAAAAGAGATTTTATCTCAAAATATCAAGAATAAATCACAGGTTAACAAACAACACCATTGTTACCTTATTTTTTTTTCTTTACACCTGCATTGTGATAGCCTTCGAAATCGACCTCCAAACCAATATATACACAATGCTTCAAGCAAATTATAAAACTCTCTTTATATATATATATATATATATATATATATATATATATATATATCTTATTATAATGGAGATTGTGTGTTTGTCTGTCTGAAGCCGAAACTAAATCACTACTCAAGTCACAATTCCCTTAGTTATTGACGTCACATTCACCATGAATTTATTTTTATTTAAACCTCAGTTATTGATAAAATTGTTATACCTTATTAATACTTTTGACTATATCTACATTCTAATAACATGCAATTGTATTTATATATGCAACAAAATAGCGGGTTACAGTGTGAACAGGAAAGCTAATTTGCATATTGATATTAAAAGTTTAATTTTATTAAATATGCGCTTGGTATTATTGATTTCTAATTGTTTGTTTTTTTCTTAATGAATATGAGCAAAAAACTCGGGGATAAATCTTAAAAGAAATCCTTTAATATTTAAGAAATAACTAATTTTATTCTTTACTTCCTAATTTAACTAAATAGTTAAATTAGGAAAATTCAGCAATAAAAGGAGGGAGTGATGAAAAATGATGGAAGACTTAGTTTCAAAGTTGTTCTATTCTTCGATTATACCCCCTCTGTTTCAAATCATTTTATTTGGATTTTTATTTAGTTTCAAAAGTATTTCAAATTTAACATATTTCATTACATTAAAATTCAAATACTTGCACCCGGAGGGTGCATATATTTGCTAGTATATATAAGATAAATCTAATGAGTCAGACGAACCTACTATTACTTTCGCTTAATGCTCTTCAGACAGTCAGATTTTAGCCCTGAAGAGCATTAAGCGAAACTAATAGTAGGTTCGTCTGACTCATTAGATTTATCTTTATTATTGGCTCTACTTAGATATCGAGCACTTTTTACTTATTAGCTTTCTCCTAGTGGTTATATGAATATATATATATCTTATATACATATATATACAAATAAATTGTTTTTTCTTTTGGCCAAATACTGTACCAATAGATTATTTTTTGTTGGTACGACTATCTTGGTCTTTTCTTTTTTTCAAAAATTTTTTTCTCGCTGGTTGATGTTTGGTAGTATATTTTTACAATCAAACTATTTGCTGGGTTTTTTCTCACCGCAAGGGTTTACCAACATGCTTGGTATATTAAATTATATATATATATATATATATATATATATATATTTAAAAAAAAATTTTTTTTTTTTTATTTGAGAAGTAGAATTTTTCAGTTATGCAATTCAAATAACCTGATCTTCCATCTGATGAGACTGAATTTTGGGGAGCTATATTAAATAAACTTCGATTTATATAGACCCCAATTTTGGTTGAAATAAATTTATTATGGAATTACGGTGTTGAGTTTTTCCTTCCTAAGATATATATATATATATATTGCATCGAACACAACAGGGATTGAATATAATAAGAAAATGTAAAGCTAAAAAACATACTGCATATCTGTCCCATAATAATTGTTCCATTTAATATGAAATTTCTAAGTGAACATAACAAATGTTATAGAAGAGAGAGATAATTGTTTACTAAGGATTGTTCTTGTTGGTTTTATTTGATCTTATATCCCACCCCCCACCCCACTCAGGTAAGTTAGAGTTGAAAATGCCTCGGGTCAAGGTGTCAACTGGGCGATTTTTAAATGTTAATTCTCTCCTGTTAATCCCAATCGGCAGTTGGTTTTGCCCGGATGACCTTTCAAAATTTTGGATCTAATTTGACCTTCAACAATTTAAGGTCAATGTTCAAAAAAGTGTCAAACTCCATAGAAAGTGTCAGAAAAGTGTCCAACTCCATAGAAAGTGTCCAAAAGTGTCCAACTCCATAGATAGTGTCGGAAAAGTGTCCAACTCCATAGATAGTGTCGGAAAAGTGTCCAACTCCATAGATAGTGTCGGAAAAGTGTCCAACTCCATCCATAGATAGTGTCGGAAAAGTGTCCAACTCATCCGGAAAAGTGTCCAATTCCATAGATAGTGCCGGAAAAGTGTCCAATTCCATAGATAGTGCCGGAAAAGTGTCCAACTCCATAGATAGTGCCGGAAAAGTGTCCAACTCCATAGATAGTGCCAGAAAAGTGTCCAACTCCATAGATAGTGCCGGAAATCCATAGATAGTGCCGGAAAAGTGTCCAACTCCATAGAAAGCCAATGTTAAATAAAAAATCTTTTCATTTTATCATTTTTATTTGCAATTGTCTTTCTATGGACTTTGACATTACTTTCTGTAGATGAGATATTACTACCTAGGTATGTGAATTTGTCTACTAAAAATAGTTTTAGTTAACCTGATATCTCCTAAAAAAAATTTTTTTTTTCTTTCTTTTTCAGGAACAAACATTTTTCAAGATGTCTGCTCATGTAAGTATTCTTTTCTTATTTTTTTTAGGGAGGAGGGGAATGGTTCTGTGGAGGGGGGGGGGTTAATTGGATAAAAAAAATTGCAATAAAAACAAGACAAAAGAAGTTGCAAAAAGAATGATCTAGTTTAATAGTAGGCGAGTGGAGGGGTTGGATAAATACGTACCATTAAAAACAGATATCATTAGGTATTATTTATTACCAAACTCTGCACCATTGAAACTTGTAATAATAAAAGTATCATACTGTGGTATATCCACAGGTTGTGACAGTAAATTTATAATGCTTGTAGAAAAAAAATGTTTAAATCAATTAATAATGGAGATTCGCTTCCGGTTTTTGTCTGTAACAAAAACTACGTCACTGCTTACGTCACATTACCCAAAATCATCATAACATAAAATAAATACACTCAAAATTTGAACATGCAACATTAGACAGTCCTCATTGTTTTTTAAAACAAGTTTTAATAAATACATGACTGGTATTATATATCTATATATAGTTTGTTTTATTCTAATACATATTTAAAGTTTACATTTCAAATTGTTTTATTTTTTAATCCTTTTAATGAATTTGATGATTTTACTTACTTAGGGTACAAACTCGCTGACATTGAATTTTTAACTCCCACCCGTCAGGCAATATGTTTCAAAATTATTCATAAGGGCATTGCCTTGAAGACGGGCATCCGCAGTAAAATGCTGCTCAGAAACCTGTGGTAGTAATCGCACTTTAAATTTATTGTACACTGTAATAAATAAATACAGCTCTTACAGAAGTAATCGAGCGCTTTATTCTCATTTCTCCAATACTAACAAAGATTATAGGGGCTGGGTTAGCTCAGTCGGTAGAGCGTTCGGCTAGAAACCACAAGGTTCCTAGTTCGATACCGGTCCTCGCCAACTCAGCGTATGAGTAGCACAGGGATCTGTGCGGTAAAGTAAGGAGCTGATGGTAGGTGTGGCGCTCCACCTCAGACTCCAAAACAATCTCCTTGGTCTAGCGCTAGTGAAAAGGGATAGACTCCCTCGCTGACTGGCTGATACCGACTTTAGGCCGCCCCGATGACTTTACTTTTTTACTTTATATGTGTGTGTGTGTGTGTGAGGTCTCCTGAAGAAGGTGTGTTTTGATCACCAACACTGCGGTAGAGAGAAAAAAAATTTCTAAAACTATTAGTTCTCTATGTTTTACGAAATTTATTGAGTACTTTTTGGATTAACTACTAATGCTACTACAGGGAAAATGGTTGAGTAGCAGCTGAACACTACATATCTAAATATATAAAGGAGAGATTTTGGTATGTATGTGTCGACATATAACTCCAAAACGGGAGGTCACTCAGATTCAAAATCTTGCATACACATTGATATCGTTCTAACTAAGAAACACTCCAAATTTGGTTATTGATTTTTACTGATTAAGGGATATAATTAATTAATCAAACGATTTTTCGAAAGCTATCGCATAGTTGCTCCTGCTGATATTCCAGCTACAATCAGCTGGCATGCCTCACCCTGCTGCCTGTATCTGTATGTCCGCTCTATTTCTACTGCGTTGATGAATGCGTTTGTTTATATGTAAAAAAGAAAAATGAAAACCTTTTTATCAATATTTTTACGTATACTTTCATATTTCTTAGAATAAAATATATCTATTTTTAATCAGCGAATTTTGAATTAATATGTGAATTAGCAATTACAAAAACTGAATTTAAAATTGTCTTACGCACGAAAAAGTTTTTGAAAAAAATCCTTCAAGCAATTAAATTAAAAAAAAAAAAAAAAAAAAAAAAAAAAGGGGGGGGGATATAAATAAAAGTGGATACCCACATACTATTATTTTCATATTTCTTAGAATATGATATGATTAAATATATCCAGTGAAACTCAAAACGTTTTTGAAAGAAGAATAACAAAATTCAAACATCAATTAATGGTCCGATTTTCACAAAAATTTCCATAACTATTTACCCTTGGATATAAATATGTCTGTAAACACTCTCTGGTGTTCCTAATTTTTTTAGTCCGGTCATGGACCGGGTACTTTAGCTAGTACATATATACTTTCAGGATTGTGCATACAAATCCACTTTAAACATTTATATGAAGTAGTCTTTTCTTTTCCAAATGCTGGTACAGTAAACAACTTCTACGTCGACCAAATTAAAACTTTATTGGCTTTCAAGTAATTTTTTTTATAAGAATAGTTACTTGAAACTATAATTTCTTTGAATACATCGTTATATGATATCAAGTATTCCTATCTAATACAAATAATTTGTGCGCACAGTCCCACAGTTTTAATTAAGAATAAAATAAAGAAACTTATTCTAAATTCCACGAATCAGTGATTTTTTTAGAGGGATAGCAAAAAAGATTTGAAGCAATAAAAACAATTAAAAAAAGTTGTATGACAAAAAATAATTTTTTATTTAATGAATTTTGTGGAGAAATTTTTATTATATAATGGATAATATCTAAAATTTCGATTTTGGTTTTTACTAGCAAAAATCAAACTATCTTTTTAGTAAAAGTAATTTTCAATATATGTGCAAAATGTTTTAGTTGGATGATTTGACATGGAATTACCGATTGTTAAAAACCTAAAATATGATTAGAATTAAAATTTTTGTTTTTTTTTGTTTTCACTACATATTATTTATTTTAGTCGAAAAATAACTACAAACCTATTGTTGTATCCCAAGATGTAGGAATAACAAAAACAGGGAAATTATTTATCTGAAGATTTACCTAGATATTTGAAGAAAATTACTATTAATTTAACAGCCAAAAAAGAATAGATCAGCCCAAAAAAATTGTGATAAAAAGCAACACAAAAAATGAAGAAGAAATAAGCTATGGCAAGAATTAGAATACTTAATTTAAGTATGTTTAAACAATTCAATGGTATTAATTTAACAGCCAAACAAGAATAGATCAGCCCAAAAAATATTGTGATAAAAAGCAACACAAAAATGAAGAAGAAATAAGCTATGAGCAAGAATTAGAATACTTAATTTAAGTATGTTTAAACAATTCAATGGTATTACTATTAATTTAACAGCCAAACAAGAATAGATCAGCCCAAAAAATATTGTGATAAAAAGCAACACAAAAAAAGAAGAAATAAGCTATGTGCAAGAATTAGAATACTTAATTTAAGTATGTTTAAACATTCAATGGTATTACTATTAATTTAACAGCCAAAAAAATAGATCAGCCCAAAAAATATTGTGATAAAAAGCAACACAAAATATGAAGAAGAAATAAGCTATGTGCAAGAATTAAATACTTAATTTAAGTATGTTTAAACAATTCAATGGTATTACTATTATTTAACAGCCAAAAAAGAATAGATCAGCCCAAAAATATTGTGATAAAAAGCAACACAAAAATGAAGAAGAAATAAGCTATGTGCAAGAATTAAATACTTAATTTAAGTATGTTTAAACAATTCAATGGTATTACTATTAATTTAACAGCCAAAAAGAATAGATCAGCCCAAAAAATATTGTGATAAAAAGCAACACAAAAATGAAGAAGAAATAAGCTATGTACAAGAATTAAAATACTTAATTTAAGTAAAACAATTCAATGGTATTACTATTAATTTAACAGCCAAACAAGAATAGATCAGCCCAAAATATTGTGATAAAAGCAACACAAAATATGAAGAAGAAATAAGCTATGTGCAAGAATTAAAATATTTAATTTAAGTATGTTTAAAAATTCAATGGTATTACTATTAATTTAACAGCCACAGAAAAATAATAAAAAAAAAAATAAAGAAAAATAAATTTAAGTATGTTTAAACAATTCAAATTACTATTAATTTAACAGCCAAACAAGAATAGATCAGAAAAAATATTGTGATAAAAAGCAACACAAAAGATGAAGAATAAGCTATGTTTAAGAATTAAATACTTAATTTAAGTATGTTTAAACAATTCAATGGTATTACTATTAATTTAACAACCAAACAAGAATAGATCAGCCCCAAAAATATTGTGATAAAAAGCAACACAAAAGATGAAGAAATAATAAGATATGTGCAAGATTGAAAAAACACACACAAACAAAAAAAAACAAAAAAAGAAACAACACCCCTCCAATTCTGTTGCACGCGGCACAGTAATTCCTGTCTGAGAGAAAAAGGTCACCAGATATGAAGAAATATAAGAAAAGTAAATGTACTTTTGGATGTGAATATGCCAAAAAAAAAAAAAAAAAAAAAAAAAAATAATAGAAATAAGATGAAAGAAACACTAGTGAAAAATCATAATAATTGACAATACTTGATGTAAGAAATTCACCCAATTTAAGACTAAGGTTCCTAGTTCGATACCGGCCCTCGCCAACTCAACGTATGAGTAGCACAGGGATCAGTGCGGTAAAGTAAGGATCTGATGGTAGGTGTGGCACTCCACCTCAGACGCAAAAACAATCTCCTTGGTCTTGCGCTAGTGAAAAGGGGATAGACTCCCTCGCTAATTGACTGACACCGACATTAGGCCGCCCCCGATGACTTTACTTTTTTACTTACTACTAGGTGTAAAGAAGAAAGAGAAATAAGATGAAAGAAATAGTGAAAAATCAATAATAATTGACAATGCTTGATGTAAGAAACACTGTGACTATAACAACCAAGATGAGGATTCTAGTCTGAATAGATCAGTGTATAATAAGGATTATTCCTCATCTCAGCAACATTGTGACTTAAACAACAAAGATGAGGATACTAGTCTGAATAGATCGGTGTATAATGATGATAATTCATACACCCTAAGACTACAATGTTTTCTTACAGCTAGATGTAAAGAAGGGACCCATTTTCTGTGTTTCTTTTTTTGTGTTTTTTTTTTTTGTTTGTTTCTAACCATTCTATTTATTTTTTTATGGGTAGCCTGCAGAGTCCGGTCCCACAAAAAGCAAACAGCCATGCTACAACCCAATGTTTCTCTACCAATCACCAACAGGTGATTCGTCCAGAGAGGTAGGACCATAGCACACCTGTCTGCCTTTTGCTTGCCTTCTTCCTCTTTCTCGTTAAGTCCCACTCTCTGTCCTCCAAATTCGTGAGTCCAAACTCCACCTCTCCCTTTCTCCATTTTTGACAGGATTCCTAATTTTAACAATTTTTAACAATCTTTCCGTGGTGCAGTCGTTATAATGATTGCATTACAAACCATTACTACTAATATGAGTTTGATCCTCACTGTGTGCCTTGTGTCAGTCTTAGTTTGGCTTAGTAAATATCTGGCCATTACTCTTTGGAGTAATATCATTATCCTATTGATATGTTAAGAGCTATTGCAAAATATTTCAATATGTAAAAAGTATAATAATTTTGACTAGCGGGACCTCTGGATATACCACAGTATAACAATTTTGATTATTACACTGTTTAATATGTTTACTTAAGAGCTATTGCGAATTAGTTCAATATGTAAAAAGTATAATAATCTTGATTTAACTCTCTCTACTAGCATGATAACATTTAATGTTTACTTAAGAGCTATCGCTAAATATTTCAATATTCAGTTTTTAAAAAAACTTTCTATTAACCTATCGCTTATAAAAAACTTGAACTTTATCCTATAAACTTATCCCTTAAACTGATTCCCATCCACTTAGCAACAAACAACTGCAAACAACCTAATGTCAAAATCAATAAAAATCCTTGAAAAAAAGACATAACAACAAATTTGATCATCCATCACAACCCACCACTTGGCAGAAAATAACCCTGGATGGGTTGACATGCCGTTTCAATCAATCAATACATAATAAATAGGTTGGCAATATATTTTAAATTACAAGGTGGGCAATTAATGAGATTTGCGGACCAAGTAACCAATAAGCACCCCAGCTGAGAGCTGTTTTGAAAGGAATACCTTTTGCTTTTCACCGTAAGCTCCCGATTATTTGTTTACAAACAACAGACATCTTTTTTTAAATAAATACTTTTTAATCAGAAGTTTATGAGTATTTCTTTTAGTCTAAAACATTGGATCAAGTCTCCAACTGGCACCCCAAATCATCAACTAAATGAAAGGTTTACATTTTAACTCATCACCGGTAACTTCCGCATCCAAATTTTTGTAAACAAATGATTTTAATCAGAGGTTCATGGAGATGTTGAACTTACGATAAACCAAATAAATAGATGGTTGGTACACGTAATCTAATTAGAATTCAATAACAAAATATCTTTTTAAATAAATACTTTTTAATCAGAAGTTTATGAGTATTTTTCAACACTTATGATAAATTAAAAAAAGACTAAAGACATTTTTATACTAAATTAGTTTTTACTTAATCAGAAAAGAAATGTAATTATTTTTTTTTGGAATAAAGTTACAGTTTTTATATACAAAACATTTTATGCTTATTTAAATAAAAGGATGTCGTTCAGAAATTGTATCAAACAATTTGAAAAATTTATATTTGTCAGATACAATATAATTGCAAAAATCGTCTGTTCGTTTATTTTCAAATATTTTTATACTAAATTAGTTTTTACTTAATCAGAAAAGAAATGTAATTATATTTATTTAAATAAAAATAGAGTTTTTATTTGCAAAATATTTTTCATGTTTATTTAAATAAGAGGATACTATTCAGAAATAGTATCACAAAATTTGTAAAATTTGTTTTTGTCAGATACAATATAAGTTCAAAAATTCATCTGTTTGTTTATTTTCAAATATTTGAAAGTTAAAGTTACCGGTGATGAGTTAAAATATGAACCTTTTATTAAGTTGATGATTTGGGGTGCTTATTGGTTACTTGGTCCATACCACTTATGCTGATGCTTGGTACATTATTATTATTAGTTTTTTAAACCAGCGTTAGCTGATTGTCTTTCATTGGATTTTGTGTGACATCAAGTCTCCTCAGTTCTCCAGGACTCTCCTGAGTATTCCAGCTGATTTCAACAATACCTGTTGTGTGGATGTTTTCAATTCTTCCTCTGATTTCCAGTACCTCTTGTCTTTTTTCTAAGCTTCTGAGGGACCATTCCAAGTGTCCCAACTAATATTGGTATCACTTTCACCCTCATATTCTATAGCATTTTCAGTTCTCTGGCAAGGTCTAGGTATTTGTCTATATTTTTGCTATCTTTCATCTTCACCCTTCACAATTGAACTCACAATATTATTAACTCTCAGCTACTAACTTCTTAATTTGGATGAGTGTGCTCCACCTTAGGAAAAAAAAAAAAATCGGGAGCCATCACGGAACTTTGAACCTAACCCTTTATTCAGTCCACAGGGTATCCTGTTCTCATTCCACTAACCATAGCTGGGGTACAGGTGTTAAGATGTGTTAATTATTATTCTATGTTACTGCTGCCCCTAACCAGGATTGAACCTTCTGTCTAGAGATAACTGTCACTTAGAACTGTCTTAGCCTAGTAGATAAAAGAGTTAGGTTATGTGTCCAATTGGACAATCCTGATTACGACAAGAAGGTTCCTGAGTCTGAAAAAGTTCCCGAGTCCAACATGAAAGCCGGAGGGTACATCAGCTGAAACATTGTACAAATAACAATGAAAGGAAATGATTTTTACTATGAAAATGCATTGGAAATGATTTTTACTATGAAAATGCATTGGAAATGATTTTTACTATGAAAATGCATTGGAAATGATTTTTACTATGAAAATGCATTGGACAATGATTTTACTATAAAAATGCATTGGACAATGACTTTTACTATGAAAATGCATTGGACAATGACTTTTACTATGAAAATGCATCAATGATTTTGCATTGTCCAATGATTTTTATATAAAAATGCATTGGACAATGATTTTTACTATGAAAATGCATTGGACAATGATTTGAGATTATTTGAACAAGAATCTGTCAAGTTATTAGATTACAAAGTGATATCAATTTTTTAGACACTGAATAGACTTTTATTTATTTATTTTTTTATTTGTAAATCCGGTATTTAATTTTTTTCCGTGTGCAGTGCATGGGTGTTTTTTTTTTTTTTTTTTTTTTTTTTTTAGCACCCCTCCCTCCAGGTCGACCCCAGGTTTGTCAAATTACCAAAGCAATGAATTTTTTTTTTTTTTTTTTTTTTCTGCAGATGGAGATCAAACTTTGGGGTGGGCGTTTCACAGGAAACATTGACCCTATCATGCAGAAGTTCAATGCCTCAATCAATTATGACAAACGGATGTGGGAAGAAGACATCAAGGTAAGTACTTAATTATGTACGTACCTGTAAGTAAAGTAAAGTCGTCGGGGCGGCCTAATGTCGGTATCGGCCAATCAGCGAGGGAGTCTATCCCCTTTTCACTAGTGATAGACCAAGGAGATTGTTTTTGCATCTGAGGTGGAGTGTACCTGTAATAAGAATATTTTTAAATAAGAGTTTGTTAGATTTAAAATCGAAGGGAATTAAGCGGGGAATTTCCATAACCGTTGGGGGTTATGAGTGATTGATGATAACCCTGACTTCAACTTTCTGAAAAGAGCACGATTACAGGCATGAGAAGTTTTAGTCAGATGCGACCACAGATTCAGAGCGAGTGGACTCAAAAATCGCTCACTCTGAGAGTCACTCTCGATCCGCTGCAGAATATGGGCTGGGATTGTTTAGATAGAATACTTATAAGAAAAACAACAGATCTTACTTTATCCATTAAGTAACATAATGCACAGACACCCAGCCCGAAAAAGAAAGAAGAAGCAACCCATAGGATCAGCCCAACCAGAGAAGATGGCAGCCAAATTAGTAAGCAGATGATAAAATAGAAGAAAAGTAACAAGTAAGAGCCCCTCTCTGTCTCTCTGCTGGGCTATCCATGACCTTAATTAGTTGGAGACTCCCTCTCTGATCAATTGGCTGGTCACATCAAACCCTAGCACCTATATGATTGTCCCAAACCTATGAATAGCACAGAGACCTGTGAGGTGAAGTGAGGGGCTGATGGTAGGTGTAGTGTTCCACCTCAGATGCAAAAACAATCTCCTTGATCTAGTGCTAGTGAAAAGGCGATTGACTTTACTTTTACTTATATGTCATCAAGTTGGACTAAAGTCGGTATCAGCCAGACAGAGTTTATCTCCTTTTCACTAGTGCTAGATAAAAGAGATTGTTTTTTTAGTGTCAGAGGTGGAGCGCCACACCTACCTACCTAAAAGCTCCTCACTTTACCAAATAGATCCCTGTGCTGCTCATATGCTGAGTTGGCGAGAGCTGGTATCGAACCAGAATCCCTGAGGTTCCCAGCTGGACACTCTACCAGCTGAGCTAAACTGGCTCTCATAAATACATATTTATTTTATTTTTTATTTTAATTTTTATTCCCAAACTCTGACAGTATAAAAAAAAACTCCTGGCTCTATGATTTTTAATTACATAATACAAACTTTTGCCTGGATAAAAAGTTGAGTTGGCTTCTAATTTTTCTGTTCTTCAATCTTAAAAATTCTTCTACTCGGCTTCTTTGGGCTAGTCATTGTTTTTATATATAATAACCAACAAGACTTTATGTTGCTTGATCAAGTTTTTATTACTTATCTAGCCCATGATTCCATCCATTCTACCATGGGGATTCAGATTTGGGCCCCGGAGAGAAGACTAGCATGTCTTTCTCCTTCCAAGTTAGGGTTGAATCTAAACTAAACTAGAAACTTATTCCCACGTCTGTATGAGAGGTCAGTTGGGGGTCATCTAAAAGGTCAATCATAACTCCCAACAGTTATGGAAAATTACACACCTCCACTTTTCAATTTATATATATATATATATATATGAGTGAAGTGTACTAAAGCCAAGTGTTTATTGTTTTTTTAAATTTTTTTTTTAAGGGCAGTTTGGCTTATGTGAAAGCAATCCAAAAGATCCATCTTGTAACTTCCGAGGAATGTGAAGCCATTTGCATCGGATTGAATAAGGTAAGAGTTATATATCTTTTTCGGGGCATTTTGTCATGAGGATAAGCAGCTAATATGCTGCTTTGAAACCAATGATAACAAAAGCCTTTTAATTGTATTGTACACCATAACAAATAAATAAAGATCTTACACCTGTAATCGAGCACATTTTCATATCTGATTCAGAATATCTACACACACACATATATATGTATATATTTATATGCTACACACACACACAAATATATATATATATATATATATACTACACACACATGCAAATATATATATATATATATATATATATACTACACACACAGGCAAATATATATATATATTTATACACTACACACCCACGCATGCATATATATATATATGTGTGTCTGTGTTTGTAATATAGTGAAAAATTTTGAAAAAAAACAGGTTCAAATAAAATGAGTGGTATTTATTCAGCCAATGCTGCAGTGTTTCAATCTGTTTAGTAGATCTTCTTCAGGGCCTTTTGTTAATATAAGGAAAAGTAAAACTTTTATCACAGGATAATAATGTGACTTGAATCGGTTTGTTTACAAAGTTTGAATTGAAAGTCAGCGTTTCCGAAAATAGATAAGATAAATGGTTTTGAAGTTGAATATTTTTTATGTTGTGTGTGAGTGTATTTGAGAATGAGGGGGGGGAGAGGGAGAAAGAGAGAGAGCGTGTGTATGGAAATGTGAGTAAATTAATCGTTTTGTATTTGGGTGTCTGTGTGTGCGTTTCAGTGTGGGTGGGCGTGCACGCATGTGTGTGTATGTTTATTTATATATATATATATATATATATATATATATATTTATACACTACACACCCACACATGCATATATATATATATATATATATTTATACACTACACACCCACACATGCATATATATATATATATATATATACACACACACATATGTGTTTGTCCTTATCTTTGTTATCTGTAAACTTTTCGGCTTATGTGCCCTCTGGCCTTCTTCAGGTATTTCTTTTCAAATTCGGGATCCTTTTTATGGAAATCAGGAGCCATCACAGAACTTGGAACCTAATCCTTTATTCAGTCCACGGGGGTATCCATTTCTCCTTCTGCTAATCATAGCTGGGGTACAGGTGTTAAGCTGTGTTAATTATTATTCTATGTTACTGTTGCCTTTGACCAGGATTGAACCTGCAGCCTAGAGATAACTGTCATTTAGAACCATCTTAGCCCAATGCCTTTATTCACTACACTATATGTTCCGAGTTTAAAAAGATGGTTCCCGAGTTCGAGAAGGCTCCCGAGTCTGGAAAGAAATACCTGAAGAAGGTGTGAGGGTACATCAGCCGAAACGTTGTACAGATAAGAATAAAGATGAGGACAATAGTCCAAATAATACTAATTATCAAACCGCATCTAAAAAAATAAGAAAAAACCCTGAAGAAGGCGGGAGTACACATCGGCCGAAACGTTGTATAGATAACAATGAAGATGAGGACAATAGTCCGAAATAATACAAATAATACAAATTAATAATTTTCATTGGACATTTTTTTTGTTTCCAGGTCCGTGAGGAATGGAGCAGCGGAACATTTCAGATTATGCCAGGCGATGAAGACATCCATTCAGCCAATGAGCGGCGACTTAAGGTAAATCTAATTCACCTTAACTACAGCAATGGTTTAGACACATTGACTACTCTATAATGGTCAGGAAAATCCTTGTTTGGCACTACTTTTTAATCCCATCTCCAAGGTTCTAATTCAGAATGTGGTTTTATGGCACATTGACTCCTCTATAATGGTCATGTAGTGCCAAACAAGGATTTTCAAATAGATTCTTATGGTCTTTAATCCCATCTCCAATGTTTTGATTCTAAATGTGTTTTTATGGCACATTGACACCTATATACTGGTCATGTAGTACCAAACAAGGATTTTTAAATAGATTCTCATAGTCTTGGATCCCATCTCCAATGTTCTGATTGTGAATGTGGTTTTATGGCACATTGACTCCTATATATGGTCATAATTATCCATTTGTATGTACATTTGAAATGCCAGACAATGAGATTGATAGAAATGCCAGACTTATTGCCAGATTGATAGAAATTAAATTACTTTATTTGATTTACTTTTCTTTCAGTATCTTACCCCAGGAAATTATTTCAATTTTTTTTCGTTCAAGGAAATCCTATCAATTTCTTTTACCCCAGGGAATTATTTAATATTTTCTTACCCCGGGAAATTCTCTCTATTTCTTTTACCCTAGGAGATTTTTTCAATTTTACTTACCCCAGGGTATTATCTAAATTTATCTTACCCCAAGAAATTGAATTAATTTCTTTAACCCCAGGAAATTATTTCCATTACTTTTACAACAGGAGATTATTTCAATTTCTTTATGCTAGGAAACTATTTCAGTTTATCTTATCCCAGGTAATTAAATCACTTTCTTTTACAACAGGAAATTATTTAAATTTTATTACCCCAGGAAATTATTTCAATTTCTAGGAGATTATTTCAATTTTACTTACCCTAGGAAATTATTCAAATTTATCTTACCCCAAGGAATCAAATCAATTTCTTTTACCACAGGAAATTATTTCAATTTTTCTTATGCCCGAAAATTATTTGAATTTTTGTTACCCCAGGAAATCAAATTTTGTTACCACCCATAAGATTATTTAAATTTTTGTTAACCCTGGAAATTATTTAAATTTTTGTTGACACCAGAAATTATTTAAATTTTTGTTAACCTACGAAAATATTTAAATTTTTGTTGACACCAGAAATTATTTAAATTTTTGTTGACACCAGAAATTATTTAAATTTTTGTTGACACCAGAAATTATTTAAATTTTTGTTAACCTAGGAAATTATTTCTATTTTTGTTAACCCAGGAAATTATTTAAATTTTTGTTAACCCTGGAAATTATTTAAATTTTTGTTAACCCAGGAAATTATTTCTATTTTTGTTAACCCAGGAAATTATTTCTATTTTTGTTAACCCAGGAAATTATTTCTATTTTTGTTAACCCAGGAAATTATTGGACCAGTTGGCGGCAAACTTCATACTGGCCGAAGTCGGAACGATCAAGTGGCGACTGACATGAGACTCTGGTTGAGGAAAGCGATTCATAAAATAAAGGATTTCTTGAAACAATTCATTTCAGTTATTGTGAATAGAGCGCAACAGTGAGTGTTTGAAAATCCTTTTTTTGGGGGGGGGTGATTGGGCGGGGGTCACGTTTTAATCAGGGGGTTGAAAATATACCAACTGTGTATGACTCTAACTGCATCTGATAGTGGGGCACCAGTAGAGTCATCTATTCATGGTCATTACTCCCAGGTCCACTCGGACCCCAGGTGGTAATACCTCTTACCCCAGGAAATTAATTTTTAAGCTCCATCTATAAGTCAAATAGAGCTGTCTGAAAATTATTAGTTTTAGATAGGAATATTTAAAACCATATAACTGCAAATTATTTGTAATAATAATAGTTACTTGATACCTTATAATTGTGTATAAATTATTAGTACTAGCAAAATAAAAAAACGGCCTCTGGGCAATGTAAAAAAAAGATTTTTGAAACATATTGCCTGATGGGTGGGATTAAAAAATTCAATGTCAGTGAGTTTGTACCCTAAGTAAGTAAAATCATGAAATTCATTAAATAATTAAAAAATAAAACAATTTGAAATGTAAACTTTAAATATGTATTAAAATAAAACAAACTATATATAGATATATAATACCAGTCATGTATTTATTAAAACTTGTTTTAAAAAACAATGAGGACTGTTTAATGTTGCATGTTCAAATTTTGAGTGTATTTATTCTATGTTATGACGATTTTGGGTAATGTGACGTAAGCAGTGACATAGTTTTTGTTACAGACAAAAACCGGAAGCGAATAATAATTTGTACACAGTTATATGGTTTCAAGTATTCCTATCTAATACAAATAATTTATACAAAATGATATATGGTTTCAAGTATCCTTATTTAGTACAAATAATCTATACACAATTATATAGCGTTTCAAGTATTCCCATCTAATACAAATAATTTGCACACAGTTATATGGTTCCAAGTATTCCTATCAAATACAAATAATTTGCACTTTTATATGGTTCCAAGTATTCCTATCAAATACAAATAATTTGCACTCTGTTATATAAGTATTCCTATCAAATACAAATGCACTCTGTTATATAGTTTCAAGTATTTCTACCTAATACAAATAATTTATACACAATTATATATGGTTTCAAGTATTCCTATCTATTACTAATAATTTGTACACAATTATATAGCGTTTCAAGTATTCCTATCTATTACTAATAATTTGTACACAATTATATGGTTTCAAGTATTCCTATTTAATACAAATAATTCATATAGTTTCAAGTAACAATCCTATTTAATAATAATAATATTTGTACACAGTTATATGGTATCAAGTACTACTTTCTTATACTTGTAATGCCTAGGGCGGGCCAGAGGGCTATTTGTGTGTCTTTGCTGCACCCATCATCTTGCTGACCGTTATCTATGTCATCTGCTAACTACTTTTACTTAGGATCTCTACACGTTGTGATATTCTGTGCCAAAAGAGCCCTTGTGCCCCCCCTGCCGAAAGGTAAACAATCAAATATTAACAGAGAAAGAGAGGAACAAACAAACAAGGACAAAACCGAGTCAGGTGGACATCAAAAATAGTCCAAGATGAGATACATAACTCGCATTCATTCTTCATCAGTCAGTCCCATCTGCTACTATCTCAACTTCCTCTCAAGAACTGCCAAGATGGGAGGGGGGGGCGAAATGCCCATCCGTGTTCCTTTAAAGACTTCTGTGAAAGTTTTTTTTTCTTGGTTCCAAGTTTAAGGGTGATCTGTCTTCGTCCACTGCCCGGTTCTAATTGCAGTTCACTTAGAGCCAATACTCTTGGGAAAGGTATAAATACAACTATTCTCCCTCCAGCTATGGGTAAATAGGGTTCTCTCTATGAGTTAAATAGATTTGTTTAAAAATTAGTATTGGATAAAAAAAACCTTGAACCATATAACTGTGTGTAAATTATTTGTATTAAGAATAGTTACTTGAAGCTATAATTGTTTACTAAGGATTATTATTATTAGTTACTTGAAACCATACAACTGTGTGCAAATTATTTGTATTAAGAATAGTTACTTAAAGCTATGATTTTTATGAAGGATTATTATTATTAGTTACTTGAAACCATATAACTGTGTGCAAATTATTTATAATAAAAATAGTTACTTGAAGCTATAATTGTTTACTAAGGATTATTATTAGTAGTAACTTGAAACCATATAACTGTGTGCAAATTATTTGTATTAAGAATAGTTACTTGAAGCTATAATTGTTTACTAAGGATTATTATTATTAGTTACTTAAAACCATATAACTGGGTGCAAATTATTTGTATTAAGAATAGTTACTTGAAGCTATGATTTTTATGAAGGATAATATTAATTATTATTAGTTAATTATTTTATTATTATTAGTTACTTTAGACTATATAACTATGAGAAAATACATGATTATTATTAGATAGAAATAATTACTTGAAAGCATATAATTATAAACACACAAATAAATAAACAGGCTACTGCTTAATAATAAAACAAAAAGGGTAGGCCAAACCTGGAATGATAATCAGACATTGTTGAACAGACACACACACACATAAACACACACAGAGAATTTGGAAGATATAAGACACTAAGCAGAATAGACGATCTCTAACAATAGATTAGGTTTCAGAAATCTTCTGTTGAAGAGATTTTATCTCGAAATATTAAGAATAAATCAAAGGTAAACAAACAATATCATAGTTACCTAATTTTCCTTTACACTTGCATTGTGATAGCTTTCAAAACCAACGACCAAACCAATATAAACACAATGCTTTAAGCAAATCATAAAACACTTTTATATAATCATTAATATTAGATAGGAATATGCAACAATAATAAGATGGAGTGAAACTAGTAATAAAATAATAGTAATAATGAAGAGTGTATCTAGCCAGAGTGTTGGGATAAAAAGCAACAATAATAAGATGGATTGAAACTAGTAATAAAATAATAGTAATAATGAAGAGTGTATCTAGCCAGAGTGTTGGGATAAAAAGCAACAATAATAAGATGGATTAAAACTAGCATAAAATAATAGTAATAATGAAGAGTGTATCTAGCCAGAATGTTGGGATAATTTTTTATTTTCATAATGAATTTTTTTTTTTGGAGGGGGGGGGGGGGTAGATTTAAAAAAAACATTTTTTTTTTTTTTTTTTTTTAGATATTTGTTAATTTCTTTTCAGTGATTGGTGGTGATGTCTCATATGTTTGTTTTTTGTTTTCAGAGAAATAGACGTGTTGATGCCTGGCTACACCCATTTGCAAAGAGCACAACCGATCCGATGGAGTCACTGGTTACTCAGGTGGGCAGACATTTTGTACTTTAACATTTAAACATACCATATATGTAGAATAAACATCATTCTCTCTATAGAAGCAATATTCCAATTACCGTCAAATTGGCAGACAAGGCAACAAGCAAGCTGTAACTCAATATGGATCTTGCATTGTCTAAAGTCTACTGCAAAATTGTAGGTTATTTATCAAGTACAATAATACCACAGAAACTAAGCGGCTAATCAGGGCTCAAGGAATGGAATCACCCAAATACATGAATGGAATATTCCTGAGTGCCATAAATACCAGCTTCTTTGGGCACCAGTTCTATGATTCTTAGTTAGTTGTTGTTGTTGTTGTTCACACCAACAGTATACTAACTCACTTCAACAATATACCGACCCTCAATGGGGCCACCTGTTGGCTGAGGCTCTAGCAAGAGGGTTTGGATAAAAAGCAACAGCAATAATATGGAGACAAACTAGTTATAAGATAATAATAATAATGAAGAGTGTATCTATAAAAAGCAACAATAATAAGATGGATTGAAACTAGTAATAAAATAATAGTAATAATGAAGAGTGTATCTAGCCAGAGTGTTGGGATAAAAAGCAACAATAATAAGATGGATTGAAACTAGTAATAAAATAATAGTAATAATGAAGAGTGTATCTAGCCAGAGTGTTGGGATGAAAAGCAACAATAATAAGATGGATTGAAACTAGTATGTATCTAGCCAGAGTGTTGGGATAAAAAGCAACAATAATAAGATGGATTGAAACTAGTAATAAAATAATAGTAATAATGAAGAGTGTATCTAGCCAGAGTGTTGGGATAAAAAGCAACAATAATAAGATGGATTGAAACTAGTAATAAAATAATAGTAATAATGAAGAGTGTATCTAGCCAGAGTGTTGGATAAAAAGCAACAATAATAAGATGGAGTTCAATTTTGGGCGAAGCCATAGTTCACATAGCGCTAATGTCCTTGGGAAAGGTATGAATCCAACTACTCTCCCTCCAGCTATGAGTAAATAGTAGGGCAAACTGGGGTCTTTAATCTTGGTTAGTTAACTAGTCTAGGAGAAGGAAAACTCTGAATTTCCACCTGTTAAATCCACTTGGGGTGGTCACTACTAGAATAGGCTCAATCCTAATTAGTGATCTATTTCAATTTAATTTTTCAATACATAGAATAAAGAACAATTAATATTGATAAAATAGATAAAAGCTGTTTCTTATAATTCAACATTTGAATCCTTTCCACTGTTATAAATTAAGTATATATGATTATTTAGACAAATAAACTATGAAATTAATTAAAAAATTGTATTACTTTAAAAGGAAAAAATTATTTACGAAAAAGTATAATAATTTTGATTCAACTCTCACTACTAGCAGGACCTGTGGATATACCAAAGTATGATGATTTAATTATTACAACATTTGATATGTTTATTTAAGAGTTATTGCATAATAGTTCAATATGTAAAAAGTAAAATAATTTTGATTTAACTCTCTCCCATTTATAATTTTCTTTCTTTCCTTCTATGGTTAACAAGGGAGATAATCCCAACATATCCAACTATCCAAAGGGAGATAATCCCAACTAACTTAATTTGATAATTTCTTTCTTTTTTCTTCCCCAGTTATGCCTGGATGTTGCAAAGAGATTTGGAACGTCTTATGGAAGTTGAAAAACGAGTGAATAAGCTTCCTTTGGGAAGGTAAGTTTGACTGACCCTACTATTTGGCTGTTTCTCCCCAGGGAAGACACTGCAATGAACCGTGCCCCCCCCCACACACACTTTTTTTTAAGTGCTGTTGATTAAAATTGTTAATTGAAAATGACTGAAATTTTTTCTGAAGTCTAAAGATAAACAGAAGTTTAAAATACCATAATTATTTGTGTATATTGCGCACATTTTTTTTCCTATAATTTTAAGCCTAAAATTTAGAGGGAGAACGAGAAAGGAAAAAGAGCAAGACATTGTCTTGCCTGCCGGGATCGAACCCGCGTCCTTCTGCATGCAAAAACAAATGCGATTTAGGCACTGGACGGACGCGAGGTTCGACTGGTGTGCCCAGATGTTTGGGTAATATGCCCATAAAATAACCAAAGTGAGTAGAGCGTAGTGTGACGAGCAGAGAAGCTTTCGGCTTATGTGAGACGGAAGTCAGAAAATATTATTTTGACGACGGCGACAGATTCTCAGCAGCAGGTCGAAGACTGTTGACCAAATGAAAGTTTGGCCTGCGAGAAAACAGTGAACTCGCTTCTTTTTGATCCTCCCCGCCTCAGCAGGAACTTGGTGAAGCAAATGTCTATTTTCCCCCTCTATGTTTACCCCTTCTATAGTATTATACATAGGAAATAAATATCAACTTTTAAAATGATTATTCAAAAGAAATTATTTGTGTATAATGCACACCTTTTTCTATAATTTTAAGCCTAAAATTTAGGGGGTGTATTATACATAGGAAATGCAAATTAACTTTTTAAAACGATTATTCAAAATAAATTATTTGTGTATAATGCACACTTTTTTTTTTCTATAATTTTAAGCCTAAAATTTAGGGGTGTATTATACATAGGAAATACAAATTAACTTTATGAAAAGATTAGTTTTCAATTGGCTATTCATATCAAGCACTAGCTCATATATGATTGTCCCGACCCCATTACCTTTATGTCAAGCCCCCATCCCTTTTTATCAATTATCTGCTAGAAAACAGTGGCTGAGGGTCTTAGTGTCATGGGTATGACATTAAACTGCATCTAATGGTGAAATTCTAGTTCTAGAGCTTTGGAGAGAGTGGAGTACCCCTTCATCGCCATTACTCCCAGGTCCACTCTGCTCTGCAGTGGTAGTACCTTGTTAGGGTCCCATCTATGGATTAAAAATAAATGAGTTCTAAAAAATAATTGAGTTTAAAAAGAAAATTTAAATGCCCATCAGGTAGGAATAAAACAAAATGTCTTCAGCATAAAATAACCCAACAAAGGTTGACATGCCGAAAAAAAACCAAAAAACAACCAACCTATTTTATTTTTTACAATTTATTTATTTATTTTTTTTTTTATATTTAAAGTTTTGCATTTTTGTTGCAGTGGAGCCATAGCAGGACACCCCTTTAATATAGACCGTGTGTTCTTGGCTCAAGGTAAGTGTTAAAAAATCCTACTATAATGGATCCACTGTTACCATGAGTAAATCTCCCTCTCTTTCCTTCTTTCTCTCCCTCTCTCTCTCTAATTCTCTCTCTCTTTTCCTCCCTCTCTCTCTCTCATTCTCTCTCTCTTTTCCTCTCTCTCTCATTCTCTCTCTCTTTTCCTCTCTCTCTCATTCTCTCTCACTTTCTCTCTCTCATTCTTTCTCTCTCTCTCTTCTCTCTATCTCTCTCTCTCTATCCCTCTCTCTCTCTCTCTTACTCTCTCAATTATTTATTATCATTATTATTTATTATTTACACCCCCACCACTCCTAGCCCTGTTTCAATTTTCTTTGTTTTTCTTTTCTTTTTAGAACTGGGTTTTTCTGAAATAACAGGCAACAGCAGTGATTCCGTGAGTGACAGAGACTTTATTTGTAAGTCAAATGTTTATTTTACCACACACACATGGACACAATCTCCCTCTCTCATACAGACCTTTACCAGACTCTCCTAAACACAAACAATCTCTCTCTCTCTCTCTCTCATACAGAGTCTCTACCATTCTCTCTACCAGACTCTTTTACATACAATCTCTCTCTCTCTCTCACTCAGACTCTCTACCTCTCTCTCACTCAGACTCTCCACCTCTCTCTCTCATACAGACTCTCTACCATTATCTCTTACACAAACTCTTTCTCTCTCTCCTAATCATAAACTCTCTCTCACTTATACAGACTCTCTACCATTCTCTCTTACACACACACACACACACACACACACACACACACTCTCTCTCTACCAGACTCTCTTAAACACAAACTTTCTCTCTCTCTTACAGAATCTATCATTCTCTCTCTTTCCTTCTCATACAGAATCTCTACCATTCTCTCTTAAACACAAACTCTCTCTCTCTCTCTCATACAGAATCTCTATCATTCTCTCTCTCTCTCTTAAACACAAACATACAAACTCTCTCTCTCTACCATTCTCTCCGACACACACAAACTTTTTTTTTTAATTTTTAAATTTTGGGATATTTTTTCATTTTTTGTAATTTTTTTTCATTGATTAATTTTAAAATCTAATTTTTTCTTTCTTTTTTTTCCAGTGGAGTTCATGTTTTGCGCTTCGTTAATATCAACTCACCTGAGTCGATGGGCCGAAGATTTAATCATTTACTGTACCAAAGAATTTAATTTTGTCCGTCTCTCCGATGCTTACAGGTGGGTCGGAGGAAAAATTCTTTCCTCCAAGTTTTTTTTTTTTTGTTTTCAAAATTCTCAAACTTTTACCTAACTCGTTATGCAATACCTACCCCCAATTTTTTTATAGTGTCCAAGAAATAGGGGATCTGTTTATGAGTTGCTAGTAACGTTAAATTGACCCTCATTTAAGTTCATATTTGTTTGATTATCTAAAGAGGCACTCATGGTGTATGGTTATCATCGTATGAAATGAATAACATGGTGATCCATTAAAATCTTTAACTACATTATTAATTATATATATATATATGTGTATGTGTGTGGAGAAAATGTACAAACAAACACGGGATGTTATAATGGATGGAAATTTATAGTTGATGTTCGAACATTTTGGTTTACAAATGAAAACTTCTTCAGGACTATGAAGTATTAGGAAGTGTTATATAATTAATAGGTCGCCTATTGATTATGTACAGGAGAGTAGAATTTAAAATGTAACTGGTAATTCTGAGTCATGGAAAATACCTAAAGTATGATAGACAAGCCTTGGCCTTTCACTGACCCTTTTGTAACTGTTCTCTGATTGGTTTGTTCAAATGTGAGAATGGGTTAGTAGAGTTAGAGATTCGGTGTTGTAAGTTAAGTATCAGAGTTTAATAGAGAAATAATAGGAAGGGAAACGAGTATTAAGGTTAGGGAAAAGGTTTACTAAGCAAAGATAAAAGGTGAATAGGGTAATGACACGATTATAACAATTAAAAAAAAAATGGCTTTCAGGAGCGGAGGTTGATTGAGATCACTGATTTTTAATTTTTTTTTTTCAGCACTGGAAGCAGTTTGATGCCGCAAAAGAAAAATGCCGACAGTCTTGAATTGATCCGAGGAAAATCAGGAAGAATTTTTGGCTATGTAGGTTAAAAACTTTTTGATCTTAAAATATTTAAGATTTAAAAAAAATTTTTTTATCATTATAATGACCAGACTAAGGCCAGATCTCATAATTTTTAAAAAAAATCCTAATATCTTATTATAAAGGAGATTCGGTGTCTCTCTGTTGAAACTGTCACTGCTTACATCACAATACCTTCAGGAATTGCATAAATCTTTTCAATGAGCATTAAATTTATAGTCAAAATCAGTAATACATAGAATAAATCTTATTTATCAACAATGTCTCTATAAAAATCTGAGTTAGATTTCCCCTCAAAACAGCCTATGTTATTAGTGCATTGAAATCATGCAATGTGTCTTATATATCACTAAGAAATAAAGGTTTATATAATACATGGTGTGGTTAATTTGCATACTGGTTTTAACAAAACCGGGTTTAATAAATAATTACTCAGTGTTATTGATCTCTAATGTTATTGATTTATTCTTCAACGTATTAAAATGAATCCTATGAATGATTTTATATAGAAACCAATTGTATATTCTTGTTAGTATATATATATATATATATTTCTCCCTCCAGCTATGGGTTAAATAGTAGAGCAGACTGGGCCCTTCAACCTTGGGTAGGTAACCAGTCTAGGAGAGAGATAACTCTGAATTCAAAAATTCCTGAGGTTGGTCGTTGATTGGGTTTGTGGCAACTCTTGATGCACCAATTCTTTCCTATTGACTATGCCAAAAAGTGTGGATGGTCCAAAACAAGCCTTCACCACTATAAATAAATCACTGTGTGGATGTTCATTGTATGAACACTTAAAAGTCAAAAATCGACAGCTCTTAGATTTGTAATTGAGCACTATTTCATCTCGGAAAAATTACCAATATATATGACTGCCCCAACACTATTGCCCTTATGGCAAGCCCAACCCCTTTTTATCATATGGGTGCTAGAAGGTGGTGGCTGAGGGTTTACATGTCCTGGGAATGATGTTAAACTCTATCTGATGGTGAGGTTCCAGTTTTGGAGGTTTGGGAAATGTGTAGCACCCCTTCATCATCATTGCTCCCTGGTCCACTCTGACCAGGAGTAGTAGTACCTGTTAGGGTCCCATCTATGGGTTAAATAGAAAAATGTATTTATAAAAAAATTGTATTATCCATTAAGAATTGATTTATTTGAAAACTTTATCGGCATTAAATGACCCACTGAGGTTGATATGCCGTAAAACAAAACAAACCAAACCAAACCAAACCTTGTATAATGGTTAGTTGTAGGAAATGGACTTGTCGACCCGAATTCAAATCTTGGATAAAGCTGTTTGCATTTCACATTATGGTAATACCCTTGGGAAAGGTATGCATCAAACTACTCTCTCTCCATCTTTTTATATTGAGTTTTCTGTTAGTATAAACACGCTTTCAACTTCTTGTGCTTGGGTAGACTAAGAGTAAAAAATATCTATAATATAATTGGGAAGCGCGGTTGTGTACTGGTTAGAGTCATAATTAATGGACTCATCGACCTGAGTTCAATTCCTGGACGAAGCTTCAGTTTACATAGTGCTAATACCCTTGGGAAAGGTATGAATCCAACTATTCTCTCGCCGGCTATAGTTAAATAGTAGGGCAGACTGGGATCTTTAACCTTGGTTAGGCAACCAGTCTAGAAGGAAAACTCTGAATTTAAACCTGGTCACTACTAGAATAGGCTAAGACTTACTTAGTGATCTATTTCAATTAAAAAAAAAAAAAGATTAAATCTTATTTTATTTGTTGCTTTTTATCCCAACACTCTGGCCAGATACACTCTTCATTATTACTATTATTTTATTACTAGTTTCACTCCATCTTATTATTGTTGCTTTTTATCCCAACACTCTGGCTAGATACACTCTTCATTATTACTACTAGCAAATATATGCACCCTCCGGGTGCAAGTATTTTAGTTAAATTTTATAATAAAATATGATATTAAATTAGAAAGGCTAATGAAACTGAATAAGAATGTAGATAAAAAGATTTTGAACAGAGGCGGTATGATTGAAAAATAGAACAACTTTGAAACTAACTCTTCCATCATTTTCTGTTACTCCCGTCTTTCATTGGTAAATTTTCCTAATTAAACTGTTTAGTTAAAATAGGAAGTAAAGAATAATATTACAGTTATTTCTTCTTGTTAAGGGATTTCTTTTAAGATTTATTGAAGAGATTTTTGCTCATATTCAATAAGATAAAACCAAACAATTAGAAATCAATAATACTAAGCAGATATTTATTAAAATCAAATTTTGAAAATCAATATGCAAATTAGCCTTCCCATTCATACTGTAAACTTTTATTTTGTTGTATATATAAATACAATTGCATGTTATTAGTATGTAGATATGGTCAACAGTGTAAGTAATGTATAACAATTTTATCAATAATTGAGGTTTAAATAAAAATAAAATCATGGAGAATATGATGTAAATAACTAAAGGAATTGTGACTTGTATAGTAATATAGTTGCGGTTACAGACAGACAAACCCACAATCTCCATTATAATAAGATTATTTTTATTACTAGTTTCAATCCATCTTATTATTGTTGCTTTTTATCCCAACACTCTGGCTAGATACACTCTTCATTATTACTACTAGCAAATATATGCACCCTCTGGGTGCAAGTATTTAAATTTTAATGAAATAAAATATTATGTTAATTTTGAAAGGGTAATGAAACTAAATAAGATGCCGATAAAAAGATTTGAAACAGAGGGGGAACAACTAAAACTTGCTTTTTCTTCCCTCCCGTCTTTCATTGCTAAATTTTCATAATTTAACTATTTAGTTAAATTAGGAAGTAAAGAATAGAATTACTGTTAATATTGTTAATGGATTTATTGGAGAGATTTTTGCTCATATTCATTAAGATAAAACCAAACAATTAGAAATCAATAATACTGAGCACATATTTATTAAAATCAAGTTTTTAATATCAATATGCAAATTAGCCTTCCCCTTCACACTGCAAACCACAATATTTTGTATATATAAATACAATCGCATGTTAATAATATGTAGATATGGTCAACAGTATCAATAATGTAAAACAATTTTATTAATAATCGAGGTTTGAATAAAAATAAAATCATGGAGAATGTGATGTAAATAACTATCTGAATTGTGACTGGATTAGTAATATAGTTTTGGTTACAGACAGAAAAACACACAATCTCCATTATAATAAGATTATTTTATTACTAGTTTCAATCCATCTTATTATTGTTGCTTTTTATAGCTTTTTATAGATACACTCTTCATTATCATTATTATTTTATAACTAGTTTGTCTCCATATTATTGCGGTTGCTTTTTATCCAAACCCTCTTGCTAGAGCCCTAGCCAACAGGTGGCCCCATTGAGGGTTTGCATATTGTTGAAGTGAGTTAGTATACGCTTGGTGTGAACAACAACAACAACTAATTAAGCAGCTAGTATTTATGGAACTCCGGACGTAGCCCAACATCATACCATTTTGGTATCAGACTGACAGTAAATTATAAACATTCTGGGCTGAATCTGGACCTGCAACCCTGAAATATTGTATTTTAAATACTGTGATTGTTTTTGACAATTTTTCATGTGATTTTTTGCATATTGATATTAAATTTGTATGATAGCAATAAAGAATCAATGATAATAAAATAAGTATACAGAAAAAGAATGTTTATTAATCTGTCTATATGATAATAGAGATTTGGTGTCTATCTGTCTGTAAATGAAACTACTTCACTGCTGATGTCATAATACCCTCAGGAATTGTTAATACATATATTATATCCACTCAGAAATTGAGCATGCAATATTAGACAGTCCACATTGTTTTTTTAGAACAAGTTTTGATTAATACATACCCATTATTATATATTCATATATAGCTTGCTTTATTTTAATATATTTCAAGTTATCTAATTGATAAGTTCAAATGTTGCAGCCTAACCATGCAGTCTCTAGCTCCCCCAATGAACCAACTATAACAGATTAAATAACTACTGCCAGGAACAGTCCATTAAGCTGAGGAGGTGTTTGACTGTTCCACTGTCCAATAGTTAACAATCTGACAGTCATTTCCAGGCTGAAGGTTCAATCCTGGTTAAGGGTGAGAGTAACACAGAATAATAATTAACAGAGTTTGGAACATCAACATCTTCAGGGACAGAAATGCAAATCTGTGGTCGAGAATGTTTTTCGAACATCGGACTTCACAGTCACAGGAGGCGCTGTAACTTCAGGGGCACACAAAAACTTTATTATAGTCTTCCGAGACTGAAATGCCAATGATGAATGAATGATTTAAATTTTAGTACACTAGTCATAATTCGTAGGCAACCCACAAAATATAGAGTTTTACAAGAAAATTATTTACAAACAAGAAATTGTCACATAATGTCCTATAATAATCTTCATACAATGACTGCTATTTACACAGTAACATTGCAACCAACAAAGCCTTCATCAGATGATGACTCTGGGTTCAGGCATGGTTTCGGGGTCGAAGCATCATTACCACTAACCCAGAGCATCCCACGATACCACCAGACTTTGTCGGTTTGATGTCACAATGTAGGATTGCCATATCCACGCTGATGCGGTTAGAGATTTATCCTGGATCTTTTTTTATGTATTTCCTCTTGTCTGGTGGAGAAAGTCCAAGTTTAGTCAAAAATGCCAA
Organism: Doryteuthis pealeii; assembly: GCA_023376005.1. Taxonomy (NCBI): domain Eukaryota; kingdom Metazoa; phylum Mollusca; class Cephalopoda; order Myopsida; family Loliginidae; genus Doryteuthis; species Doryteuthis pealeii. The sequence continues at coordinate 18,272,437 of CM042178.1, forward strand.
GGTTGAGTTGGTAATAAATCCCCGGCATCCGACTTTGATAGGAAATACATCAGTTATCCATCCATGACACATTGTTCTTGTAAATCTTCCTATTTTTCCAACTTACGTTGATGTGCCCAGTCAAGATTTTCCTCGAAAGGAACTGTTAATTCAATGATGAAAACTTTTTTTAGATTAACAGACCAGACGACAATATCAGGACGCTGGGTTGTTAACGTTATTTCAGTTGGAAAAACGAGTTGATGTTCCAAGTCACATACAATGCACCAGTCCGTAGAGCCATCAAACAGTGACGAAATGTGGCTATTTTTATGCCAAAATTTCAAAATGTTTCCCGTGATTGTTTTTGACAATTTTTTTGTCTAGTTAGGATGGATTACTTCATGGTGAGAATTAAGGTTTAATTTTATTTTTATTTTTCAGTGTTCTGGTTTCATGATGACTGTAAAAGGAACCCCCAGTTCCTACAACAAAGACTTCCAGGTTTGTTATCATTCATTTTTCATAATTCTTCTTTTAATTTCTGAAATGAGGAATTACCATTATTATACACTAGGGTAGGTCGATTTTTCACTTATTTATTATTTGAAATTATCTGTTGTATCATTTTTTACTCCTTAACAGAAATAAATTTTACTATGAAAATGCATTGACAATGATTTTTTACTATGAAAATGCATTGGACAATGATTTTTACTATGAAAATGCATTGGACAATGATTTTTTATGAAAATGCATTGGACAATGATTTTTTACTATGAAATGCATTGGACAATGATTTTTACTATGAAAATGCATTGGACAATGATTTTTTGACTATGAAATGCATTGGACAATGATTTTTACTATGAAATGCATTGGACAATGATTTTTACTATGAAAATGCATTGGACAATGATTTTTTACTATGAAAATGCATTGGACAATGATTTTTGACTATGAAAATGAAAATGCATTGGACAATGATTTTTGACTATGAAAATGCATTGGACAATGATTTTTGACTATGAAATGCATTGACAATGATTTTTACTATGAAAAATGCATTGGACAATGATTTTTACTATGAAAATGCATTGGACAATGATTTTTGACTATGAAAATGCATTGGACAATGATTTTTGACTATGAAAATGCATTGGACAATGATTTTTTGACTATGAAAATGCATTGGACAATGATTTTTGACTATGAAATGCATTGGACAATGATTTTTTGACTATGAAATGCATTGGACAATGATTTTTGACTATGAAAATGCATTGGACAATGATTTTTTTCTATGAAAATGCATTGGACAATGATTTTGACTATGAAATGCATTGGACATGATGCATTGGACAATGATTTTTTGACTATGAAAATGCATTGGACAATGATTTTTTTGACTATGAAAATGCATTGGACAATGATTTTTGACTATGAAAATGCATTGGACAATGATTTTTGACTATGAAAATGCATTGGACAATGATTTTTGACTATGAAAATGCATTGGACATGATTTTTGACTATGAAAATGCATTGGACAATGATTTTTGACTATGAAATGCATTGGACAATGATTTTGACTATGAAAATGCATTGGACAATGATTTTTGATATGAAAATGCATTGGACAATGATTTTTGACTATGAAAAATGCATTGGACAATGATTTTGACTATGAAAATGCATTGGACAATGATTTTTGACATACAATGATTTTTGACTATGAAAATGCAATGATTTTTGACTATGAAAATGCATTGGACAATGATTTTTGACTATGAAAATGCATTGGACAAGATTTTTGAAAAATGCATTGGACAATGATTTTTGACTATGAAAATGCATTGGACAATGATTTTTGACTATGAAAATGCATTGGACAATGATTTTTGACTATGCATTGGACATTGGACAATGATTTTTTGACTATGAAATGCATTGGACAATGATTTTTACTATGAAAATGCATTGGACAATGATTTTTGACTATGAAAATGCATTGGACAATGATTTTTTGACTATGAAAATGCATTGGACAATGATTTTTGACTATGAAAATGCATTGGACAATGATTTTTGACTATGAAAATGCATTGGACAATGATTTTTGACTATGAAAATGCATTGGACAATGATTTTTACTATGAAAATGCATTGGACAATGATTTTTGACTATGAAAATGCATTGGACATGATTTTGACTATTGCATTGGACAATGATTTTTGACTATGAATGCATTGGACAATGATTTTTGACTATGAAAATGCATTGGACAATGATTTTTTGACTATGAAAATGCATTGGACAATGATTTTTTGACTATGAAAATGCATTGGACAATGATTTTTGACTATGAAAATGCATTGGACAATGATTTTTTTACTATGAAAATGCATTGGACAATGATTTTTACTATGAAAATGCATTGGACAATGATTTTTACTATGAAAATGCATTGGACAATGATTTTTACTATGAAAATGCATTGGAAATGATTTTTACTTCTCATTGTTTACCAAAAAAAGAAATTAAAATTTTAATTTTTCCTTTTTTTTTTTTTTGGTTATATCTTTAATGATTGTGACAATTTTAAAACTGTTTTTTATATTTTATTTTAATCATTTGTTTGTATTTAAAATTTCTCTCTTGTCAATTTTATTTTACCAGGAAGATAAAGAAGCCATGTTTGAGGTGTACGACACACTGACTGGTATCTTACAAGTGGGCATTGGTGTCTTAACTACCTTAACAGTAAGTTTATTTATCTTGATTTGATATTAAGTGGGGGATCAGTTTAGGAGTTAAATAATAACAAAACTGAACCCTCTTGGCCAGAAAGAGTTGATTTGACTTGTTAGACAACATCAAGTGGGGGATCAGTTTAGGAGTTAAATAATAACAAAACTGAACCCTCTTGGCCAGAAAGAGTTGATTAGACTTTTTAGACAGCATTAAGTGGGGGATCAGTTTAGGAGTTAAATAATAACAAAACTGAACCCTCTTGGCCAGAAAGAGTTGATTTGACTTGTTAGACAACATCAAGTGGGGGATCAGTTTAGGAGTTAAATAATAACAAAACTGAACCCTTTTGGCCAGAAAGAGTTGATTAGACTTTTTAGACAACATCAAGTGGGGGATCAGTTTAGGAGTTAAATAATAACAAAACTGAACCCTCTTGGCCAGAAAGAGTTGATTAGACAACATCAAGTGGGGGATCAAATCTAACCAAATAAACATACCAAGCAAAATTTCATAAATCTTATAGTGGATATTATGAAACTGGGAAAAATGCCCTAAGATGGTTGTTTTTTTGCAAGTGACACCGCTTCGGCCACGGACTTCAATCATAGCTGGTGTTTTTTTTTTTTTCAGCAGTTACCAGCTAGCGATTTTTGAGGCAGGAGTCCGGGACAGTTCTCCATGAAGAGTACGAAATATTCAAAATAATTATTTGATTAATAACAACGTGGAACAGAATTTTTTATTGAATTGGATCTGACACTTATTTTTGATTATTTTCTGATCACTGAAAACAAAAATGACCCCAGTTTTTCGATATCACGTCAACTTTTTGAGCTACGGGATACCCTTGATTTTTCTCAAAAAGTGTAAAAATGGTGAAACGAAAATGGCCAACCAAAACATACGGCTTCCTCAAAGTGGAACAAACAAGGGGGGGTTACTCTCATTTATGTAACTAATGTTCAGATTACCAACAATAATTATGTTTTTACAACGTTTTTATTATTTTTCTTCTTTCTTTTCCAGATCAATGAAGATAAAATGTACGAGGCTCTGAGCCCTGATATGTTGTCAACTGATCTTGCCTATTACCTGGTCAGAAAAGGAGTAAGTCTTTGATTTCTTTTTTATTTCTACCCATTATATATATATATATATATATATATATATACTAGCAAATATATGCACCCTCCGGGTGCAAGTATTTAACTTTTACTGTAATAAAATATCATATTAAATTAGAAAGGCTAATGAAACTAAATAAGAATGCAGATAAAAAGATTTGAAACAGAGGGGGATATAATCGAAATATAGAACAACTGAAACTTACTCTTCCATCACTCTCGTCTTTCATTGTTATTTTTTCTAATTTAAGTATTTAGTTAAAAGAGGAAGTAAAGAATAAAATGACCCTTATTTTTTCTTGTTAATGGATTTCATTTAAGATTCATTGAAGAGATTTTTGCTTATATTCATTAAAATAAAACCAAACAGTTAGAAATCAATAATACCAAGCACATAATTATTAAATTCGATTTTTTAATATTAATATTCAAATTAGCCTTCCCGTTCACACTGTAAACTGCTATTTTGTTGTATATATAAATACAATTGCATGTTGTCAGTATGGAGACATAGTTAACAGTATTAATAATGTAAGACAATTTTATTAATAATTGAGATTTAGATAAAAATAAAATCATGGAGAATGTGATGTCAATAACTAAGAGAATTGTGACTTGAGTAGGAATATAGTTTCGGTTACAGACAGAAAAACACACAATCTCCATTATAATAAGATATATATATATATATATATACAATGATGCTGATAGCTTTTTTATTTGATTTGAATGAGTCCCTGGGAAATTTGATGGGTTCCAACTAAAGTTTCTTAATAAATTGTAGAGTTTTTATCTTAAAAAACTAAAACCGTCATTACTATTGAATAACGAATTTGATCCTCAGTGGATACTATTATATTTACCAATATACCAGGATACGACACAAACTGCGCTTAAGAAATTGACTTTAACAGGTTTGAATTCAGAGTTTTCCTTCTCCTAGACTTGTTACCTAGCCATGGCTAAAGAGCCCATGGCAATGGGTTCGGTCAAAGCGTACCCCATTGAGGTGTAATGGTAAACAAGCTATTCTTGCAGAATCCTTACAACTGAATACTGAGTTTGATCTTCATAGATAAAAAAAACTCGAGCATCCCTTCATCAAAGATTACTCACCAGATTTAGCGCCTTCAGAATATCCCCAGAAAACAAATCGGGTCAGTGAATACTGAAATGCAATGAGAATTCATAATAGTCTCACTCATAACGTAACTACTGAGAAATGTCATTGTGTCCTGATTACGCATTGGTCACACACGACTAACGCACTCCTATATACTCAAGCAAGAACAACAACCATAGTGTGAAACATGTCAAACACCTTTGACTGTTTGACACTTATTCATGGAATGCAGATTTTTTACTCACATCAGAAACTGCTAACAATATGAAAGATCTGTTTGAAAATATCAACATGGAGGACATTCTCTCTTTTTTGAGGGAAATAAAATTATACCATAGAATATAGACATGAAACAAATCAATACCATACAACATAATCCCCAATAATGCTAACACATTGTTAAAACTAATTACTAAAATACAAAAAAAATATAAATACACGATATGTATTACTTCTAACCGTTAGGCATGACATAACCCCATACGGGTTGATATGCCGTTAAAATCAACAAACAAACAGAGAAAGATAGAGAGAAGGGGGCGATAAATCTGTTTCAAAAAAAAAAAAGATAGAAAAAAAAATGAGATGGAGTTAAATCAAAATTATTATACTCTTTTTACATATTGAACTATTTAGCAATAGCTCTTAAGTAAACATATGAAACATTGTAATGATTAAATTATCATCATACTGTGGTATATCCACAGGTCCTACTAGTTAGTATTCGGAGAGGCCCCCTCCACTCAATCAGCTGGTCACGTCAAGCGCTAGCACCTATATGATTGCCCCAACCCTATTGCCCTTATAGCAAGCCCCAACCTTTTTTATTATATGGGTGCTAGAAGGCGGTGGCTGAGGGTCTACATGTCCTGGGAATTACGTTAAACTCTATCTGATGGTGAGGTTCCAGTTCTGGAGGTTTGGGGAATGTAGAACACCCCTTCATCACCATTGCTCCCTGGTCCACTCTGAACTGGAGTGGTAGTACCTGTTAGGGTCCCATCTATGGGTTAAATAGAAAAATGTACTTTATAAAAAAAATTGTGTATCCATTAAGAATAAATTCATTTCAAAACTTTATCGGCATTAAATGACCCACTGAGGTTGATATGCCGTAAAACAAATCAAACCAAACCAAACTCTCACACTTTGATTCAAATCAGAATTCTCACCTGTCTTTAAAAGATTGGAATGAATCTTTAATACTAGAGTGAGTCTAAAGGGACCAAGTATCCAATAGGTACCCCAAATCATCAACTTAATGAAAGATTCATATTTTAACTCATCACAAATCAAGATTATCATACTTTTCACATAAGAGCTATTGCTAAATAGTTCAATAAGTAAACATATGAAACATTGTAATAATTAAATTATCATCATACTGTGTTATATCCACAGGTCCTGCTCGTAGAGAGAATTAAATCAAAATTATTATACTTTTTACATATTGAACTATTTAGCAATAGCTCTTAAGTTTAATATTTCATTGGTTCAGCTCAGTCGTTAAAGTGTCCACCTAGAAATCACAAGGTTCCTGGTTCCATACCGACCCTCGCCAACTCTACATATGAGTAGTACAGGGATCTGTACAGTAAATTGAGGAGCTTGATGGTAGGTGTGGCGCTCCACCTCAGATGCAAAAAAAAACAATCTCCTTGGTCCAGCACTAGTGAAAAGGGGATAGACTCCCTCGCTGATTGACTGATAATGATCTTTCTATTTTTACTTAGATTAAACATTTAATAGTTACACCTGGAGGGTGTATATTCTTGCTAGGTTATTCAAAGAAAAAAATCTAATTTTTGTATTAAAGGAAGTGGAAAAACCTTGAGAATTTTTTTGCTTTGTTTATCTTCCAATGTTCCAGGTTCCTTTCCGAGAGGCTCACTCTTTGTCTGGGAAATGTGTTGCACTCGCAGAAAATAAGGGATGTCCTTTATCCAATCTTAGTGTCCAAGAACTAAAATCGGTTTGGTAAGTATGACAAGTTCTTTCAAATTCTCCAAGACTTTCTTTTGGAGATGTCTTGGAGAAGTAAGAAAGACTTTTCTTATACCTCCAAGACTTTTCTATTCCTAAAATGTTTCTTACTTCTCCAAGACTTTTATATTCTTAAGATTTTTTCTTTATTGTTGCCAAGATTTTGATATTCTAAAGCTTTTTTTTACATCCTCAAGACTTTTCCTACATCACCAAAACTTTCTTTAGAAACTTTTGTTGGGCTACCTAACTTAAAAATAAGGATTCTTTTTTAAATAGAATGTAAAAATATGCACATACATCAGTACATCTATAGACATTTTATATATATATATATATATACGGGATGTAATGTGGTTAGAATCGTAGGAAACGCTTTAACAAAAAGTCAGGCAGAGGACAATATCTTATCATCAGCAGGAGTTGGTATACGGACAATTTCGCAAATTGGGTGATTTTGGCTTAATTAATTATATCCCTTAATCAGCAAAAATCAATAACGAAATTTGGCATGTTTCTTAGAAGGATATTAATGTGTATGAGAGATTTCGAATCAGAGTAACCTCCCGTTTTAAACTTATGCGTTGACACGTACATACCAAAAACTTAGTCTTATATATTTAGATATATATATATGTGCGGGATGTAATGTGGTTAGAATCGAGTTCAAATCCTAGATGAGGTTGTCTACATTTCACATAGACATCCACAACAAAAGATTACAACAAATATTCAAAGCCAGTGCCATTAGCAACACACCAAAAGTTAATTCTAGATCCGGCTTCTTTAATATTTCCTCACACCTAGGTAAAACCATCATAAACAGACAAGATAATACCTAGCCCCCCCCCCGCCAAAAAAAAATTCATATATATATATATATGTTTATGTATCCTTGTGCATGTAAGTATGTATGTATGCCCATCATATAACATATCATGGTATCTATTAATAATGGAAATTCTCTTCCGGTTTTTGCCTGTAACAAAAATTATGTCACATTACCCAAAATTGTCATAACATAGAATAAATACACTCAAAATTTGAACATGCTTAAAACAGTTTTAATAAATACATGACTGGTATTATATATCTATATATAATTTTACTTACTTAGGGTACAAACTCGCTGACATTGAATTTTTTACTCCCACCCTCAGGAAATGTTTCAAAAATCTTTGTGTGTGTGTGTGTGTGTATATGTGTATATATATTAAATATATATAAACTTGTGTTTTTCAATTTTTCCATAATACATACTGTCGGATTCACTTCCACTTTTTCTTCATATCTTCTCTTTTGAAAAACACACGTAATGAACAAGGAAAATTAACAAACATGGATAATCTCACTTTGTCAACTAATGAAAGTGACAAAGATCTATTGAAACAGATCGAAACACTGCAGCATAGGCGAAATAAACATTGTTTTTTCTCCATAATATCATACCGGCAAGTACAATGCATGTATCGCTGAATAAGTGTAATAGTAGAACATCGTACAGACTGTTTCAACTTTATTAAGTCTCAGCAGGCATATATATATGTATACTATTGAATATATATATATGGAACTATAAAATCATCACCATAATTTTTGTAAAAAAAAAGTTTTGTAAATCTGTCCCGGAAAATAATTTTTTAAAGCAAAGTGTTGTTTTTTTTTTATCATTTATAGGTACACGATTCCCTAACCTTGTTCATTGTACATTCATATTGATATTTTTGTTGTTTCTTAAACTTTTTTTTCACACGGATACTTTTTTATCAGATCTATTTCATTAAACTAAGGGACCCCTACAGGTACTACTAATCCGGGTCAGAGTGGACGGGGGAGTCATTTTCTATTTTCATAGGGGCATAAAATATCCGTAGACGAGTTGAAATGACATTAAAATCCAGGAAGCCAAGAAGTAATTACAAGAATTGACTCTTTAAGTGATAAGGGGAGGTTTGACATATTGTCTTGACCTCCAGTCTCAAGACTTTTATTCTCAATTTTTTTTTTATTATAGCGGCCATTTTGATGATGATGTCCTGATATATATGAAACTATAAAATCATCACCATAATTTTTTTTGTAAAAAAAACAAAAAAAAACAAAAAAAAACAAACAAACAAAAAAATGAATTAATTCTCAATTTGCCATTTTCTGATTTTTTTCTGATTTTTTTATTGTAGCGGCCATTTTGATGATGATGTCCTGAAGGTGTGGGATTATACTAACAGTGTTGAGCAGTACAGTAGCAATGGCGGCACTGCTAAAAAGAGTGTCATTTGGCAGATTAGCCAGCTAACCCAGTGGATGGCCAAATGTTGAGGAGTCAGGGTTAACAGAGGAGGCGGAAATTCACTCCCCCCCCCACTCCCCTCGCACTGACCTATTTTTCATTTGACCCACACATCTTGTCAATCCCTGAACTTAAAACTTCTCCCTCCATTTTGTCTTCTCATTGAGAAAAGAGTTGAGCCACTGCCAAAAATATTGCAAAATTAAAATGGTCTAGAAAATTGATTAAAGTTTTCTGGTTTTGTTTTGTTTTGTTTTGTTTTTTTCTAGGTACCACCAATTTTCCCTGTGAAATTTACCCCCTCCCCCCTATATTTAACACAATAAAATTTTTTGTCGATTCAAAAGAAGAAACATTAACATCCAAAAATAAAATGGCTAAAAATGACCTTTTCATTTAAAATTACTTGTCATTTCCCTTGAATTAAAGACTTCCAAATATGTTTAATATTACATTTAAACAAAGACTATCATTTGGGGTGGATTAATAAAAATAAATGTGATTTCCAGTCAGGCAGAATGAGGCAGCATAGGACATTAAGAGTTTTAAAAAAAAAATCCTGATGATTTAAAAAAATTTTTTCTGCATACGGAAAGAATGAAAATTATGAATGAAAAACAATGTTTACATTTTTCCACCGTTAAATCAATTGAAGCCAAAAATAAGTTATGACTAGAGGCTTTTTTTTTTAGAAATTCTATGAAAAATCAATTAATGGTCTGATTTTCACAAAAATTTCTATAATTACTTACCTTTTGATGTAAATATGTCTGAAATAGTTTTTTTTACAAGGTCTAGCCCCCTCCATTTTATTTTATGAAATATGAAAAAAATGAACCAACAAAAATTATTTTTACTTATTTTGCTATAAAAATAAGAGTCTGAATAATTATATGAAAAGATTTTTTATAAGTTTCTCAGCGAGGGTTTTTAAGTAAAAGAAACATGAATACAGAATTCTGCTAAAAAATATCAACAGAGAAACTGACCCTGTTGTAAAGAAACAGACTTATTTTTTAAGATAACGGTGAGTAATTTTTTCCCCCAATCGAATAATTTGATCTTTGTAAGAACTCTTTATGTTCAATATTATTTTTTTTTTTGCAAGATTTAAAAAAAAAAAAAGGTTAAAAAATATTTGTTTCTTCCTTCAATATGGCTAAAGTGATCACGTGATGTATTTTGGTGGTACCTATTTTTTGTTTTGTTTTGTTTTGAGAAACTTAACTCTTTGCTTGCCAAAATTTTCCCCCATGGTTGTACCAAATTTCCTTGGTATTTTTTACCTGTATGATGGGATATTTCAAAGTTCACTATCTATTCAACTCAGAACACATTCTATTCAAATAAAATCCTATTATTATTGTAATCCGAGTCCTTCTGCTCAATTATAATGAACTCACCATCAGCGGTCTATGGTAGGATTGCAGTGGTAGAAGAGCCACTATGGGTGGCTTAACTATTTGCCTACTAAATATCCCCCCACGGCTGTACTAAATTATCTTGGTATTTTTTTAAAACTGTATTATGAGATATTTCAAAATTCACTATCTATTCACCTCAGAACACATTATATTAAAATTATTATTGTAATCTGAGTCCTTCTGCTCAGCTATATTAAACTTACCAAATATCAAGAAAATTTGTATTTTTTTACCTGTATGATGGGATATTTCAAAGTTCACTATCTATTCAACTCAGAACTCATTCTATTCAAATAAAGTCCTATTATTATTGTAATCTGATTCCTTCTGATCGACCATAATGAACTAACTTACAGTAGGATCACAGTATTGGGTGAGCCGCTATGAGGGACTTAACTCTTTGCCTACAAAATTCTATTCAAATAAAGTTCTATTATTATTGTAACAAGAAGTTATCCCCCTTGATTAAACTCTTACGACTACTAAGTACATCAGTTAAAGTGAAGTCCTCCCTTAATGACAAAAGCCAACTGACAACCTCATGTGGCAAACAGCAAAACCCCATGATGGTTATATTTACAGAGTTCCGTCCCGGCCTCCTGCCTCAAAAACCACTAGACGGTGGCTGCTGAAAAAACCCAACCCAGCTACGATTGAAGACTGTAGCCGAAGCGGTGTCACTTGAAAAAAAACCCCAAAAAACTGGGGTTTAGGGTTAGTTTAATGGGAAAATAAATAATTTGGGCTCTTTTTTTCCCCAATTGGATAATTTAATATTTTCTGGGTCACCCGGTATACAGGGTGACCCAGAAAAAACAGAACCCACAAATTTTGTAATAAAACTGTTAATTTTAACTAGGGGGGGTTTAGGGAAAAATGCCCATAGCTGGTTGTTTTTTTTTTTTTTTTTTTTTTTCAAGTAACAGAGCTTCGGCTACAGACTTCAATCGTAGCTGGTGTTTTTTTTTTTCAGCAGCCACCGGCTAGCCGTAACTCTGCGAATATTACCCCCATGATGAAGATAGGTAGATAGTGTTATGTAATTACCTCCCACTCTCACTCTCACATTCAAGTGGAAGTGTGAAAGCATTTGACAGACAGGTAGGGTTAAAGGTTATTTTTGATAGGTTGCTTTAATGGCATATCAATAGTTGTGGGTTATTCAATTCCAAGCCTTGTTTATATATACAGAGATACCATGTGTCCTCCGTCACTGATGCACAAAAATCTAAAATGACGCAGTAAAATAGTTTCCATGCATCCCAGTGTTCTTCCCTCACCATTTCAGGCTAACTGTAAATACATTTCAATAGTTTCTTAGAAATTAATTACACAGGATAGGTTACAAGGTAGGAGTTAGACGGCTTTAGTTGTTTCACCAGATCATGAATAAAGTTGGGACCCATTAATTTTCCCTGATACTCATTCAAAGAAAATATGTGCGTCCCAGGTTGCAGCAAATCAAAAAACTATCAGCAATAATATTACTTAAATAAATAAATAAATCTTATTATAATAGAGATTGTGTGTTTGTCTGTAACTGAAATTATATCACTATTCAAGTCCCAATTGCCCATAGTTATTTACATCACATTCTCCATGATTTTATTTTTATCTAAACCTCAATTATTAATAAAATTGTTTCACATTATTAATGCTGTTACCCCCATAAACATACTAATAACATGCAATTATTGTATTTATATATAAAACATAATAGCGGTTTACAGTGTGAATGGGGAAGTTAATTTGCATATTGAAATTAAAAAATTGATTTTAATAAATATCTGCTTAGTATTATTGATTTCTAATTGTTTGGTTTTATTTAATGAATATGAGCAAAATTTTGGGATAAATCTTAAAAGAAATCCATTAACAAAAAGAAATAACTGTAATTATATTCTTTAGCTATTTAGTTAAAATAGGAAGTAAATTAGTAAAATTTAGTAATGAAAGAAGTGAGTGAACGAAGAGTAAGTTTTAGTTGTTCTATTTTTCGATTATAACATCCTCTGTTTCAAATCTTTTTGTCTGCATTCTTATTTAGTTTCATTAGCTCTTCTAATTTAATATAAGATTTCATTACATTGATATTAAATACTTGCACCCGGAGAGTGCATATATTTGCTAGTACTAATAATAATACTATTAACTGTAACACTTAGCTGCTATTGTCTACTACAAAGGAGTTAATAAAAACACGACTTTAATGTGTCGCTATTATATTCACTAGCAAAATAAAAAACGCCCTCCGGGCGATGTAAAAATAGATTTTTGAATTTTTGAATTCAATGTCAACGAGTTTGTACCCTAAGTAAGTAAAATCATTAAAGGATTAAAAAATAAAACAATTTGAAATGTAAACTTTAAATATGTATTAAAATAAAACAAACTATATATAGATATATAATACCAGTCATGTATTTATCAAAACTTGTTTTAAAAAACAATGAGGACTGTCTAATGTTGCATGTTCAAATTTTCAGTGTATTTATTCTATGTTATGACAATTTTGGGTAATGTGACGTAAGCAGTGACGTAGTTTTTGTTACAGACAAAAAAACGGAAGCGAATCTCCATTATTAATAGATATATTAAATAATTATAAACTACATATTAATAAATTGTTCCTAAATCTTCTGTCCGTTATCATCCTGCAACACCCTCTAGTTAAAAATAAGATCATCCAAATTGTCCAAAATGAAACGCAACCAGATTATCTGATATCCTTTAATCGTAGATTACTTATTTGTCCCATTTTATTTCACCCAATTTGAAAAATGAAATATTTCAAATGGTCTCGCCCCGCTTAAATGCCGGTGCAAAAATTAAAATGAATTGAAAGAAAAAAAAGAAGTTACATGTTTGTTTTATTTGTAATATTGAAATTGTGAATTACGGAATATATTTTGGTAATTTTGATCTGATGTTGACCCGGCCTCCTGGCTTAATTTATGCTATGTTTTATCGAGCCAGTGTCAGGCAAATTTCCGGCCCAACTTAGATATTTTCTGAATCGTATTTTTGTCACTTCTTTGTCCAAGAAATTAATGTAGATATTTTAAAAGGGAGGAGAATTTGTAGGAAAAATGTTATAGGCATTTCAAAATGCGAGTACTGTATTCAAAATTAACACCCCTTAATATAATTTCTATGAGTTCCCCTCCTAGTTACTCTCACTACTAATAACTTGAAAAAAAAAACTGGAACACAAACACATCACCCCTGATGATGGCACTTCAAGATAATTTTGATCTGATGTTGTCACGGCCTCCTGCCTTAATTTACGCTATGTTTTATCGAGCCAGTGTCAGGGGAATTTCCGGCCCAACTAAAGATATTTTCCGAGTCGTGTTTTTGTTGGGAAATTAATGTAACGCCTCCCACAGATTTTTATTTAAGACACTGAAAACATTGAGATATCATTGTCAATACGTCAAGCCCAGGGTGAAGTTAAAGTTTTGTTTACTGTACGACAGGTACCACCAATATCACATCACGTGATCAGTTTAGGTAATATTGATGGAAGCAAAGTAAATATTTTAAAGCTTTTTTTTTTTTTTTTTAAATCTCGCAATAAAGAAATAACAAACAAAGATTTGTTACAAAGAAAAACAGTTAATTCAAAGATTAAATTATACAATTGGGAAAAAAATTACTCACCATTATCTTGAAAAAAAATTAAAGCAGTCCATTTCTTTTTAATACAGGGTCAATTTCTCTATTGAAGCCTGGAAGGAGGAGTATTTGGTAGGAAAAATATTATAGGCATTTTAAAATGCGAGTACTGTATTCAAAATTAACACCCCTTAATATAATTTCTATGAGTTCCCCTCCTAGTTACTCTCACTACTACTAACTTGAAAAAAAATTGGAACACAAACACATCACACCTGATGATAGCCTGTTGCATACCTCTTTAATTACTTTCTTCTATTCTTCTTCTGGCGTCTTTGACATCTTAAGTTCTTCTAGCGTCTCTTCTATCGTCTTGGTGGTCGGTCGCACTTAACTCATTTCTTTTTCTAGATCACTCTTGTTACCAAGACATTCACCAACCACAAAACCATGTTCTTTTCTTAAGCTTTTATTTACTTAACCAAACATCTGACTAACATAGCGCGCGTATGCAGTGTGAGTTCCAGTTAAGGCAGGACATCTTCTCTACCCAACCAGGTGCCATGTGACTTCACGGGCTTCCTGTATTATTCCATGAAAAGGGCCATCCCTTTAGAAATACAGGGGATTGACAATAATCTTATGCAACCGCGTAGATTATGTAACAGGCCCTTCAAAGTGCCAAAAGTATTGGTTGCCCCCAGATGCAATTCAAGGATGTCTGCAAGAATGATCTCAGGTGCTTTGGCATTGCCCCTTCCAGATGGGAAAATTTGGCTCAGGACCGCCCCTCAGTGGTGGCAGAATCTCCGTAGATGACAGTTCATGTCAAAAGTCACCCTGACACAACACCATGAAGCTAAGAGGTCTAGAAGAAAGCAGCAGCAACAAAGCACCGGCAACATCAACATCTTCAGGGACAGCCTTCAAATGCGAAATCTGTGGTTGAGTGTGTTTTCAAACATCAGACTTCACAGTCACAGGAGGCGCTGTAACGTCAGGGGCACAAAAACTTTAGGTAATTATGAACTTTAGTTGGCCAAATTCCTAGCATAAAATTGTGCGTGCGCATTATCTGAAATGAACTTAATTGTTATTAAGAACACATTTTATGATGTTTTTATTTGTTTGTTTGTTAAAGATGAGTTGCATAGAAAAAAGGACAGAGAAACAATAATGGCTGAAAACTTAGAAATCTCTCTTTTCTCCGACCAACTACATCTTTCCGTGGCCTCTACCTATTTTACAACGACCTCTATCAAAATTAAAGTACCAAAGAAACAGCACATCCCTCTAAATAAAAATATCATAAAATGTGTTCTTAATAACAATTAAGTTCATTTCAGATAATGCGCATGCACAATTTTATGTGAGGAATTTTAACAACTAAAGTTCATAATTACCAAACTTTATTATAGTCTTCTGAGACTGAAATGGTAATACTATATATATATATATATATATATATATATATATATATATATATA
>CM042178.1:18293219-18314956 GCA_023376005.1 Doryteuthis pealeii
AATTGAGAACTCAAACATACATATAATAATACAGACATTGTTATTGTTTTGATCACAAGTGATTCAAACTCGTAGCCTTGTGCCAACACTAAACTTAGTAAATAAGTCTGTGTGTATATATATATATATATATATATATATATATATATATACACACACACATTTTTTTCCCCTAGTATTGCAGAACTGAAAATAAAGTGCTTGATTACAGATGTAAGAGCTGCATTTATTCATTCATTATAGTGTACAATACATTTAAGGTGCAATTGTTACCACTGGTTTCCAAGCTGCATGTTAGCCACTTTTCATCAAGACAACGTGCCTGTTGTCTTGAAGAAAAGTGGCCAAGATGCTTGGAAACCAATGGTAACAATCGCACCATAAATATATTGTGCACGATAAAGAATAAATAAAATATATATAAACATATAAATAGGTGGAGGATATCAAGTGTTTCCTTGACAGTATTCAACTAAAATCGAGACCTCAAACGTACATATAATGATTTGCGTATATATTTTTACATATGTGGAAGATTATGAATAAATGGATGCCTTGGCACAGATATAAATTTATTTCAGCATTTCTTTGCCTTCTCAGTCCGATTTTTACTAATTCGCAAATACTTGGGCCAGATCAACTTTAAAATTCCATTGTTAAAAAAGGCCCACCTTTATCTATTGATATATATATATATATATATATATATATATTTGAACATACTATTTTATTAAAACTGCAAAATTATAAAAGAAGAAAAAAAAAAAAAAAAAAAACAACCTCAAAATTTCTTTTGACTATATCCTGATTATCTGTTGTTGCTTATCCACCGAATTCTTATTTTCTTTTTATGAATGTTGTCACTCAGCTAAATCATGGGCCATTCAGTTTTTTTTTTAAAAGAAATAAAGAAATGAAGGGAAGAAAAAGTACATGCTACTCAGAAAAAATATAGCAAGAAAGAGAGTAGGGGAAAGAAAAAAGAGAGTAGGAGAAAGAAAAAGAGAGGGGGGGTGAGCAAGTGGAAGTGATAATGTTAATCCATTTCAATCGAACATATGGAAAAAAAAAAAAAAAAAAAAAAGGAAAAAAGAGTGTGAAAGAGTTCAATCCAAATTATTATGCTTTTTACATATCGAAGTATTATGAATGATTTTATATAGAAACCAATTGAAATATAATTAAAATAAGCAATCTTTTTATACGAGTTCTTATTTAATTTTGTTAGTCTTTCTAATTTTATATATTTTATTACAATAATAAATACTTACACCCGGCAGAGGGCGCATATTCTTGCTAGTTTATATTAATTAATTTAGTCTTTAATATTTTACTGTGGAGTCATCTGGCTGCTTCTACTTGCAGCTATGGGTAAATAGTAGGGTAGACTGGGCTATTTAAACTTGCTTTGTAATACCACAGAAATATTTTTACTACTACAAGGTGAGGGGGGAACATGATCAAAAAATTTCTTTTAAAAATTTAAAATGGTATTTGATTTGTAGTCTATGATTTCAAAAGAATTATGTAGTATTTTAAATTCTTGTCTATAATAATCAAAAAATTAAATAAAATTTTAAATGGTATTTGATTTGTAGTTTATGATTTCAAAAGAATTATGTAGTATTTTAAATTCTTGTCTATAATAATCAAAAAATTAAATAAATTTTTAAATGGTATTTGATTTGTAGTTTATGATTTCAAAAGAATTATGTAGTATTTTAAATTCTTGTCTATAATAATCAAAAAATTAAATAAAATTTTAAATGGTATTTGATTTGTAGTCTATGATTTCAAAAGAATTATGTAGTATTTTAAATTCTTGTCTATAATAATCAAAAAATGAAATACAATTTTAAATGGTATTTGATTTGTAGTCTATGATTTCAAAAGAATTATGTAGTATTTTAAATTCTTGTCTATAATAATCAAAAAATTAAATAAAATTTTAAATGGTATTTGATTTGTAGTTTATGATTTCAAAAGAATTATGTAGTATTTTAAATTCTTGTCTATAATAATCAAAAAATTAAATAAAATTTTAAATGGTATTTGATTTGTAGTCTATGATTTCAAAAGAATTATGTAGTATTTTAAATTCTTGTCTATAATAATCAAAAAATGAAATACAATTTTAAATGGTATTTGATTTGTAGTCTATGATTTCAAAAGAATTATGTAGTATTTTAAATTCTTGTCTATAATAATCAAAAAATGAAATACAATTTTAAATGGTATTTGATTTGTAGTCTATGATTTCAAAAGAATTATGTAGTATTTTAAATTCTTGTCTATAATAAAAAAGGTTCACGAGAAACATTTGAAGAAGGCCGGAGAACACATCGGCCGAATTGAGTTAGATTCTCTCAGTAACAAATCTACAAAATAATGATCAGGTAGCACAGCAAGAACGACACACTATAGCTAGATATTTGTTAGGGCAATGCCATTAAAATTCTCTAAACGCAATTTTCAATCAACTTAATAATAATAATAGTGATCTAATTTCTCAGGGGAGATAACTCCTGGTGTAATAATGTTATTTATAGAGTGGTTTCCCTCAATCCAAATTCATATACATATGAAGTTTTTGACAATGATTCTAAAGGCCACTGATGGTGGCTTTTAAGTGAGTTCATACTAATTAAAGAAAAAAAAAAGTGAACAAGACTAGCGTTTTCTTAAATTTTGCAGACCCACTCCCTCCCATAAATATAAATATTCTTTCAAGTCGAAAGATAAAATGATGCAAATCTTTTAAGCTCTGTCAAGGTTGTAAATGGTCTTAGCAGTATTTCGCAAGGGAAAACAATTACACCGGTCTAGTTCTGGAGGCTTCCATATCCATCCAAACAAGATGCTGTACATTTACAATCCTGGGTTTCACATTCAACGCAAAAAAGAAATGAGAATGGCTTCTCAAAATTTTTCACACTGACTCGTCTAGACATCATCCCTTTATCGTCTAAGTTTCCCTTAGCTGTATTCATTTACATTTTGAATTTTAAAATAAATGAGAAAAATCAAAGCTTCAACTTTGAATTTATCTAAAAGAATGTAAATTTTATCTATATCATAAAACTTTATCTAAAAGAATGTAAATTTTATCTAAAGAAATGTAAATTTTATCTATATCATAAAACTTTATCTAAAGAAATGTAAATTTTATCTATACCAAAAAAACGTTATCTAAAGAAATGTAAATTTTATCTATACCAAAAAAACGTCATCTAAAGAAATGTAAATTTTATCTATACCAAAAAAAGTTATCTAAAGAAATGTAAATTTTATCTATACCAAAAAAAATTTATCTAAAGAAATGTAAATTTTATCTATACCAAAAAAACGTTATCTAAAGAAATGTAAATTTTATCTATACCAAAAAAAACTTTATCTAAAGAAATGTAAATTTTATCTATACTAAAAAACTTTATCTAAAGAAATGTAAATTTTATCTATACTAAAAAACTTTATCTAAAGAAATGTAAATTTTATCTATACCAAAAAACTTTATCTAAAGAAATGTAAATTTTATCTATACCAAAAAAAAAAAAAAAAAAAAAAAAAAAAATTAAAAATTTTATCTAAAAAGATTTTTAATTTATCTGTACCAAGTCTAGACGTCTAGACATTGCCCCTTTATTATACAAGTTTTTATTTATTTTTATGGATCAGTCAATGTACCTAGCTAATTAGACAAAGAGGAATTACAGGTATCAACTATTACTTATATATTTCTTGCTTCACCGGTGGTTGTGCAGTCCTCCCCTCCTACCAACCACTGGTCAGTTGAGGAGGAACAAAGGGAAAACACAGCACATGCCTGCTGGGAGAAGGGGGAAAATAAAACGTGTGGGCAAGAGGAGAAAAAAAAAGGGGGGGGTGAGATGGTTTTAGGGTCATGGAAATGTTGGATAGAGTTTGGGGGTGGGGGTGTTGGCATTACTAAGTGTAGATCTGAAGTGGTTCCATCAACTGCTCAAATCTACGGCTACATTTTCGTTCCAACATGGCATCGTCCATCTCGGTCACCGGAAGGTCAATCTGGATAAAGAGAAGAAGAAGAAAATGTATTTTATTGAGAGAAATGCCTGTACATTCTGCTTTTATACTGAAAAGGTAATTGGGTAAGGGAGGAAAGAGGGGAGGGTTTTAAATAATGAAATGAAATAATAATAGAAAAAATGTAGAAATGTTCCACACACAAAGAAATATCGACCTTCCTCAGAGTAAATCCTTATTTAAAAAAAAATTTACTCTGAGGAAGGTCAATATTTCTTTGTGTGCGAAACATTTCTACATCTTTTTCTATTTTTATTATTTCATTTCATTTTGTTATTTAAAAATAATAATAGATAGAACAATGTACCCATGGATAAACTCCTGACCGAAACATGTGTAAGTAAAATTAATTAAAATATCCTATTTTATCCATTCAATACTTTCTTTCCTTTAATTCTCTTTTCAACATATATATATATATATATATATATATATAAGTTTCATTCATGAGTGATGTATAATAAGCCGAAACTACATATGAGGGTTGGGGGTTGCCATAAGGGCAATAGGGTCAGGACAATCATATAGGTGCTAGGGCTTGACATGACCAGCAGATTGATAAGAGGTGGCCTCTCCGACTGCCCATCTAGCCCAAGTAAGGGTCTAAGTGAAGTGTTGCAGATCATGGACTGCACATGAGTGTGTGCGTGGGGCCAAAAAAAAGTGTGTGTGTGTATGTGTGGGGTAAAAAAAAGTGTGTGTCTGGGGGGGGGGGGGGTAAAAAATAAGTGTGGGTGTGGGGTAAAAAAAGTGTGTGTGTGGGGTAAAAAAAAACAGTGTGTGTGTGGGGTAAAAAAAGTGTGTGTGTGTGGGGTAAAAAAAAAGTGTGCGTGTGTGGGGTAAAAAAAGTGTGTGTGTGGGGGGGTTAAAAAGTGTGTGTGGGGGGGTTAAAAAAGTGTGTGTGGGGGGGGTAAAAAAGTGTGTGTGTGTGTGTGTGGGGTAAAAAGTGTGTGTGTGTGTGTGGGGTAAAAAAAGTGTGTGGGGGGGTAAAAAAGTGTGTGTGTGTGGGGGGTAAAAAAGTGTGTGTGTGTGGGGGTAAAAAGTGTGTGTGGGGTGTGTGTGTGTCGGGGAGTGTGTGTTGGGTCAAAAAGAAAGTGTGTGTGTGGGGGGGATCAAAAAGAAAATGTGTGTGTGTGTGTGTGTGTGTGTGTGGGGGGGTCAAAAAGAAAATGTGTGTGTGTGGGGGGGGGGGGGTCAAAAAGAAAATGTGTGTGGGGTCGTTACCTGAAACAATTTTTTCCAGCAATGTGATAAATTTTCAACAAATTTGTTTCTTTCTTTTCCAGCATTGAAATAAAGAATCCAACGTTCTGTGGTGACTCCGGATTCATGCGATTCAAATTCCTGGAAGAGGAAAAAAAAAGACACAGGTTGAAAGAATGAAGAGAGAAACAGATGGTAGGTGTGACGCTTCACCTCAAATGCAAAAACAATCTCCTTAGCTTAGCGCTAGTGAAAAATGGATAGACTCCCTCACTGTCTGGTTGATACCAACTTTAGGCCACCTCGATGGCTTTCTGTTTTTATTTTATCCCATTTAAATTAATACTGGCTTTGTGGAGATATAGATAAAACATAAAAGCAAAATGTGCCAGTTTGATAGGTCCTCTGGACAGCATCCAGTGTCTGTTCAGAGCTGGTTGGAGTGGAAGAGTGAAAAACAAAGAGACACCAGTTGAAAGAATGATTTGATTTGTTTTGTTTTATGGCATATCAACCTCGGTGGGTCATTTAATGCCAACTAAGTTTTGGATTCGTAGCAATAGTTTGGTAGAAAACAAATGTATATATGTATAGATTTTAACTATTGTTCAATTACTCATATTTTTTAATACAATCCAACTTCTTTAAAAAAAACCTGGATGGTCTTATTTTTGTGAAAAGTATTTTCAAATTACTTGCTTGGTAGTATTTTGTTTGCACTAGATCAAAGTCTACACACTCTAGCAGTATATGCTTCATGTTTTAACATCAAGAATACTTTTCTCCATCCTAATGTCCTGATGACGGTTTGGTAAAAAGACGAAATGTTTTAACCCTGACTTCACCATCAAGAACAAATTCATCTTATTTGTTATTTTGAAAAAAAAAAAAAAAATCTATTACTGTTCAGACAACATTTTTTTCATCCTAATGTCCTTGTCATGATATTCTGAGAAATCTAAGAATATCCTGAATAATATAGAACAAGGGTTAACTGTTTATTGGGAAAAGAAAAGAAAAAAAGGTATAAAAGTTTTTAAAAAATAAATGGAAAGGTAAGAGTTGCTATCCTTGGCAAAAAAAAGGGGGTAGGTTTTGTATTGATTTAAAAAATGACTGGGAAAAATTTGACTGAGACAGACGATAGTTCAGAGACGGACGGAACACGAGAAGGGATAGACGGTTAGAGAGAATGGAGTTGAGTCGGTATCAAGACAGACGACAGAAGTAGATAGAGTTGATAATTGTTTTGTAAAGAATAGTTTTTGGATTCGACGGTTGAGAATGTAAGAGATAAGAAGAAATTGGATGGAAAGAAGAAAAGTTTATTGAAAGTGGATTGTCGAAAAAATTAAGAAGAGTGAATTGGTAGGACTGAGCTGAAGGTAAAAGTTTGTAGAATGGGAAAAGAGATTTGTTGAAGAAAACTGAATTAATTTCAAAAGGAAAGAAAACGAAAAGTGATTGTTTTGGAAACGGATTTAAAGAAAAGAGAAAAAAGGAGGAAACTTATACTTAATGGAAAATGAGGAAACTTATACTTAATGGAAAAATGAGGAAACTTTAATGACTTATACTTAATGGAAAAATGAGGAAACTTATACTTAATGGAAAATGAGGAAACTTATACTTAATGGAAAAATGAGGAAACTTATACTTAATGGAAAAAGAGGAAACTTATACTTAATGGAAAAGGAGGAAAGAAAAGAAAATAATAACAAAAGAGGAACTTATGTTTTAACGGAAAAAAGGAAGGTATTTATTGGACTGTTTCATGAACTTTTATATATTTTGCACCCGTCTGTTTCATAATAAAAAAAAAAAAAAAAAGTAAATAATTATTTTTTATAAATAAAATAATTATTTATCACTTATAAAATTGTCTTATTGACTAATTTCTTTTTTCTTTTTTTTTGCTTGAAAGAAAAACATTCTATATTTTTCCCCTGAAATATTTTTTCCTTGGAGAGTCAATTGCCTAATAACTTAGGACCACATGACTTGGCGAAGATGTTTGAATAAATAGACAGACACTTCGTGACAGTCCTGATGAAGGTTTTGTAAAAAAACTAAATGTTTTAACATCAACTTCACTATCAAGAATAAATTCATCTTTTTCAGAATATTTTGTTGTTCTATTTTTCTACACACACACACACACACACACACAAAGCTAATGCACTCATACACATACGAATGTGTTCTCACACACAGACACACCGGCATATAAATAAATAAATAAATAAAGAGTTTTTTTTTTTTAACTCACCAGAACACAATATGGAGGTGATGAAGATTGTGAAGCCCCAGCGGTTAACACGGCTGTGACATCCTCGACACTGGCACTGCCTAGAGTCCGGAAGAAGTTTGTTTGCAGGTCCTCGTGACACATAAGGATTTTAGTTTGGCTAAGGAGGACGCAGCACGCAAGACAGCTACTAGAAACCTGACCTTGGTTCTGGAAAAAACAACAAAAACAACAATATTACAATTTTCTGCCCTGGATAACACTATGTAAGGGAATTTTTGTTGCTGGAGAGCATGTGTTATTTCTTAATTGCTTATGTTGTAAAAGTATAAAAATGGTCATTATTCCCTCAAAACTTTGCTTTTTTGCCCTGGATAACACTATGTAAGACAAATTTTGTTGCTGGATAGTATGGGTTATTTCTTAATTGCTTATATTGTAAAAAGTATAGAAAATGGTCATTATTCCTTCAAACTTTGCTTTTCTGCCATGGATAAGACTATGTAAGACAAATTTTGTTTCTGGATAGTATGTGTTATTAATTACTTATGTTGTACTATTTAGATCTTTTTGACTGTTGTCTTCATCTTTATTTGTTATATATACAATGTTTTGGCCAATGAGCTCTCCTGTCTCATTCAGGTATTTTTTTGTCGAATTTGGGGCACCTTCAACAGTCTCAAAATTTAAATACAAATTATACTGGGAACAATTTTGGGCACAATTTATATTGAGCTTGACTTTTCATTTGATTTAATCTAATATTGGCATGCGGATTTCAAAACTACAGTTTTCTTTACAGCTTACTCTCTAAATAAGCATAATTGTATCGTTTGAAATGATAAAGCAGATTCATTAGCTAAATCTGCACTTGACATGATACCAGACAACAACTACAAAATACCATACAGTGATCTTAAACCAAAAATCAAGCAAATAATGACAATCAAATGGCGGCAATTATGGGATGAAAATCCCTACAACAAACTCTACAAACTACAGCCCAACTTAAAAGAAAGGACACCTGATCCTAGTAATACCAGAAGAGAAGAAACCACTATCACTCGACTATGCATTGGCCACACTAGATTAACCCTCTCCTTCATTTTAAAAGAACCTCCACCTAAATGTTCATGCGGAAACCGATACACATTCTGATTGAATGCACACACCTCTTACACACTCGAAGAAAGTTCTACAATGTTGACAGCATGGACAAACTCTTTGGAAAAAGATCCCAAGAGGATTTTAAACTTTTTGAAAAGTACCCGGCCTCTTATCAAGGATGTAAGTTCACAGACCTACAAAAATCACCAACTCATTTTCTTGATGTTAAAATTCTCAACAGAAAACTTGATTAAAGCAAATAAACCCTTTACATTTTGAATACCTAATTACCAATAGAAGTATTCGGCATAAAATAACCCATGGGGTTGAACTGCCGTAAAACCAAACCAACCAAACTGGTCAATTGGTTGTGTTGATTTCTTTTATTGAAAATGAAGGAGAATTTTTCAGATCTGTTGTTAAGTTTTTAAAATGCCATCCTTGGCCAGTTGAAAAGGGCTTAAAGAAAGTCCTGTGGGATCCTTGAGTAAGCGTATAAGTCCTATCCTGCGTATTGGTAAAGGTCCAGTGATTTAATCCTATGTCCGTCGTCTATGAACATCGGCGTAATTATGACCAGTAGGGTCGAGGTTAAGTATAATATCAACCTCAGAGAACTGCCAGTGATTGGCCAAGAGATAGATCACATGATTCTGGCCTAGTCTATAAGTAAGAGTGGGCATTTAGCACACACCTTATATCTAAAAAAAAAAAAAACTCAACATCTGGTTTGGTTTTGTTTGGTTTTACGGCATATCAACTTCAGTGGGTCATTCAATGCCGATAAAATTTTGAAATAAATCAATTCTTAATGGATAATACAATTTTTTTTATAAATACATTTTTCTATTTAACCCATAGATGGGACCCTAACAGGTACTACACTCCGGGTCAGAGTGGACCAGGGAGCAATGGTGATGAAGGGGTGCTCCACATTCCCCAAACCTCCAAAAACTGGAACCCACCATCAGATAGAGTTTAACGTCATTCCCAGGATATGTAGACACCGCCTTCTAGCACCCATACGATAAAAAGGGTTGGGGCTTGCCATAAGGGTAATAGGTCTGGGGCAATCATATAGATGCTAGGGCTTGACATGACCAGCCAATTGATCAGAGGGTCCGCTCCGTCCACCCGTCTAGCCTTAGTAAGGGTCTAAGTGGAGTGTTGCATGTCATGGACTGCTCATCCACCAGGATTCCGTCCTTACGCATCACGGTCAACAGGTGGCCCCAGTGGGGGGGGGGTCCTACCCCTCTGCAAAGGTGCAGTCAGTGTAGTCTAAAACTCCAGCCGACAGGGCTAGTGTGTTAAGAGTTTACAGATGTAGATCAAAGGAACATGTAATAAGTTGGCATTTGGTATACCTATGATTTGTCGAGAGCCAAAATATCAGTGCAGAGACTGTTACTTTTGTTTAATGAAAAACAAAATATATCAAAATCCAAATATATACAGGCTTAGATTTATTGGGTCCCCAAAGAGGATTGAAGTCACAAAGAAAAAATAAGAAAATATCCAAATGAATCAGAAATCCAAACATATACAGACTTAGATTCAGAAGTTCCCCAAAGAGGATTGAAGTCCCAAAAATCCATATGAAAGATACTGACCATCATGACTCGGAGACGGCCTGGCACAAACTCTGTCTCCAATCATTGGCTTCGATGCCTGTCGCAGCAGCAATATACCAGTTGTGACCGTGAGTGAGCACTATTTCAATAGAGTGCTCTTTGTCACTATCAGTCGCTCTTCTGCAGCCAGTACACTCCTCGCAGCTCAGGTTAACGAAAGCCACTGGTTTACTGTCAGTTTTATTAACATACATACACAAACAGCCGTCTCTAAAAAAGACAAAACGAAAAAAAAACAAAACAATTCATTAAAATTCAGTTGCATGACATTAAAAACAGGAGATTTTTTTTTAATGACACAGTGATGGCTATATGGTGGTCAGAAAATAAATTCTTTTCATTTGATTCTCATAGTGTTTATTTCCAAGATACTAATTATGAATATGGCACATTGACTCTTCTATAATGGTCATCAAGTGACAAAGATTTTCAAATAGATTCTTATAGTGTTTAATGCCATCTCCAAGCTTCTGAATCTGAATGTGGTTTTTATGGCACATTGACTCCTATATACTGGTCATGTAGTGCCAAACCAGGATTTTCAAATAGATACTTATAGTCTTTAATCCATCTCCAAGGTTTTGTTAGGAGAGAGTTATCTCCCTAACGAACTATGGACCTCAGTGAAAAAAGTGTAGTATCCGACAACAACATGGCTGTTTGATAAATACACAACTTGTGGACAGTAAAAGGTTTATCCAAACCCCATCCTGTTGTATTCGTGGTTGGTGAGAAAATAAAAAAAACGAATATTCTTGTATTTCAAAAATATATTTAACTACTTTGTTATATTTTGTTATTCCAATCATTTTGGGATATAACAGTTCTGATTGTGAATGTGGTTTTATGGCACATTGAATCCTATATACTGGTCATGTAGTGCCAAAACTAGGAATTTTAAATAGATTTCTCATAATCTTTAATCCCATCTCAAGGTTCTGATTGTGAATGTGGTTTTATGGCACATTGACTCTTATATATTGGTCCATTTCATTTTCCCAATTTTAAAGACATATTGAAGCCATTAACAAAATATAAACATGGATCAGGATATTAGTCAATTGTAAATAAAACAAACAAACATATACTTACTTTAAAACAAAGTATCCTGGTTTCCAGACATAATTTCTAAAATATGAATCATGCGCTCTGTAAAGGAGATAGCCTTCTTTGTGGGTCCAGTCGCCTGCCCCAGGAGGTTGAGCATCTTCCCAATGGATCAAATGGTAAGAATGAATCTCAACCTCGGAATCTGAAAGAGTAAAGATGGTTTGAATTCATTTTTCCTTCACCTAGACTGGTGGTTCTCAACCAGGGACACATATGGTCACCCAGGAATAATATAACATTTTTGGGGGTCCTGGTAAGCAAATAGGATTTTTAAACACCTGAACGGATAGAGGGGCACCTGAGTAAAATAAGAACCAAAGGATCCATACATAAAAAATATTAAGGACCATACAAGGTTAAAGAGCCCAGTCTGCCCTACTATTTATCTATAGATGGTAGGAGAACTGATAGATTCATACATTTCTCAAGGGCAATAACGCAAAGAGCCTTGTTCTGGATTTGAACTCAGATTTAAACCTAAAAAAATTTAAAAAATCTATTGTTTTTCTTATGGTGATGAATGTTGGGATAATTAAAACCCGTCGGTCGCTACTGAGGCTAAAGGGCTCACAGAATTTTCCAAAATTGGCCGTCAAGATCGGATTTTCTGCATCAACCAAGGATTGCAGGGTCTCTATATTTGCTGGAAGTCTAGCCGAATGCCCACGTGTGTTTAAGATCTCAAACAACTAGAATCTGCTATAGAAACTGATTTCCATGGTTAATGGCGGCCTAGTGGTCACATAAAAAACGACTCTTTCTCTTCTTCAAAACTTAACAAAATTTTATTTCAAATAACAAAGAATACAAACAATCATTTTCTCAAGATTGTGGAGTGATGGACCCCGTAATTAATAACTTCCTGGTCTTCTGCAAAGTATGTGCAAAACAGTTTTTAAGTTGACTAAATTTTCAAATGGTCTTAGCTGAAGTCAGTTACTCTCGGCTCTCAGTATTTTGCGTTTTTTCTCAGCTAGCCCGATCAAGCTCATGTGATTATCAAGCAATCACAACTTCACATCTGCTCTCAGCCTGGTTTGGCTTCATCTCTCAAGCCCCGGTTCGGCTTCATCTGATTCTCAACGCCAAAAAATGTCTGAGTTAAATAATATTTAAATCGGAACAATTTTAATTTCCGGCTGTATGAAGATATTAGTAACTCCACTCTGGACTCCTATTCTGGAATCCGCCTCCTCTACCTCTAGTTTCCAACCAGCCAACGATTTCACTTCCGCCAAATCGACAGGGGCTTCTCAGTTCTTCCGGCTACTTGAGTGTTTTTAAATACATTTGATTTTCTTTAATTCCGAATTTTCAACAGAGTTTATCTCTTTTCTTAAAGGAAAAAATAAAAGATTCTCTTCAAGACAATCATGGTCAACTGACCATGTTTATCTTGTTCTGCGCCTTAGTCTGTACTCAAAGACTGTCTCCATCGCCGCTGATTCCTTCGCTTCTGGGAGTTCCGACCCACTTGAGATTTTACTTCTGATATGGTCAGCCTTATTCTGGGCTAACCATCTGTTTCAATTCCTCCGACGAGGTCACCCGGCAAATTAACATTCCTTTTTTTTTCTTCTTTCTTATTCTAATTTCAAAACCTGAATCAGGTCACATAATAGTAATAATGAAGAGTGTATCTAGTCAGTGTTAGGATAAAAAGCAACAATAATAAGAATGGATTGAAACTAGAAATAAAATAAATAGTAATAATGTATGGCGTGCACAGAACTTGCACTCGCACACACACACTCAATGCATACACACACACAAATGTATATATTATAAGATTGCTTAAATATATAGAGAATATCATGATAAGTATTAGAAATCAGTAACAGCAACAATTATTTATTAAACCCTATTTGTTAAAATCATTAGCCAAATTATGTCAACCAAATACTTTATTTCTTAGAGATATATAATTCATATTTCATAATTTAAATGCATTAATAAAATTGGCTGTTTTGTGGCAAATCCACCTCAGCCTAGACTTTATGGAGATCGTATGTTAATAAATAAGATACTAATTAGATAAAAAGACTATTTCATATCATTGAGTATATAACTTAAATAACTCAGGAATTGTGATGTCAGGGTGATGTAGTTCAGACAGTTTCATTAACTCCATTAATAATAGACTAGCAAATATACGCACTCTCCGTAGGTTGCAGGTATCAAAGTTTTAATGAAATAAAATATCATATTAAATTAGCAAGGTAATGAACCTAATAGAATGCAGATAAAAAGATTGAAACTTACTCTTCCCATCACTCGTGTCTTTCAATTGCTAAATTTTCCTGATTTGACTATTTAGTTAAATAGGAAGGGCTTTATTATAGATTGTAGTATACAACACCCGCACGCATGCACACAAAACAAAGATATAGTCCAACTTACACGGACTTCATTTTGAGCCAAATATTTTTTTATCGCAATTTGCTGAGTCGTAGCATCTGTGAGACACTGAGCTTTGGGATATGAAAGGGCTAGCCTCATGGCATGCGATAAGCAATTTATGATTGGATCTGAAAATAGAAAAAACAAAAAAAAGAATTGACCCGGTTGTCAAAAAAAAAAAACAAAACAAATAAAACGGACTGTTTTACTTATTTTTCAAATAAACGGTGAGTATGAAAATGAAAAAAAAAAAAAAAAAAAAAATGATTTTTAACTTTTTCCCCCCATAAGATATTTTAATAGTTTTCAATGCCAGAATTTTTTAGTAAAGATCCCATGAATACAGAATTCTGCTAAAAGAATATCAATAAAGAAAATGACCTGTTTGTAAAAAAAAAAAACAGACTGTTTTACTTTTTTTCAAGATAACGGAGAGTAATTTTTCCCAATCGGATAATTTGATATTGAATTAACTGTTTTTTCTTGTAACAACTCTTTATGTTCGTTATTTCTTTTTGTGAGAATCTGATCATCCAAGCTAGGCTACTCATGCGCTGAATTGGCGGGGATGAATATAATCCCTGGATCTTGCAAATTCATAGAAGGACGCTCTATAAGCTTTCAATATGTTTGATCGTTTTGATTTATTTTAACAGCATTTCAACCTGTTGGGTTATTTTATGCCGAAAGTGTTTGAAATGCATACATTGTATGATTTATATTAATATTTTTTATATATGACATTGGGGCCGTATTTACAATTTGCATATACTGACCTTGTGACCTCTCATCTCCTGTTGTTAGGCCAAAATTGCTTCCTGCGGTTTGCACACACAAATGTTGATCACCTGGCTATTAATACAAAGCTAAAAAAAAAAAAAAAAATTAGATAAATCATTATCATGACAAAAATATTGAGTACAACATGCCAATTCCAGAAAGTCACCAGGTCAGTAATATGCAAATGTAAATACGGCCCCAATGTCATATATAAAAAATATAAATATATGATCATAACAAATGTATGCATTTCTTAACTTTCCGCATAAATACCCAGACAGTTGAAAATGCTGTTAAATAAATCAACGATCAAACAATATTGAAAGGCTTTAGAGGTCCGTCCTAATGAATTGCAAGATTCCCAGATGGATATTCCCATCCCCCCCCAGTGCCAATTAAGCGCAATGAGTAGCCTAGCTTGGATGATCAGATTCATAAACAAAAAGAAATAACGAACTAAAGAGTTGTTTACAAAGAAAAACAGTTAATTACAATATCAAATATCCGATTGGGGAAAAATTACTCTCCGTTATCTTGAAAAAAATAAGTAAACACAGTCGTTTTTTTTTTTTTTAACACAGTGTCATTTTCTTTATTGATATTCTTTTAGCAGAATTCTGTATTCATGGGATCTTTTAACTAAAAAATTTGGCATTGAAACTATAAAAAATATTCTTAATGGGGGGGAAAAAGTAAAATCATTTTTTTTTTTTTTTTTTTTTCATATTTCATTACTCACCGTTATCTTGAAAAATAAGTAAAATACAGTCGTTTTATTTGTTTTGTTTTTTTTTTTGACAACCGGCGTCAATTCTTTTTTTTGTTTTTTCTATTTTCAAGATCATCATAAATTGCTTATCGGCATGCCATGGAGGCTAGCCCTTTCAATACCAAAGCTCAGTGTCCTCACAGATGCTACGACTCAGCAAATTGCGATAAAAAATATTTGCTCAAGAATGAAGTTTCCAGTGTAGTTGACTATATTTCTTGTTTGTGTCATGCGTGCGGGTGTTGGTATACTACATCTATAATAAAGCCCTTCTATTTTAACTAAATAGTCAAATCAGGAAATTTAGGCAATGAAAGACACGAGTGATGGAGAGTAAGTTTCAAAAATCTTTTATCTGCATTCTTATTTTAGTTTCATTAGCCTTGCTAATTTAATATGATATTTATTTCATTAAAACTTTGATACCTTGCCACCCTACGGGAGTGCGTATATTGCTGTCTTATTATAATGGAGATTATGAAGCTGTCTGAACTCATCACCAACTGACATCACAATTTTCCTTAGTATTTAAGTTTATATCTCAATGATTATGAAAGTCATTATTTTAATCTTAATTATCTTATTTAATACAACGATCTTCCATTTAAAGTCTAGCTGAAGTTGGATTTGCCACAGAAAACAGCAATTTTATAATGCATTTAAAATATGACATATGAATTATATATCTCTAAAGAAATAATATTTGGTTGACATAATTTGCATAATGATTTTAACAAATAGGTTTAATAAATAATTGTTTGCTGTTACTGATTTCTAATACTATCATGATATTTCTCATTATTTTAAAGCATTTATTATATATACATTTGTGTGTGTGTGCATTGAGTGTGTGGTGCGAGTGCAAGTTCTGTGCACGCATTACATTATTCTATTAATTTTATTTCTAGTTTCCCAATCCATCTTATTATTGTTGCTTTTTTTATCCTACACTGACAGATACACTCTTCATTATTACTATTATTGACCTGATTCAGGTTTTGAAATTAGAATAAGAAAGAAGAAAACGGAATGTAATTTTGCCGGGTGGACCTCGTCGGGAGAATGAAACAGATTGGTAGCCAGAAAGGCTGACCCATATCAGAAGTAAAATTCAAGTGGGTCGGACTCCCAGAAGCGAGAATCAGGCGATGAGGACAGTCCTTTGAAGTGACCAGACTAAGGGCGCAGAACAAGATAACATGGTCAGTTGACATGATTGCTTGAAGAAGAATCTTTTTATTGTTTTCCTTAAGAAAGAGATAAACTCTTGTGAAAATCGAATTAAGAAAATCAAATGTATTTGAAAACACTCAAAGTAGCCGGAAGAAACTGAAGCCTTTTGGCGGAAGTGAAAATGCGGATTGGCTTTGGTTGGAACTAGAAGGACGGCGGTACTTTTCCAGAATAGGATGTCAGAAGTGAGATTACTATATCTTCAACAGCCGGAAAATAAAATTGTTCTGGGAGATTAAATATCTATTAACTCAAGACTTTTTGGGCTTGAGATCAGATAAGCCGAACCGGGCTTGAAGTATTGTATATTGTTTTTATTCAGGCTTGAAGCAGATGAAGTTGTGATTGCTTGAGAATCACATGAGCTGATCGGGCTAGCTGAGAAGATTAACGCAAATACTGGGAGCCGAGAGTTAACTGAACTCAGCTAAGACCCATTTGAAAATTTTAGTCACTTTACAACCTGTTTTTGCACAATACTTTGCAGAGACGAGAAGTTATTAATTACGGGTCATCACTCCCACAATCTTGAGAATGATTGTTTGTATTCTTTGTTATTTGAAATAAAATTTTGTTAAGTTTGAAGAAGAGAAAGAGTCGTTTTTTATGTTGACCATAGGCCGCCATTAAGCCATGGAAATCAGTTTCTATAGCGATTTCCTAGTTGTTTGAGATCTGACACAAACGTGGGCATTCGCTAGACTTCCAGCAAAATATGAGACCCTGCAATCCTTGGTTGATGGCAGAAAATCCGATCTTGACGGCGCAATTTGGAAAATTCTGTGAGCCTTTACTCAGTAGCGACCGACGGGTTATAAATTATCCACATTCCATCACCATGAAGAAAAAACAATAGATTTTTTAAATTTTTTTAGGTTAAATCTGAGTTCAAATCCCAGAACAAGGCTTTTTGCGTTATTGCCCTTGAGATGTTTGACATCTATCAGTTCTCCTACATCTATAGATAATAGTAGGGAGACTGGGCTCTTTAACCTTGGTATGGTCCTTGAATATTTTTAGTATGGATCCCTTTGGTTTTATTTTACTCAGGTGGCCCCTCTATCCGTTCAGTGGTTTAAAATTCCTATTTGCTTACACAGGACCCCAAAAAATGTTATATTATTCCTGGTGAACCATATGTGTCCCTGGTGAGAACCACCAGTCCTAGGTGAAGGAAAAATTTGAATTCAAACATCTTTACTCTTTCAGATTCCCGAGGTTGAGATTCATTCTACATTTGACTTGGGGAAGATGCTCAACTGGTCCTAGGGGCAGGCGACTGGAACCACAAAGAAGGCTATCTCCTTTACAGAGCGCATGATTCATATTTTTTAAGAAATTATGTCTGGAAAACAGGGATACTTTGTTTTAAAGTAAAGTATATGTTTGTTTTGTTTTATTTACAATTGACTAATATCCTGATCCATGTTTATATTTTTATGGCATTCAATATGTCCCATCTTAAAATTGGGAAATGAAAATGACGCAATATATAAGGAGTCATGTGCCATAAACCACATTCACAATCAGAACCTTGGAGATGGGATTAAAGATTATGAGAATCTATTTAAAATCCTAGTTTGGCAACTACATGACAGTATAATAGGATTCAATTGCCATAAAACCACATTCAACAGAACTGTTATATCCAAATGATTGAATAACAATATAACAAAAGTAGTTAAATATATTTTGAAATAAAGAATATTCGTTTTTTATTTTCTCACCAACCACGAATACAACAGGATGGGTTTGATAAACCTTTTACTGTCCACAATTGTGTATTTTATCAAACAGCCATGTTTGTTGTCGATACTACACTTTTTTCACTGAGAGTCCATAGTTCGTTAGGGAGATAAACTCTCTCCTAACAAGAACCTTGGAGATGGGATTAAAAGACTAAGTATCTATTTGAAAATCCTGGTTTGGCACTACATACTCAGTATATAGGAGTCAATGTCCATAAAAACATTCAGATTCAGAAGCTTGGAGATGGCATTAACACTTATAAGAACTATTTGAAAATCTTTGTCACTTGATGACCATTATAAGAAAGTCATGTGCCATATTCATAATTAGTATCTTGGAAATAAACACTATGAAGAATCAAAATGGAAAAGAATTTATTTTCTGAGACGCACCATATAGCCATCATGTGTCATTAAAAAAAATCTCCTGTTTTTAATGTCATGCAACTGAATTTTAATGAATTGTTTTCGTTTTTTTTCTGGTTTTGTCTTTTTAGAGCGGCTGTTTGTGATATGTATGTTAATAAAAACTGACAGTAAAACCAGTGGCTTTCGTTAACCTGAGCTGCGATGGAGTGTACTGGCTGCAGAAAGAGCGACTGATAGTGACAAAGAAGCACTCTATTGAAAAATAGTGCTCATCAGGTACAACTGTTATTTGCTGCTGCGCGACAGCAATCGAAGCCAATGATGAGACAAGAGTTTGTGCAGGCGTCTCCGAGGTCATGATGTCAGTATCTTTTCATTGATTTTTTGGGACTTCATCCTCTTGGGAACTTCTAGAATCTAAGTCTGTATATGTTATGATTTCTGATTCATTTTGGATATTTTCTTATTTTTTCTTTTGACTTCATCCTCTTTGGGGACCCAATAAATCTACGCCTGTATATATTTGGATTTCTGAAATATTGTTTTTCATTAAACAAGTAACAGTCTCCTGCAGCTGAATATTTTGGCTCTCGACAATCATAGGTAATACCAATGCCAAACTTATTCATGTTCCTTTGATCTACATCTGTGAAACTCTTAACACACTAGCCCTGTCGGCTGGAGTTTTAGACTACACTGACTGCACACTTTGGCAGAGGGGTAGGACCCCCACCCCCACTGGGCCCTGTTGACCGTGATGCGTAAGGCCGGAATCCTGGTGGATGAGCAGTCCATGCATGCAACACTCCAACTTAGACCCTACTAAGGCTAGACGGGTGGAAACGGAGCCGGACCTCTGATCAAATTGGCCTGGTCATGTCCAAGCCTAGCATCTATATGATTGCCCCCAGACCTATTACCCTTATGGCAAGCCCAACCTTTTATAGTCATGGGTGCTAGAAGGCGGTGTCTACATTCCTGGGAATGACGTTAAACTCTATCTGATGGTGGGGTTCCATTTTGGAGGTTTGGGAATGTGGAGCACCCCTTCATCACCATTTGCTCCTGGTCCACTCTGACCCGGAGTGGTAGTACCTTGTTAGGGTCCATCTATGGGTTAAATAGAAAATGTATTTATAAAAAATTGTATTACCATTAAGAATTGATTTATTTCAAAATTTTATCGGCATTGAATGACCCACTGAGTTGATATGCGTAAACCAAACAAAACGCAAACCAGATGTTGAGTTTTTTTTTTTTTTAGATATAAGGTGTGTGCTAAATTGCCCACTCTTAACTTATAGACTAGGCCAGAAATCATGTGATCTATATCTTGGCCAAATCACTGGCAGTCCTGAGGTTGATATATACTTAACCATCGACCACTACTGGTCATAATTACGCCATGTTTCATAGACGACGGACATAGATTAAATCATGGACCTTTACAATAACGCAGATAGGACTTATACGCTTACTCAACGGATCCACAGGACTTTCTTTAAGCCCCTTTCAACTGGGCCAAGGATGGCATTTAAAAACTTAACCAGATCTGAAAAATTCTCCCTTCAATTTTCAATGAACAGAAATCAACAGCAACCATTGACCAGTTTGGTTGGTTGGTTTTACGGCATGTTCAACCCCATGGGTTATTTTATGCCGAATACTTCCTATTGGTAATTAGGTATTCAAAATGGTAAAGGGGTTATTTTTTAATCAGTTTCGGTGTGAGAATTTTAACTCAGAAAATGATTTGGTGATTTTTGTAGGTCGTGAACTTACATCCTTGATAAGAGGCGCGGTAACTTTTCAAAAAGTTTAAAAAATCCTCTTGGGATCTATTTTTCCAAAGAGTTTGTCCATGCTGTCAACATTGTAGAACTTTCTTCGAGTGGTGTAAGAGGTGTGTGATTCAATCAGACTTGTATCGGTTTCCGCATGAACATGTAGGTGGAGGTTCTTTAAAATGAAGGAGAGGGTTTAATCTAGTGTGGCCAATGCTATCGAGTGATAGTGGGTTTTTCTCTCTTCTGGTATTACTAGGATGCAGGTGTCCTTTCTTTTAAGTTGGGGCTGTAGTTTGTAGAGTTTTGTTGTAGGGATTTTCATCCATTAATTGCCGCCATTTGATTGTCCATTAATTTGCTTGATTTTTGGTTTAAGATCACTGTATGGGTATTTTGTAGTTTTGTCTGTATCATTCAAGTGGCAGATTAGCTAATGAATCTGCTTTACATTTTCAAACGATAATTATGCTTATTTGAAGTAAGCTGTAAAGAAAATGTAGTTTTTGAAATCCGCATGCCATATTAGATTAAATTTTCAAATGAAAGTCAAGATCAATATAAAATTGTGCCCATAATTGTTCCCAGTATAATTTGTCTTAATTTTTGAGCGTTGAAGGTGCCAAATCGACAAAAAAATACGCTGAATGAGACAGGAGAGCTCATTGGCAAAACATGTATGATATAACATAGATGAAGACAACAGTCAAAAAGATCTAAATATACAACATAAGTAATTTATAACACATACTATCGCAGAAACAAAATTTGTCTACATAGTCTTTCCATGGCAGAAAGCAAAGTATTGAAAGGGAATAATGACATTTCTATACTTTTACAATATAGAGCAATTAGAAAATAACTACTATCCAGCAACAAATTTTGTCTTACATAGTGTTATCCAGGGCAAAAAGCAAAGTTTGAAGGAATAATGACGCATTTTCTATACTTTTACAACATAGCAAATTAAGAAATAACACATGCTCTCCAGCAACAAAATCCCTTACATAGTGTTATCCAGGGCAGAAAATTGTAATATGTTTGTTTTTGTTGTTTTTTTCCAGAACAAGGGTCGGTTTCTAGTAGCTGTCTGGTGCATGCGTCTCCTTGCCAAGAACTAAAATCCTTTGTGTCACGAGGACCTGCAAACTTCTTCCGGACTCTAGCAGTGCCGTGTCGAGGGGATGTCACAGCCGTGTTAACCGCTGGGCTTCAAAATCTTCATCACCTCCATAATTGTGTTCTGGTGAGTTTAAAAAAAAAAACTCTTTATTTATTATTATTTAATAA
>CM042178.1:18315056-18387556 GCA_023376005.1 Doryteuthis pealeii
AAATACTGGCTAAACCATTTACAAACCGGTGTGACAGAGCTTTAAAGATTTGCATCCATTTTATCTTTCGACTTGAAAGAATATATATTTATGGGAGGGAGTGGGTCTGCCAAAATTTTAAAGAAAACCTAGTCTTGTTCACTTTTTTTCTTTAATTAGTAGAACTCACTTAAAAGGCCACCATCAGTTGGCTTAGAATCATTGTCAAAACTTTCATATGTATATGAATTTGGATTGAGGGAAACCACTCTAGAAATAACATTATACACCAGGAGTATCTCCCCTGAGAAATTAAGATCACTATTATTATTATTAAAGTTGATTGAAAATTGCGTTTAGAGAATTTAATGGCATTGCCCTAACAAAGATCTACTATAGTGTGTCGTTCTTTGCTGTGCTTACCGGATCATTTATTTGTAGATTTGTTACTGAAGAACTAACTCAATTCGGCCGATGTGTTCTCCGCCTTCTTCAAATGTTTCTCGTGAACCTTTTTATATATAGACAAGAATTTAAAATACTACATAATTCTTTTGAAATCTATAGACTAAATCAAATACCATTTAAAATGTATTTCATTTTTTGATTATGTATAGACAAGAATTTAAAATACTACAATATTTCGTTTTGAATCATAGACTACAAATCAATACCATTTAAAAGTGTATTTCAATTTTGTTTATTATTATAGACAAGAATTTAAAATACTACATAATTCTTTTGAAATCATAGACTACAAATCAATACCATTTTAAAATTATTTAATTTTTGATTTATTTAGACAAGAATTAACTACATAATTCTTTGAAAATCATAAACCACAAATCAAATACATTTAAAATTTTAATTTAATTTTTTGATTATATAGACAAGAATTAAATACTAATAAATTCTTTTGAATCATTAGACTACAAATCAAATACATTTAAAATTGTATGTCATTTTTTGAATTTATAGACAAGAATTTAAAAATACTAACAAATTCTTTTGAAATCATAGATACAAATCCAAATACCATTAAAATTTAAATTTAATTTTTATGATTTATTATAGACAGAATTAAAATACTACATAATTCATTTGAAATCATAAACTACAAATCAAATACCATTTAAATTTTATTTAATTTTTGATTATTAGACAAAGGAATTTAAATACTACATAATTCTTTTGAAATCATAACCTACAAATCAAATTACATTTAAAATTATTAATTTTTTGATTATGATAGACAAGGAATTTAAAAACTCATAATTCTTGTAAATCATAACTACAAATCAAATACCATTTTAAAATTTTTAAAAGAAATTTTTGTTCATGGTTCCCCCCTCCACCTTAGTAGTAAAAATATCTGTTGGTATTACAAAGCAAGTTTAAATAGCCCAGTCTACCCTACTATTTACCCCATAGCTGCAGTAGAAGCAGCCAGATGACTCCACAGGTAAAATATTAAAGGACTAAATTAATAATAAAACTAGCAAGAAATATCGGCCCTCTGCGGGTGTAAGTATTTATTATTGCTATAATAAAATATATAAAAATTAGAAAGACTAACAAAATTAATAAGAACTCGTTATAAAAAGATTGCTTAGTTTAATTATATTTCAATTGTTTCTATATTAAATTCATCATAATCTTCGATATGTAAAAAGCATAATAATTTGATTAGAACCTTCTTTCACACTCTTTTTCCTTTTTTTTTTTTTTTTTTTTTTTCCATATGTCCGATTGAAATGGATTAACATTATCCACTTCCATTGCTCACCCCCTCTCTTTCTTCTCTTACTCGTCTTTTCTTCCCACTCTCTTTCTGCCTATATTTTCTGAGTAGCATGTACTTTTTCTTCCCTTCATTCTTATTTCTTTTAAAAAAAACTGAATGGCCATGATTTAGCTTGAGGTGACAACATCATAAAAAAGAAAATAAGAATTCGGGAAGCAACAACGATAATAGGATATAGTCAAAGAAATTTTGAGGTGTTTTTTTTTTTTGTTTTTTTTTTCTTCGTTATAATTTTGCAGTTTAATAAAATAGTATCAAATATATATTATATATATTATATATATATATCCAAAGATAAAGGTGGCCTTTTTAACAATGGAATTTAAAGTGATCTGGCCCAAGTTTTGCGGAATTAGTAAAAAGCGGACAGAAGGCAAAGAAATGCTGAAATAAATTTATATCTGTAGCCAAGGCATCCATTTATTCATAATCTTCACATATGTAAATAAATATATTACGGCAAATCATTTATATGTACGTTGAAGCGTCTCGATTTAGTGATACTGTCAAGGAAACACTTGAATCCATCCACCATTTATATGTTTATATATATTTTATTATTCTTTACGTGCACAATATATTTTATGTGCGATTGTACCAGTTGGTTTCCAAGCATCTTGCCACTTTTCTTCAAGACAACCAGGCCACTTGTCTTATGAAAAGTGGCTAACATGCGCTTGGAAACCAGTGGGAAACAAGTGCACCTTAATGTATTGTACACTATTAATGAATGAATAAATGCAGCTCTTACATCTGTAATCAAGCACTTTATTTTCAGTCTGCAATACTAGGAAAAATGTGTTGTGTGTATATATATATATATTATATTATATATATTATATATATAACACACAGACTTATTTACTAAGTTTAGTGTTCACAAGGCTACGAAGTTTGAATACCTTGTGATCAAAACAATATACAATGTGCGTATTATTTATGATGTATGTTTGATTCTCATTTTGTTGAATCTATCATTGGAAACACTTAAATATCATATATAATATTATATAGTGTATATATATTAATATAATATATATACTAATTATATCTTATTTATAATGGAGATTGTTGTTTTTCTGTCTGTAACCGAACCTATATTCGCTACTATTAATCACTATTCCCTAGTTATTGACATCACATTCTCCATGATTTATTTATTTAACCTCGATTATTAATAAAAATTGTCTTACATTATAATACTTTAACTATACCTACATACTAAACATGCAATATATTAATAATGCAAATTAGCCTTTCCCGTTTACACTGTAAACCGCTATTTGTGTATATATAAATATAATTGCTTTGTCAGATGTAGTATAGTTAACAGTATAATAGATGGTAAGACAATGTTTATTAATAATCGAGGTTAAATAAAAATAAAATCATGGAGAATGTGTGTCAAAACTAAGGGAATAGTGATATGAGTGGAATATAGTTTTCGGTTACAGACAGGAAAAAACACACCAATCTCCATTATAATAAGATATATTATAACTATATTATATATATTATATATATATAATATATATATATATATGATATTAAGTGTTTTCATGATAGGATTCAACCAAATGAGAAACCAAACATACATATAATATTACCAGACATTGTTATTGTTTGATCACAAGTGAATTCAAAACTCGTAGCCTTGTGCCAACACTAAACTTAGTAAATAAGTCTTGAATTATATCATATAATATATATATATATATAATATATACAACACAACATTTTTCCTAGTATGCAGGAACTGAAAATAAAGTGCTTGATTACAGAAGTAAAGAGCTGCATTGTATTCATTCATTATAGTGTACAAACATTTAAGGTGCAATTGTTACCACTGGTTCCAAGCTGATGTTAGCACTTTTCATCAAGACAAGCTCTTTGTCGTTGAAGAAAAGTGGCCAAGAATGCTTGGAAACCAATGGTAAACAAAAATCGCACCATAAATATATTGTGCACGATAAAGAATAAAATAACAATATATAAAACAAAGAAATAGGGGAGGATTCAAGTGTTTCCTTACAGATTCAACTAATCGAGACCTGCATAACGTACTATAATGATTTTGCGTAATATTTACTATGGGAAGATTAATGAATTAAATGGATCGCCTGGCACAGATAGTAAATTTATTTCAGCATTTCTTTGCCTTCTCAGTCGATTTTTACTAATTCGCAACTAATAACTTGGGCAGATCAACTTTAAAATTTCCATGTTTAAAAAAGGCCACCTTTATCTATTGATATATATATATATATATTATATATATATTTGAACATACTATTTGATTAAACTGCAAATTATAAAGAAGAAAAAAAAAACAAAAAAAAAAAAAAACAACCTCAAAATTTTCTTTTGACATATCCTGATTTCTGTTGTGCGTATCCCACCGAATTCTTATTTCTTTTTTATGAATGTGTTCACCTCAGCTAAAACATGGGCCCATTCAGTTTTTAAAAGAAAAAAGAAATGAAGGGAAGAAAAAAAGTACATTGCTACTCAGAAAAATAGAAGCAAGAAATGAGAGTAGGGAAAGAAGAAAAGAGAGTAGGAGGAAAGAAAAAGAGAGGCGGGTGAGCAATGAGGAAGTGATTAATGTTAATCCATTTCAATCGAACATATGGAAAAAAAAAAAAAAAAAAAAAAAAAGGAAAAAAAGTGTTGAAAGATCCAACCAAATTATTGATGCTTTTTACATATCGAAGTATTATGAATGATTTATATAGAAACCAATTGAAATATAATTAAAAATAAACAATCTTTTTATTTACGAGTTTCTTATTTAATGTGTTAGTCTTTTCTAATTTATTATATTTAGTTACAATAAATAAATACTTACACCCGGCAGAGGGCGATATTCTGCTAGTTTATATAATAATAAGTCTTTAATATTAACTGTGAGTCATCTGGCTGCTTCTACTTGCAGCTATGGTAAATGTAGCGGTAGACTGGAGCATTAAAGACTTGCTTTGTAATACCACGAAATATTTTACTACTACAAGGTGAGGGGAACATGATCAAAAATTTCTTTTTAAAAAAGTTAAAATGGTATTTATTGTAGTCTAATGATTTAAAAAGAATTATGTAGTATTTTAAATTCTGTCTATAATAATCAAAAAATTAATAATTAAAATTTTTAAATGGTATTTTGATTTGTAGTTTATGATTTCAAAAGAATTTGTAGATTTTAAATTCTTGCTATAATAATCAAAAATAAATAAAAATTTAAATGGTATTGATTGTAGTATGATTTCAAAAGAATTATGTAGTATTTTAAATTCTTGTCAATAATCAAAAATTAAATAAAATTTAAAATGGTATTGATTTGTATTCTATGATTTCAAAAAGAATTATGTAGTATTTTAAATTCTTGTCTAAATAATCAAAAAAATGAAATACAATTAAATTATGATGATTTGTAGTCTATGATTTTCAAAAGAATTATGTAGTATTTTAAATTCTTGTCTAGTAATAATTCAAAAAAATAAATAATTTTAAATTGGATTGATTGTAGTTTGATGATTTCAAAGAATTATGTAGTATTTTAAATTTCTTGTTCTATAATAAAAATCAAAAATTAAATAAAATTTTAAATGGTATTTGATTTGAGTCTATGATTTCAAAAAAAAAGAATTATGTAGTATTTTAAATTCTTGTCTATTAAAATCAAAAAAATGAAATACAATTTAAATATGGTATTTATTAGTCTATGATTTCAAAAAGGAATTATGTAGTATTTTAATTCTTTGTCTATATAATCAAAAAATAAATTACAATTTTTAAAGGGTATTTGATTTGATAGTCTATATTTCAAAAGAATTATTGTGATTTTAATTCTTGTCTATAATTAAAAAAAGGTTCAACCGAGAAACATTTGAAGGAAGCCGGAGAACAACACGGCCGAATGAGTTAAGATTCTCTCAGTAACAAAATCTTACAAAATAATGATCAGTAGCACAGCAAGAACGACACACTATAGCTAGATATTTGTTAGGGCCAATGCCATTAAAATTTCCTAAACGCCAGATTTTCAATCAACTTAATAATAATGAATAGTGATCTGAATTTTCTCAGGGGAGATAACTCCTGTGTTGTAATAATTTATTTATAGATGTTCCCCTTTCAATCCAAATCATAGTAATATGAAGTTTTTACCATGATTCTAAAGCCAACTGGATGGTGGCTTTTAAAGTGAGTTCATACTAATTAAGAAAAAAAAAAAAAGTGGAACAAGACTAGCGTTGCTAAATTTGCAGACCCACTCCCTCCCATAAAATAAATATTCTTTCAAGTCGAAAGATAAATGATGCAAATCTTTTAAGCTCTGTCAAGGGTAAATGTCTTAGCAGTATTTCGCAAGGGAAAACAATTACACCGGTAGTTCTGGAGCTCTCCATATCCATCAAAACAAGAATGCTGTACATTTAACAATCCTGGGATTTACATTCAACGCAAAAAAGAAATGAGAATGGCTTCTCAAAATTTTCACACTGACTCGTCTAGACATCATCCCTTTATCGTCTAAGTTTCCCTAGCTGTATTCATTTACATTTTGAATTTAAAATAAATGAGAAAAATCAAAGCTTCAACTTTGAATTTATCTAAAAGAATGTAAATTTTATATCATATCATAAAAACTTATCTAAAAAGAATGTAATATTTTATCTAAAGAAATGTAAATTTTATCTATATATAAAAATCTAAAAAAGTAAATTTATATAACCAAAAAAACGTTATCTAAAGAAATGTAAATTTTTATCTATATTAAAGAATGTAAATTTTATCATACAAAAAAAACGTTATCTAAAGAAATGTAAATTTATCTATACCAAAAAACTATCTAAAGAAATGTAAATTTTATCTATACCAAAAAAAACGTTATCTAAAGAAATGAAATTTTATCTATACCAAAAAACTTTATCTAAAAGAAATGTAAATTTTATCTATACTAAAAAACTTTATCTAAAGAAATGTAAATTTTATCTATACTAAAAAACTTTATTCTAAAGAAATGTAAATTTTATCTATACCAAAAAACTTTATCTAAAGAAATGTAAATTTTATCTATACCAAAAAAACTTTATCTAAAGAAATAAAATTTTATCTATACCAAAAAAAAAAAAAAAAAAAAAAATTAAAAAATTTTATCTAAAAAGATTTTTAATTTATCGTACCAAGTCTAGACGTCTAGACATTGCCCCTTTATTATACAAGTTTTTTATTTTTATGGATCAGTCAATTACCTAGCTAATTAGACAAAGAGGAATTACAGGTATCAACTATTACTTATATATTTCTTGCTTCA
Organism: Doryteuthis pealeii; assembly: GCA_023376005.1. NCBI lineage: Eukaryota > Metazoa > Mollusca > Cephalopoda > Myopsida > Loliginidae > Doryteuthis > Doryteuthis pealeii. The sequence continues at coordinate 18,322,154 of CM042178.1, forward strand.
CCGGTGGTGTGCAGTCCTCCCCTCCTACCAACCACTGGTCAGTTGAGGAGGAACAAAGGAAAACACAGCAACATGCCTGCTGGGAGAAGGGGAAAATAAAAACGTGTGGGGCAAGAGGAGAAAAAAAAAGGGGGGGTGAGATGGTTTAGGGTCATGGAAATGTTGGATAGAGTTTGGGGGTGGGGGTGTTGGCATTACTAAGTGTAGATCTGAAGTGGTTCCATCAACTGCTCAAATCTACGGCTACATTTTCGTTCCAAACATGGCATCGTCCATCTCGGTCACCGGAAGGTCAATCTGATAAAAGAGAAGAAGAAGAAAAGTATTTTATTGAGAGAAATGCTTGTACACTGCTTTTATACTGAAAAGGTAATTGGGTAAGGGAGGAAAGAGGGGAGGGTTTTAAATAATGAAATGAAATAATAATAGAAAAATGTAGAAATGTTCCACACACAAAGAAAATCGACCTTCCCAGAGTAAATCCTTATTTTAAAAAAAAATTACTCTGAGGAAGGTCAATATTTCTTTGTGTGCGAAACATTTCTACATCTTTTTCTATTTTTATTATTTCATTTCATTTTGTTATTTAAAATAATAATAGATAGAACAATGTACCCATGGATAAACTCCTGACGAAACATGTGTAAGTAAAATTAATTAAAATATCCTATTTTATCCATTCAATACTTTCTTTCCTTTAATTCTCTTTTCAACATATAATATATATATATATATATATATATAAAGTTTCATTCATGAGTGATGTATAATAAGCCGAAACTACAATTTGAGGGTTGGGGGTTGCCATAAGGGCAATAGGTCAGGACAATCATATAGTGCTAGGCTTGACATGACCAGCAGATTGATAAGATGGCCTCTCCGACTGCCCATCTAGCCCAAGTAAGGTCTAAGTGAAGTGTTGCAGATCATGGACTGCACATGAGTGTGTGCGTGGGGCCAAAAAAAAGTGTTGTGGATGTGTGGGGAAGTGGTGTGTGGGGGGATAAAAAAATAAAAGTGTGGGTTGGTGGTAAAAAAAAGTGTGTGTGTGTGGGGGGTAAAAAAAGTGTGTGTGTGTGGGGTAAAAAAAAGTGTGGTGATGTGGGGTAAAAAAAAGTGTGTGGGGGGGGGTTAAACAAGGTGTGTGTGTGGGTAAAAGTGGTGTGGGGTAAAAAAGTGTGTGTGTGTGTGTGTGGGGTAAAAAAGTGGTGTTGATGTGGGCGGTAAAAAAAAGGTGTGGGGGGGGTAAAAAAAGGTGGTGAGTGTGGGTAAAAAAGTGTGTGTGGGGGGGTAAAAAGTGGTGTGGTGTGTGGTGTCGGGGAGTGTTGGGTTGGGTTCAAAAAGAAAGTGTGTGTGGGGGGGATCAAAAAAGAAAATGTGTGTGTGTGTGTTGTGTGTGTGTGTGGGGGTCAAAAGAAAATGTGTGTTGTGTGGGGGGGTCAAAAAGAAAATGTGTGTGGGTCGTTACCTGAAACAATTTTTTCCAGCAATGTGATAAATTTTCAACAAATTTGTTTCTTTCTTTTCCAGCATTGAAATAAAAGATCCAACGTTCTGTGGTGACTCCGGATTCATGCGATTCAAATTCCTGGAAGAGGAAAAAAAAAAGACACAGGTTGAAAAAATGAAGAGAAACAGATGGTAAGTGTGACGCTTCACCTCAAATGCAAAAAACAATCTCCTTAGCTTAGCGCTAGTGAAAAATGGATAGACTCCTCCACTGTCTGGTTGATACCAACTTTAGGCCACCTCGATGGCTTTCTTTTTTATTTTTATCCCATTTAAATTAATACTGGCTTTGTGGAGATATAGATAAAACAATAAAGCAAAATGTGCCAGTTTGATAGGTCCTCTGACAGCAAGTGTCTGTTCAGAGCTGGTTGGAGTGGAAGAGTGAAAAACAAAGAGACACCAGTTGAAAGAATGATTTGATTTGTTTTATGGCATATCAACCTCGGTGGGTCATTTAATGCCAACTAAGTTTTGGATTCGTAGCAATAGTTTGGTAGAAAACAAATGTATATATGTATAGATTTTAACTATTGTTCAATTACTCATATTTTTTATACAATCCAACTTCTTTAAAAAAAACCTGGATGGTCTTATTTTTTGAAAAAGTATTTTCAAATTACTTGCTTGGTAGTATTTTGTTTGCACTAGATCAAAGTCTACACACTCTAGCAGTATATGCTTCATGTTTTAACATCAAGAATACTTTTCTCCATCCTAATGTCCTGATGACGGTTTGGTAAAAAGACGAAATGTTTTAACCCTGACTTCACCATCAAGAACAAATTCATTTATTTGTTATTTTGAAAAAAAAAAAAAATCTATTACTGTTCAGACAACATTTTTTTCATCCTAATGTCCTTGTCATGATATTCTGAGAAATCTAAGAATATCCTGAATAATATAGAACAAGGGTTAACTGTTTATTGGGAAAAGAAAAGAAAAAAAGGTATAAAAGTTTTTAAAAATAAAATGGAAAGGTAAGAGTTGCTATCCTTGGCAATTTGTATTGATTTAAAAAATGACTGGGAAAAATTTGACTGAGACAGACGATAGTTCAGAGACGGACGGAACACGAGAAGGGATAGACGGTTAGAGAGAATGGAGTTGAGTCGGTATCAAGACAGACGACAGAAGTAGATAGAGTTGATAATTGTTTTGTAAAGAATAGTTTTTGGATTCGACGGTTGAGAATGTAAGAGATAAGAAGAAATTGGATGGAAAGAAGAAAAGTTTATTGAAAGTGGATTGTCGAAAAAATTAAGAAGAGTGAATTGGTAGGACTGAGCTGAAGGTAAAAGTGTAGAATGGGAAAAGAGATTTGTTGAAGAAAACTGAATTAATTTCAAAAGGAAAGAAAACGAAAAGTGATTGTTTGGAAACGGATTTAAAGAAAAGAGAAAAAAGGGGGAAACTTATACTAATGGAAAAATGAGAAAACTTATACTTATGGAAAAATGAGGAAACTTATACTTAATGGAAAAATGAGGAAACTTATACTTAATGGAAAATGAGGGAAAACTTATACTTAATGGAAAAATGAGGAAACTTATACTTAATGGAAAAAGAGGAAACTTATACTTAATGGAAAAAGGAGGAAAGAAAAGAAAAGAAAATAATAACAAAAGAGGAACTTATGTTTTAACGGAAAAAAGGAAGGTATTTATTGGACTGTTTCATGAACTTTATATATTTTGCACCCGTCTGTTTCATAATAAAAAAAAAAAAAAAAAAGTAAATAATTATTTTTTATAAAATAAAATAATTATTTATCACTTATAAATTGTCTTATTGACTAATTTCTTTTTTCTTTTTTTTTTTGCTTGAAAGAAAAACATTCTATATTTTTCCCCTGAAATATTTTTTCCTTGGAGAGTCAATTGCCTAATAACTTAGGACCACATGACTTGGCGAAGATGTTTGAATAAATAGACAGACACTTCGTGACAGTCCTGATGAAGGTTTTGTAAAAAAACTAAATGTTTTAACATCAACTTCACTATCAAGAATAAATTCATCTTTTTCAGAATATTTTGTTGTTCTATTTTCTACACACACACACACACACACACACACAAAGCTAATGCACTCATACACATACGAATGTGTTCTCACACACAGACACACCGGCATATAAATAAATAAATAAATAAAGAGTTTTTTTTTTTTTAACTCACCAGAACACAATATGGAGGTGATGAAGATTGTGAAGCCCCAGCGGTTAACACGGCTGTGACATCCTCGACACTGGCACTGCCTAGAGTCCGGAAGAAGTTTGTTTGCAGGTCCTCGTGACACATAAGGATTTTAGTTTGGCTAAGGAGGACGCAGCACGCAAGACAGCTACTAGAAACCTGACCTTGGTTCTGGAAAAAAACAACAAAAACAACAATATTACAATTTTCTGCCCTGGATAACACTATGTAAGGGAATTTTTGTTGCTGGAGAGCATGTGTTATTTCTTAATTGCTTATGTTGTAAAAGTATAGAAAATGGTCATTATTCCCTTCAAACTTTGCTTTTTTGCCCTGGATAACACTATGTAAGACAAATTTTGTTGCTGGATAGTATGGTTATTTCTTAATTGCTTATATTGTAAAAGTATAGAAAATGGTCATTATTCCCTTCAAACTTTGCTTTTCTGCCATGGATAAGACTATGTAAGACAAATTTTGTTTCTGGATAGTATGTGTTATTAATTACTTATGTTGTACTATTTAGATCTTTTTGACTGTTGTCTTCATCTTTATTGTTATATATACAATGTTTTGGCCAATGAGCTCTCCTGTCTCATTCAGGTATTTTTTGTCGAATTTGGGGCACCTTCAACAGTCTCAAAAATTTAAATACAAATTATACTGGGGAACAATTTTGGGCACAATTTATATTGAGCTTGACTTTTCATTTGATTTAATCTAATATTGGCATGCGGATTTCAAAACTACAGTTTTCTTTACAGCTTACTCTCTAAATAAGCATAATTGTATCGTTTGAAATGATAAAGCAGATTCATTAGCTAAATCTGCACTTGACATGATACCAGACAACAACTACAAAATACCATACAGTGATCTTAAACCAAAAATCAAGCAAATAATGACAATCAAATGGCGGCAATTATGGGATGAAAATCCCTACAACAAACTCTACAAACTACAGCCCAACTTAAAAGAAAGGACACCTGATCCTAGTAATACCAGAAGAGAAGAAACCACTATCACTCGACTATGCATTGGCCACACTAGATTAACCCTCTCCTTCATTTTAAAAGAACCTCCACCTAAATGTTCATGCGGAAACCGATACACATTCTGATTGAATGCACACACCTCTTACACACTCGAAGAAAGTTCTACAATGTTGACAGCATGGACAAACTCTTTGGAAAAATAGATCCCAAGAGGATTTTAAACTTTTTGAAAAGTACCGGCCTCTTATCAAGGATGTAAGTTCACAGACCTACAAAAATCACCAACTCATTTTCTTGATGTTAAAATTCTCAACAGAAAACTTGATTAAAGCAAATAAACCCCTTTACATTTTTGAATACCTAATTACCAATAGAAGTATTCGGCATAAAATAACCCATGGGGTTGAACTGCCGTAAAACCAAACCAACCAAACTGGTCAATTGGTTGTGTTGATTTCTTTTATTGAAAATGAAGGAGAATTTTTCAGATCTGTTGTTAAGTTTTTAAATGCCATCCTTGGCCAGTTGAAAAGGGCTTAAAGAAAGTCCTGTGGGATCCTTGAGTAAGCGTATAAGTCCTATCCTGCGTATTGGTAAAGGTCCAGTGATTTAATCCTATGTCCGTCGTCTATGAACATCGGCGTAATTATGACCAGTAGGGTCGAGGTTAAGTATAATATCAACCTCAGAGAACTGCCAGTGATTGGCCAAGAGATAGATCACATGATTCTGGCCTAGTCTATAAGTAAGAGTGGGCATTTAGCACACACCTTATATCTAAAAAAAAAAAAAAAACTCAACATCTGGTTTGGTTTTGTTTGGTTTTACGGCATATCAACTTCAGTGGGTCATTCAATGCCGATAAAATTTTGAAATAAATCAATTCTTAATGGATAATACAATTTTTTTTATAAATACATTTTTCTATTTAACCCATAGATGGGACCCTAACAGGTACTACCACTCCGGGTCAGAGTGGACCAGGGAGCAATGGTGATGAAGGGGTGCTCCACATTCCCCAAACCTCCAAAACTGGAACCCCACCATCAGATAGAGTTTAACGTCATTCCCAGGATATGTAGACACCGCCTTCTAGCACCCATACGATAAAAAGGGTTGGGGCTTGCCATAAGGGTAATAGGTCTGGGGCAATCATATAGATGCTAGGGCTTGACATGACCAGCCAATTGATCAGAGGGTCCGCTCCGTCCACCCGTCTAGCCTTAGTAAGGGTCTAAGTGGAGTGTTGCATGTCATGGACTGCTCATCCACCAGGATTCCGTCCTTACGCATCACGGTCAACAGGTGGCCCCAGTGGGGGGGGGGGTCCTACCCCTCTGCAAAGGTGCAGTCAGTGTAGTCTAAAACTCCAGCCGACAGGGCTAGTGTGTTAAGAGTTTACAGATGTAGATCAAAGGAACATGTAATAAGTTGGCATTTGGTATACCTATGATTTGTCGAGAGCCAAAATATCAGTGCAGAGACTGTTACTTTTGTTTAATGAAAAACAAATATATCAGAAATCCAAATATATACAGGCTTAGATTTATTGGGTCCCCAAAGAGGATTGAAGTCACAAAGAAAAAATAAGAAAATATCCAAATGAATCAGAAATCCAAACATATACAGACTTAGATTCAGAAGTTCCCCAAAGAGGATTGAAGTCCCAAAAATCCATATGAAAAGATACTGACCATCATGACCTCGGAGACGGCCTGGCACAAACTCTGTCTCCAATCATTGGCTTCGATGCCTGTCGCAGCAGCAATATACCAGTTGTGACCGTGAGTGAGCACTATTTCAATAGAGTGCTCTTTGTCACTATCAGTCGCTCTTCTGCAGCCAGTACACTCCTCGCAGCTCAGGTTAACGAAAGCCACTGGTTTACTGTCAGTTTTATTAACATACATACACAAACAGCCGTCTCTAAAAAGACAAAACGAAAAAAAAAAAAAACAATTCATTAAAATTCAGTTGCATGACATTAAAAACAGGAGATTTTTTTTTAATGACACAGTGATGGCTATATGGTGGTCAGAAAATAAATTCTTTTCATTTGATTCTCATAGTGTTTATTTCCAAGATACTAATTATGAATATGGCACATTGACTCTTCTATAATGGTCATCAAGTGACAAAGATTTTCAAATAGATTCTTATAGTGTTTAATGCCATCTCCAAGCTTCTGAATCTGAATGTGGTTTTATGGCACATTGACTCCTATATACTGGTCATGTAGTGCCAAACCAGGATTTTCAAATAGATACTTATAGTCTTTAATCCCATCTCCAAGGTTCTTGTTAGGAGAGAGTTATCTCCCCTAACGAACTATGGACTCTTCAGTGAAAAAAGTGTAGTATCCGACAACAACATGGCTGTTTGATAAATACACAACTTGTGGACAGTAAAAGGTTTATCCAAACCCATCCTGTTGTATTCGTGGTTGGTGAGAAAATAAAAAAACGAATATTCTTGTATTTCAAAAATATATTTAACTACTTTGTTATATTTTGTTATTCCAATCATTTTGGGATATAACAGTTCTGATTGTGAATGTGGTTTTATGGCACATTGAATCCTATATACTGGTCATGTAGTGCCAAACTAGGATTTTTAAATAGATTCTCATAATCTTTAATCCCATCTCCAAGGTTCTGATTGTGAATGTGGTTTTATGGCACATTGACTCTTATATATTGGTCATTTCAATTTTCCCATTTTAAATGACATATTGAATGCCATTAACAAAATATAAACATGGATCAGGATATTAGTCAATTGTAAATAAAACAAACAAACATATACTTACTTTAAAACAAAGTATCCTGGTTTCCAGACATAATTTCTAAAATATGAATCATGCGCTCTGTAAAGGAGATAGCCTTCTTTGTGGGTCCAGTCGCCTGCCCCAGGACCAGGTTGAGCATCTTCCCAATGGATCAAATGGTAAGAATGAATCTCAACCTCGGGAATCTGAAAGAGTAAAGATGGTTTGAATTCAAATTTTTCCTTCACCTAGACTGGTGGTTCTCAACCAGGGACACATATGGTCACCCAGGAATAATATAACATTTTTTGGGGGGTCCTGGTAAGCAAATAGGATTTTTAAACACTGAACGGATAGAGGGGCACCTGAGTAAAATAAGAACCAAAGGGATCCATACATAAAAAATATTAAGGACCATACCAAGGTTAAAGAGCCCAGTCTGCCCTACTATTTATCTATAGATGGTAGGAGAACTGATAGATTCATACATTTCTCAAGGGCAATAACGCAAAGAGCCTTGTTCTGGATTTGAACTCAGATTTAAACCTAAAAAAATTTAAAAAAATCTATTGTTTTTTCTTATGGTGATGAATGTTGGGATAATTATAACCCGTCGGTCGCTACTGAGCTAAAGGGCTCACAGAATTTTCCAAAATTGGCCGTCAAGATCGGATTTTCTGCATCAACCAAGGATTGCAGGGTCTCTATATTTGCTGGAAGTCTAGCCGAATGCCCACGTTGTGTTCAGATCTCAAACAACTAGAAATCTGCTATAGAAACTGATTTCCATGGTTAATGGCGGCCTAGTGGTCACATAAAAAACGACTCTTTCTCTTCTTCAAACTTAACAAAATTTATTTCAAATAACAAAAGAATACAAACAATCATTTCTCAAGATTGTGGGAGTGATGGACCCGTAATTAATAACTTCTGGTCTTCTGCAAAGTATTGTGCAAAACAGTTTGTAAAGTTGACTAAATTTTCAAATGGTCTTAGCTGAAGTCAGTTACTCTCGGCTCTCAGTATTTGCGTTAATCTTCTCAGCTAGCCCGATCAGCTCATGTGATTCTCAAGCAATCACAACTTCATCTGCTCTCAAGCCTGGTTTGGCTTCATCCTCAAGCCCGGTTCGGCTTCATCTGATTCTCAAGCAAAAATGTCTGAGTTAAATAATATTTAAATCGGAACAATTTTATTTCCGGCTGGTATGAAGATATTAGTAACTCACTCTGGACATCCTATTCTGGAAAAGTACCGCCTCCTCTAGTTCCAACCAGCCAATCGATTTCACTTCCGCCAAATCGACAGGGGCTTCAGTTCTTCCGGCTACTTGAGTGTTTTTAAATACATTTGATTTTCTTTAATTCCGATTTTCAACAAGAGTTTATCTCTTTTCTTAAGGAAAACAATAAAAAGATTCTCTTCAAGACAATCATGGTCAACTGACCATGTTTATCTTGTTCTGCGCCCTTAGTCTGGTCACTTCAAAGGACTGTCTCCATCGCCGCTGATTCTCGCTTCTGGGAGTTCCGACCCACTTGAGATTTTACTTCTGATATGGTCAGCCTTATTCTGGCTACCATCTGTTTCAATTCTCCGACCGAGGTCACCCGGCAAATTACATTTCCGTTTTTTTCTTCTTTCTTATTCTAATTTCAAAACCTGAATCAGGTCACATAATAGTAATAATGAAGAGTGTATCTAGTCAGTGTTAGGATAAAAAGCAACAATAATAAGATGGATTGAAACTAGAAATAAAATAATAGTAATAATGTAATGCGTGCACAGACTTGCACTCGCACACACACACTCAATGCATACACACACACAAATGTATATATATATAAGATTGCTTTAAATATATGAGAATATCATGATAGTATTAGAAATCAGTAACAGCAAACAATTATTTATTAAACCCTATTTGTTAAAATCATTATGCAAATTATGTCAACCAAATACTTTATTTCTTAGAGATATATAATTCATTTCATAATTTTAAATGCATTAATAAAATTGGCTGTTTTGTGGCAAATCCAACTCAGCTAGACTTTAATGGAGATCGTTGTTAATAAATAAGATACTAATTAAGATTAAATAATGACTATTTCATAATCATTGAGTATATAACTTAAATAACTAAGGAAATTGTGATGTCAGTGGTGATGTAGTTCAGACAGTTTCATAATCTCCATTATAATAAGACTAGCAAATATACGCACTCTCCGTAGGGTGCAGGTATCAAAGTTTTAATGAAATAAAATATCATATTAAATTAGCAAGGCTAATGAAACTAAATAAGAATGCAGATAAAAAGATTTGAAACTTACTCTTCCATCACTCGTGTCTTTCATTGCTAAATTTTCCTGATTTGACTATTTAGTTAAAATAGGAAGGGCTTTATTATAGATGTAGTATACAACACCCGCACGCATGCACACAAACAAAGAATATAGTCAACTTACACTGGACTTCATTTCTTGAGCCAAATATTTTTTTATCGCAATTTGCTGAGTCGTAGCATCTGTGAGGACACTGAGCTTTGGGATATTGAAAGGGCTAGCCTCCATGGCATGCGATAAGCAATTTATGATTGATCTGAAATAGAAAAAACAAAAAAAAGAATTGACCCGGTTGTCAAAAAAAAAAACAAAAACAAATAAAACGGACTGTTTTACTTATTTTTCAAGATAACGGTGAGTAATGAAATATGAAAAAAAAAAAAAAAAAAAAAATGATTTTTACTTTTTCCCCCCCATAAGAATATTTTTTATAAGTTTCAATGCCAGAATTTTTTTAGTAAAAGATCCCATGAATACAGAATTCTGCTAAAAGAATATCAATAAAGAAAATGACACTGTTGTTAAAAAAAAAAAACAGACTGTTTTACTTATTTTTCAAGATAACGGAGAGTAATTTTTCCCCAATCGGATAATTTGATATTGTAATTAACTGTTTTTCTTTGTAACAACTCTTTATGTTCGTTATTTCTTTTTTGTGAGATCTGATCATCCAAGCTAGGCTACTCATGCGCTGAATTGGCGGGGATGAATATCAATCCTGGAATCTTGCAATTCATAGACGGACGCTCTAAAGCTTTCAATATGTTTGATCGTTTGATTTATTTTAACAGCATTTCAACCTGTCTGGGTTATTTTATGCCGAAAGGTTTAAGAAATGCATACATTGTATGATTATATTTATATTTTTTATATATGACATGTGGGGGCCGTATTTACAATTTGCATATACTGACCTTGTGACCTCTTCATCTCCTGTTGTTAGCCAAAATTGCTTCCTGCGGTTTGCACACACAATGTTGATCACCTGGCTATTAATACAAAGCTAAAAAAAAAAAAAAAAAAAATTAGATAAATCATTATTCATGACAAAAATATTGAGTACAACATGCCACATTCCAGACGTTTAAAATTCACTATCAAATTTTTAAGTGAATGAAAAATAGGCCAATTGAATCAGAATTAAGAGAGAAAGAGTGTGCTAGAGAGAAGGAGAGAAGAGTGTGCTAGAGAGAAGGAGAGAAAGAGTGTGCTAGAGAGAGAGAGAGAAGAGAGAAGAGAGAGAAAGTGCGAGAGTGTGCGAGAGAGAAAGAGTGCGAGAGAGAAAGAGTGTGCGAGAGAGAAAGAGAGAGAGAAAGAGTGTGCGAGAGAGAAAGAGTGTGCGAGAGAGAGAGAGAGTGTGCGAGAGAGAAGAGTGTGCGAGAGAGAGAGAGAGAGAGAGTGCGAGAGAGAGAGAGAGAGAGTGTGCGAGAGAGAGAGGGGAGAGAGAGAGAGTGGAGAGAGAGAGAGTGGAGAGAGAGAGAGGGAGAGAGAGTGTACGAGAGAGAGAGAGAGAGAGAGTGTGAGAGAGAGAGACGGAGAGAGAGAGAGAGAGAGAGTGTAGAGAGAGAGAGAGAGAGAGAGAGAGTGTACGAGAGAGAAGAGAGAGAGAGAGAGAGAGAGAGAGAGAGAGAGGAGAGAGAGAGGGAGATAGAAAGAGTGTACGAGAGAGGGAGATAGAAAGAGTGTACGAGAGAGGGAGAGTGTGCGAGAGAGTGAGTAAGAGAGAGAGAAAGAGTGTGAGAGAGACGTGAGTGAGAAAGTGTGTGTGAGAAAGTGAGAGAGAGAGAAAGTGTGTGTGAGAAAAGTGAGAGAGAGAGTGTGTGTGAGAAAGTGAGAGAGAGAGAAAGTGTGTGAGAGAGAGAGAGTGTGTGTGAGAAAGTGAGGAGAGAGAGAAAGTGTGTGTGAGAAAGTGAGAGAGAGAGAAAGTGTGTGTGAGAAAGTGAGAGAGAGAGAAAGTGTGTGTGAGAAAGTGAGAGAGAGAGAAAGTGTGTGTGAGAAAGTGAGAGAGAGAGAAAGTGTGTGTGAGAGAGAGAGAAAGTGTGTGTGAGAAAGTGAGAGAGAGAGAAAGTGTGTGAGAAAGTGAGAGAGAGAGAGAAAGTGTGTGTGAGAAAGTGAGAGAGAGAGAAGTGTGTGAGAAAGAGAGAGTGTGTGAGAGAGAGAGAGAGAGAAATTGTGATGAAATAAAATGACAACATTCCCTAGTTGAAATACTGAAATTGTTAGATTTTCTGATAATTTTTTTGGCCATATTTTGCAAAACCGAGGATTTTTCAGGGCATTTTTGTCTACGACCTTTGATGCCATTTCCTCAGAAATTGGTACAAGTTCAAGATCTAATTTTTGGTATCAATACTTAATTGACTAATACAAAACTTTCTGTGTTTCATAAAATTTGATATTTAAAAAAGTGAAAAATCGACCTACATTAATATATATTTATATATCTTATTATACTAAAGCTGAGATTATCACCTTTTAATGTCTAAACGCTTTTTTCCTGGTTAGTTTGATTGACACGAAAGTTATACTAAATTATAACTTAGTTTTAGGATTATGTAATGTTTGAAAAAAATTCCATTTTAATTGGTTCTAAGTAGTTGTAATTTGCAATTAAGTCACAAACTGACCAATCCCTGTCAACCTCTGTAATCACTCTTTTCCCCTCTATGTCTCTCTTGATACTTTATCTGGAGAGTAAAAGAAAGAAAGATTAAGAGAGACATTTAACAACTCACTCGATTAATACCAGTAGCAAAACACCTGTATGTAATAAAATTCCCTGATCCATTTCAATTTAAATTAGATCAATCCAATTTGTTGAAAATTCTAGGTTTTTTTTTCAATACAATTTTGCAAAAAAATTACCAAAAATCAGGGAAATATCTGATTTTATTGAAATTTTCAGTGGGGACTTATCAATGAATGCATTTTATAATGCATCAGTTACTTTATTTCAAAACTTTCTTAATGGATACCCAACGGGTCATGTTTTGTCTAGTATATATATATATATATATATATATGATGATGAAAAAAGAAATAAAGACAGAACTCACAGAAATATAATCCAATTCCCTGAAAGGAATGACCGATTCTTTGATGAATCGATGGTCAGCATTATTTTGCTTGAGCAGGTAGATACTATGGTCAGTGACAAGAACACAAATGTGGCCGGACTGACCTTCATTTTGACCCTCACGAGTAACAAACATCTGAAATGGGAAAAAATAAATGAATAAATAAAATATGTAGAAACAGGACAAAAAAAGGTCACATACACTATTTTATTTCATTTGAGGGGGTGCTTTATAATGTTATAGTGTTCCGGTTTAGCTCTGTCGCTAGGTGGGACGGTTTAGCTCTGTCGCTAGGTGGGACGGTTTAGCTCTGTCGCTAAGTGGACCAATTCAGCTCTGTCGCTAAGTGGACCAATTCAGCTCTGTCGCTAAGTGGACTGGTTTAGCTCCGTCGCTAAGTGGACTGGTTTAGCTCCGTCGCTAAGTGGACCGGTTTAGCTCCGTCAGTAGGTGGACATATTTAGCTCTGTCGGTAGGTTGTTACATAATTAGTGGGTAGCTTATGAATTATGTCTGTAAGTGTAGTAAAATTAAAATAATGGTAGGGTAAATGGAAAGTTACCATTGACTATTGTAAGAAGTTATAAAAGTGATTGACAGGTGCAGGTCACCTTCTCTGATCTGGACGCCGATTGCTGATTGGCAGTAAAAAAAAAACCGACAGATGTGCATAGATATATACACACACACACACACACACACACAGATGCTTTCACAAGTTTTGTAGACTATTATTTTCTTGTAGTGAATTTTATCTTCACTGGGTGCTCATTACTAAACAAAGACCTACCTTCAGAAATCTTTCGTTCTCTTCTAGAATTTCAAGCATTAGGTACAGGAGAATGTGGTTATCAAGCCTGAAAAAGAAAAAAAAAACAATAAAGAACAATCATTAATTAAAAAAAAAAAAAAAAAAAAAAATCATTTTTAAAAATCAATATATCAAAAATGTCGGAGATCATGGTATACACTGCTGAGACGACCAAATAAGGTCGAAGCAGTGATTTTTACTATAAAAATGTATTGGACAATGATTTTTAGTATGAAAATGCATTGGACAATGATTTTTAGTATGAAAATGCATTGGACAATGATTTTTACTATAAAAATGCATTGGACAATGATTTTTACTCTAGAAATGCATTGGACAATGATTTTTAATATGAAAATGCATTGGACAATGATTTTTACTATGCAAATGCATTGGACAATGATTTTTTACTATGAAAATGCATTGGACAATGATTTTTACTATAAAAATGCATTGGACAATGATTTTTACTATAAATGATTGCATTGGACAATGATTTTTAATATGAAAATGCATTGGACAATGATTTTTACTATAAAAATGCATTGGACAATGATTTTTACTATGAAAATGCATTGGACAATGATTTTTACTATGAAAAATGCATTGGACAATGATTTTACTATGAAAATGCATTGGACAATGATTTTTACTATAAAATGCATTGTATTCTGAAGATGTGGCCCTAGAGGTGAGATTTTCCTCTGGAAGGCTACGTAATGGTTCCAAGAATAAGAATAATTTAAAGTTAATACTAATACATTTCTCTATGTATATATTCTTAAAAATTTAAGAAAATCAATGATTTAAAACAAAAATCAATAATTGATGGGTTGCTTTTATTGGAACAACAGATTATCATTAATACTTCCAATAATACTAGTCCAAATCATAATACTTCCCCCCCCCCTTCCTCCTCCATATTTGTGCCTAGAGGGTTGATAACGATCACGTCCATTTACAACCATCAAATATTGCACGAGTTTCAACTGTGAACAGAACGTTTGAGAAATTGACCTTCATAATCTATTTCACCAATTTTAAATGCTTTTGTCAATCGGGATTATGTTATTAGTCTCGCTGATCTTGGATTTGTTCTTGTTTTACGGCATATCAACCACAATGGGTCATTTAATGCCAACTACGTTTTTGAAATGAATTGGTGATGTTTAATTTTCTAAAGGTTTTTTTTTGGTTTATTTTTTACATATTTTTTGTGAATGAAACTTTTAGATGATTTTTTTTAAACATATATTTTTGTGTTTTCATTTTTTTTGGAAGATTTTTAGATTTTGTTGTAGATGTGTGCTTCTTTTATGTATTCTAGTAGTTTTTCTGGGTTTATTTGGTAGAATATCTGTTTTTTTCGTATTAATTTTAGGTTGCTACATTCTGTTAATATGTGTTTGATTGTGTAGGGTTTTTGGCATGGTATGCAATATGGGGCTGCTTCTTTTTTTGAGGAGGTATGAATGGGTAATGTATGAGTGTCCTATTCTTAGTCTGGATAATATTACTTCTTCTTTTCTGGATATTTTGGTTTGATTTATTTGAAGTTTTCCTATTTGTGGCATTATTTCATGTAGTTTGTTGTTATGGATCTCACTGATCTCCCAACCCTTTTCCAAAGACAATAACGAGTACTTCTGGACACTGTTGCTTCTTCACTGCTCCTAAAAGTAGCTCCACTGATCAGGCCTGGATTATTTACAGCACCAGGTTTCATTCTTGACAAAGAACGTTGGGAAACCTTTGAGTGACCCTTATCGGTCCTCTAATGTAACTTTGAAGGAGCTGCAACTAATATTTCAACTAATAATATTATAAGGATTATCATTATTATTAAAATTATTATATATCCATTATTATACTAAAGCAGAATGAATCAATGATTGTTTGCTAAAGGCTTTTTACCTGTTTAGTTTAATGACACAAAATTCTTACTAGAATATTCCTTAGTTTTAGGATTGAGTAAGGTTGGAAAAAAATTCCATCTTAATTGTTTCTAATTAGTCATAATTTGCAATTAAGTCAAAAACTGACATGTCTTTTTTTTATTTTTTATTTTTTTACATTCTGCCTGTCACTTTCCCCCTCTCTATGTATATCTTGATTACCTCCTCGTTATATATGATAGTTTCTCAGTGAGAGAGAGAGAGAGAGAGAGAGAGAGAGAGAGAGATTGGATGCTTAAACATATTTGTACGTTAAGTTTCATAAGCAGCTAGCCTCTTGGCTCTTAATAAATTTAAATCAGGTCAAATGTTCCCTTTCTTAGAAATCTTACAAAGTGATTTTAATGGTATTTAAAAAAAATTCTCCATCCGTATTTATTTATTTCTAAAAATCTAATTCGCTTGGCAAACTCACTTTTCCCTAATCTCAATTATTTATTCAAAGCTTGATGGGTGACCCAACAGGTCACGTTTTGTCTAGTGTGTGTGTGTGTGTGTGTGTGTGTGTATATACACACACACACACACATAGCACTAATACCCTTGGGAAAGGTATGCATCCAAGTACTCTCCCTCAAGCTATGGGTAAATAGTAGGGCAGACTGGGCTCTTTAACCTTGGCTAGTAACCAGTCTAGAAGGAAAACTCTGAATTCAAACCTGTTAAATTCCACTTAAGAAATTGACTGTGTCACATCCTGCTTGTGTGGAGGGGTTGATAAATATATACACATATATATCATATAATATGAACAAAAAGTGATAAGACAAACAGGAATATTTCTTTTATGTTGTTTATTTTTCTCAACTAGTTTCGACCTTAGGTCATCGTGAGGAGAAAATTTCTTGATGAAGATATTGTTTTTAAGTGTTTGACAGGCCACTATAAACCGAGCAGAGAAGTGTGTTTGAGAGTCTATCTGTTCCATGAAAAAACTTCTTAGAGTTAAATTTGTTTGAAATGTTCTTTATATATATATATATATATATATATATATATATATATAGATAGATAGATAGATAGATAGAGAGAGAGTAAGTAATAAAGTCGTCGGGTGGCCTAATGTCGGTATCAGCCAGATAGCGAGGGAGTCTATCCCCTTTTCACTAGCGCTAGACCAGATGATTGTTTTTGCATCTGAGGTGGCGTGCCACACCTACCATCAGCTCCTTACTTTACCGCACAGATCCCTGTGCTACTCATACGCCGAGTTGGCGAGGGCCGATATCGAACTAGGAAACTTGTGGTTTCTAGCTGAAATCTCTACCGACTGAGCAAAACTAGAAAAAATGTGACCCATTTGGTCACCCATTCAGCTTTGGGTATTGTCCTGGACAATGACATTAAACCTGTTCAATAAGTTACTAATCCATTAACTTGTATTACATTGTATTGTACTGTATAGTATTGTATTTTTTTAATTACCCCCCCCCCCCAAAAAAAAAAGAAACCCCCAAAAGGGACAATACTAACTTTTGACAGTAACGTTTTGCAGTAATAAGACTAGGAATTAGGAGTAGGAAAATAATAATAATAATAATAAATATTTTTTTACAAAATAGGTTAGTAAAATCTAAGATTAGTAATAGTAATAGTATTTTTGCTTTTACTATAAAATTGAAATTACAAATTTCTTAATGAATTTATTGTAAATTGTAAACATTTCTCAATGAAATGATTGTCGATTGTAATCGATTGTAATTTTCCTCAATGGAAGGATTTAATATTGTTGAATAAAAGAGCCCCCCTTATATAAAAAAAAAGGGGGTGTGTTGGATTTTTGTAATATAAGGCATGGGGCAAATGGTCACTTCTAAATATAGACTTGTTGACTATCACGTGACCTGAGAAAGATTCCTATTGTCCAATCACTGGCAGTGCTGCTGCTGCTGTTGTTGTATTTATAGAGGCCTGATTCTAATCTTAACTCATTGACACTCGGACCATCTTGGACGACGGACTTACAAAGAATACTATAACACAGGATACTTATTGGCTTGCTTACTTATTTACTACATCTGGAACTAAGGATGGCGGCCAGATACTCAACAGAGATTAGGGAAAAGGGAGTTCGTAAAGCGAATAAAATTAAAAAAAAAAAAAAAAAAATTATAAAACAGCCAATCAAATTTTAATGGATTCTAATTAGTCATAATTAACAGTTAAGTCAAAAACTGACCCATCCCTCACTGTCATTCTGCATATTACTTTCACCCTCTCTATGTATATTTGATTACCTACTCTTTATATAATATTAGTCTCTCTATGTGAGTAAGAGTGAGAATGGAGAGTTATTGTGTTAGAGACATTTAACTATGTTAAAATTCATTCTAAGATAGGGGTGAGCCGGTAGAGGCGTAACTACCGTGGACCAGCAGTGGACTTGCCCTTCCTAGAACCCTCCTCTCCAATTTAAATTGGCCAATCAAAAAAAAAAAAAAAAAAAAAAAAAAAAAAATTATAAAACAGCCAATCAAATCCATACTTACAAAATTTCCCCTGCATCTTTATTATTGACCCCTTCCTGTAGAACATCCGCACCCTTCTCTGATGGATTTTCTGCCGGATCGGACTTTGCTGATTTCGTCGGGTAGATATCATCCGCCGCACAAGGAGGCCGATATCCTTCAGGAGTATTACCCTTGCCACTTAGAGGAGAGTAAATGTCCCCCTCCTCCTCCTCCCTCTCCCCCTCAAAATCAGTGGCACCGCAGGGGGTTAATGTGGATTCTTTGGTCCTGTCCTCAGCACCGGACAAAGACGAAGTGTCAGCGTTATATCCAATATTTAAAGTGTCCTCACCCACCTCTGCATAATGGCTTGAATCCATATCCAAATCAGTGGCGGCATTCGCGGCACTATCAGACTCCTCCAGGGGGTCATCGGTGCTACTCTGTGGCTCGACGTCGGGTGTCGAGCGGTCACCCTTTTCGCGATTCTCCTGGGGACTTGGCGGGGTCTCTGTCGATAAGCCATCACTGTCGAGAAGGGTTTGCTTTTCCGATTTGACGGGGGCTGAATTGTCAAAGTCAGTCTCATCCTCGCAGGCTTTGTTATCCAGCGCGTGGATATCCTTGTTGTTCGGATCATCGCATTTCAGCTTAAGCACCTCGTCTTTGCTTTCCCCCTTCTCGTCCTCAGTGAGGCCTGATACATCCAGCTTGTCCGTATTATCACAAATCTTTTTGCCGTTATCCATCTCGCTAATCGTATTTACATCTAAGCGCTCTTTCTTTGTCAGGGTCCGACAAACAGTGGTAGTCATCATAGAACTCGGGGTAGTGGCGATGTTGCTAATGGCCGTCACGCTGTTGGCAACCGGTTTCGAGTTGTTCTCCTTTCCGTGGGCATTCGGGTCACGTCGGCTGTTGGACTTGACCTTCTTTCTCCTCAACACTTTGGATTTTACGTGGATCACCTCAAGGTTATTCTCACCATCAACGTTCGGAGCGAGCGCGTTCTCGATCCGTCTATACCGGCAGTCGTCGGTGTTCGAACTGATGCTGGACATAGACACACTGTCGGACATGGTCAGGCTACCACGGCTGTAGCGGTGGGGCGGTCCAAGACCCCCACCCCCACAGTAGTAGCCAGAGTCGAGGGAACCCACGTGATGCATGTGAAGCAAGTGGACATCGCTTTGGGTGCTGGGACTGTCACTATTTAGGCTAACACAATCGCTGTCCGTCACAGTAATTGTCGATTCAATCATCGAACTGGATATCTGAAAGAAAAATACAGAAACAAATATTAAAATAGAATGGAAAAGTTTAGATGATGATTCAGCATAGACATATGGCATGGTTTGATTGGACAAGCGAATGGGTTTGGTTTGGTTTGGTTTTACGGCATATCAACCTCAGTGGGTCATTTAATGCCGATAAAGTTTTGAAATAAATCAATTCTTAATGGATAATACAATTTTTTTTATAAACAGATTTTTCTATTTAACCCATAGATGGGACCCTAACAGGTACTACCACTCCGGGTCAGAGTGGACCAGGGAGCAATGGTGATAAAGGGGTGCTCCACATTCCCCAAACCTCCAAAACTGGAACCTCAACATCAGATAGAGTTTAACGTTATTCCCAGGACATGTAGACCTTCAGTCACTGCCTTCTAGCATATGATAAAAAGGGGTTGAGGCTTGCCATAAGGGCAATAGGGTTGGGAAAATTATATAGGTGACCAGCTGATTGATCGGAGGAGGCCTCTCCGACTGCCCGTCTAGCCCAAGATAGGGCCAAAGTGGAGTATTGCAAGTCATGAACTGTTCATCCACGTGGGCTCTATTCTTAAGCATAACGGGTCGCCACCCACGGCCAACAGGTGGCCCCATTTGTGGGAGTCTTACCCCTCTGCAGAGGTGCATTCTAACGCCCCAGTCGACAGGTCTGGCAGAATGCACTAAGAGAGCAAGACATGGATTTCTTGTTTTTGGCAGTTGTAATTTGGGGGAAATAAAATACTCATGAGAAAAAAAGAAACAGCCTTGTGTCAATATTAAAAAGCTCTAAATGACACAAGGCAAGACATTCCTTAGTCCCCCCTCCCTGCCCCCCAAGCTGGTTTCCAGATTCCAAACATCATAGAATTGCCAGTCAACTGAACAGCAGCTGAGCAACCAGCCTCTCCAATTGTAATACCAGACGAGAGAGATATGTATACAAATATTTCGGATCAAGTCATTAATAGGCACCCCAGTCATGAGCTGTTTTTATTGGAACGGAATTTCTCTTTTCACCGGTTATAAATAAACAAATGTTTTTTTTATTTTTTTAAATTAAAATAGTTTTTATTTATCAGAATAGGAATTCAGAAGTTTTGCTAATTAATCAGAAGTTTCTCTGAATGTTTGAGATGAGCCTTGATGATTAATATTATTTGGGTTATTCGGACTATTGTCCTCATCTTAATTGTTATCTGTACAACGTTTCGGCCGATATGCCCTCCGGCCTTCTTCAGGTATTTCTCTTTAGACTCGGGAACTTTCTTGTCATAGTCAGGAACCTTCTTGTCGTAATTGGGAGTCATCACGGAACTTTGAAGGTTCCCAAGTCCGAGAAGGTCCCCGTTGTCCGTAGAAAAATACCTGAAGGACTCAAGGAATGGAATCACCCAAATACATGAATGGACTATTCTGGATTTCCATAAATACCAGCTTAGGCACTGGTTGAGTTGTGCTTAGCCAGTTGCTATTGTCAAAACCAACAGTATACTGACTGACTGACCTCAATAGTGCTCATCTTTATTGGGCTATTTATAAACACAAAGTTCAGGCTGCTGTTTTGTTGGCACCTTTCTGTCCACTAAGGACGATGGCGTAGTGTAAAAAAAAAAAAAAACATGTCAGGAGAATGGGAAATGGCCATATCCCAAAAGATCTTTTGTACAGCGAATTAGTAAAAGGCTCCCGATCGGTAGGTAGACCATGCCTACGATTTAAAGATGTCTGCAGGAGGATATAACATATTGACACAAACACGTGGAAGGTAGATACAAAAAATAGAGCGGCCTGGTGCCTTAAGGTTAAGCAAGGCACTGAGAGGGGTGAGGCAGAGAGGAGGATAGCCTCAACAGCAAAGAGAGCCAGAAAGAGGGAGAAAAGACAGCAGCCCCAGAAAGCATCACAGTTTGTGTGCATTCAGGAATTGGCCTGCAGAGTCATTTGTGCAGATGCAGATAATTTATTTATTTATTTAATTTCATTTTTAAAGTTTTTTTCAGGCCGCTGTATTCTCGGAATTGTTCAAACTTATAATTTTATTTTAAATTTTTAAATTTTTTTCAGGCCGCTGTATTCTCGGAATTGTTCAAGCTTATAATTTTATTTTAAATTTTTAAAGTTTTTTCCAGGCCGCTGTATTCTCGGAATTGTTCAAGCTTATAATTTTATTTTAAATTTTTAAAGTTTTTTTCAGGCCGCTGTATTCTCGGAATTGTTCAAGCTTATAATTCTATTTAAATTTTTAAAGTTTTTTCAGGCCGCTGTATTCGGAATTGTTCAAGCTTATAATTCTATTTTAAATTTTAAAGTTTTTTCCAGCCGCTGTATTAATTGTTCAAGCTTATAATTTTAAATTTTAAAGTTTTTTTAGCCGCTGTATAATTGTTCAAGCTTATAATTCTATTTTAAATTTTTAAAGTTTTTTCCAGGCCGCTGTATTCTCGGAATTGTTCAAGCTTATAATTCTATTTTAAATTTTTAAAGTTTTTTCCAAATTGTTCAAGCTTATAATTTTATTTTAAATTTTTAAAGTTTTTTTCAGGCCGCTGTATTCTCGGAATTGTTCAAGCTTATAATTCTATTTTAAATTTTTAAAGTTTTTTCCAGGCCGCTGTATTCTCGAATTGTTCAAGCTTATAATTTTATTTTAAATTTTTAAAGTTTTTTCAGGCCGCTGTATTCTCGGAATTGTTCAAGCTTATAATTTTTTTAAAAATTTTAAAAGTTTTTTTCAGGCCGCTGTATTCTCGGAATTATTCAAATTTATAATTTTATTTTAAATCCTAATGACAGTTCCGTTTGCTTAGTTTACTTCTGTAGCGTAATTATTATGGTCTATGGAGAATTTGGGATTGAAAAGAAAACGGTAATTGAACTTCTGGGAGAAAAAAAAAGAAAGAAATAATAATAGAAAGAAGATAAAGTTTGGAATTCAACGTGTATCAGCCAGTGACCAGTCAATGACCCCTGAACTAGATTTGAAAAAAAAAAAAAAAAAAAAAAAAAAAAAAAAAAGTCCCAGGTTGATTGATAAATTCTAACTCTTTGCCTACTGCTCACAGTGGCTCTCTTACCACTGCGATCCTACACATACCACACCCAAGCAAAGTACAAAAACTGATGGTTAATTCATTATTATTGAGCAGAAAGACTGATTATAATAATAGGATTTTATTTGAATAGAATGAGTTCTGAGGTGAATAGACAGTGAACTTTGAAATATCCCATCATACAGGTAAAAAATACCAAAAAAATTTGGTACAGCCTGGGGGGGGGGGGTATTTTAGAAGATGGTTCAGAAGAACTCTGATTACAATAATAATAATAGGATTTTATTTAAATAGAATGAGTTTTGAGGTGAATAGATAGTGAATTTTGAAAAATCCCATCATACAGGTAAAAAAATATAAAGAAAATTTGATATGCCGTAAAACAAAACCAACAAAACCAACCCATTCACCTGTAAACACCAAAGTTAAGCAGCGATGAGCCTGTTCAAAATTTAGATGGGTGTCATTTGTGGGGTTATCTAAAGGAGAGTATATATTTGAATAGAATTAAGATGACATCAATATGTTTTGTGAAAAAAAATTAAAAAGACAATGGACTGAGGTAAAGATTAGTTCATTTTAATGGCTTGTCAACCCATCTGGTGTTATTTTATGCCAAGAGGTTAGGGAATTGTATTCATTGTACATTTCTATTTACATTTTTTGTGGAGTTGGATTAATTAATTGATTTCAATGGCATGTTAACCCATTTAGGGTTATTTTATGCTGAGAGGTTAGGGAATTGTATTCATTGTACATTTCTATTTACATTTTTTGTGAAGTTAATTTTTAAGATTGATTGAGTGTTTTCAACGGCATGTTAACCCATTTGGGGTTATTTTATGCTGAGAGGTTAGGGAATTGCACTCATTGTACATTTCTATTTACATTTTTTGTGGAGTTAATTTTTAAGATTGATTGAGTGTTTTTAACGGCATGTTAACCCATTTAGGGTTATTTTATGCTGAGAGGTTAGAGAATTGCATTCATTGTACATTACTATTTCCTTTTTTTGTGGAGTTAATTTTTAAGATTGATTGAGTGTTTTTAACGGCATGTTAACTAATTTAGGGTTATTTTATGCTGAGAGGTTAGGGAATTGCACTCATTGTACATTTTTAGCACATCTTTATTAAAGTTAAATTTTTTATATCAATATGCAAATTAGCCTTCCCGTTCACACTGTAAACCACTATCTTGTTGTATATATAAATACAATTGCATGTTATTAGTATGTGAATGGGTCCGGGTTAGCTCAGTCGGTAGAGCGTTTGGTTAGAAGGTTCCTAGTTCGATACCGGTCCTCGCCAACTCAGCGTATGAGTAGCACAGGGATCTGTGCAGTAAAGTAAGGAGCTGATGGTAGGTGTGGCGCTCCACCTCAGATGCCAAAACAATCTCCTTGGTCTAGCGCTATTGAAAAGGGGATAGACTCCCTCGCTGAATGGCTGATACCCACTTTAGGCCGCCCGACGACTTTACTTTACCTTAGTATGTAAATATAGTCAACAGCATTAATAATGTAAACAATTTTATTCATAATTGAGGTTTAAATAGAAAATAAAATCATGAAGAATTTGAAGTAAATAACAAAGGGATTTGTGATTTTAGGAGTGATATAGTTTCGGTTACAGGCAGAAAAACACACAATCTCCATTATAATAAGATTTGGTGAGGAAAGGGCTTGTAAACAGTACTAATAATGTAATTGATTTTATTCATAATTGAGGTTTAAATAGAAAATAAAATCATGAAGAATTTGAAGTAAATAACAAAGGGATTTGTGATTTTAGGAGTGATATAGTTTCGGTTACAGGCAGAAAAACACACAATTATAATAAGATTTGGCGAGGAAAGGGCATGTATTGTAAACCCCTAAATTGTTGGGTGCTGATTTTTTGAACTAGGGTGTTTGAGATGGTACGTTGCTATTCTTATTTATTGTAATCATTAATTCATTTTAGATTAATGTTATTGTAAATTGTATCTGTGTTGAATCACAAACTTAACAATTTTTTAATGTTTTTTGTAGGTTTTCTGTTAACCCTAGCAGTGTCTAGTGTGTTTTTTTGTCTTATATGGGTGGTTTGTGTGATAAGATGTACAGATGAGGACTTGTTGGGAGTGATGACCAATAGGGATGGGTGCAAGAGAGAGTCATAAAAATCTATGCTGTCAGTGCGACATGATATATTTGTTAAATAAATATAAAAAAAAATCTTTAAGTTGTAACCTCCAGTAGTCAGATGGGAAAGAAACACAAGAATAATTAAAAAAAAAAAAAAAAGAATATTTTGTAGAGTATTACTGAAATTGTTTACTTTGGTAAGGTTAATGCTAGTTAATATCAAAAGACACTGTTTGGTTTGGTTTACGGCATATCAACCTCAGTGGGTCATTTAATGCCGATAAAGTTTTGAAATAAATCAATTCTTAATGGATAATACAATTTTTTTATAAATACATTTTTCTATTTAACCCATAGATGGGACCCTAACAGGTACTACCACTCTGGGTCAGAGTGGACCAGAGCAATGGTGATGAAGGGGTGCTCCACATTCCCCAAACCTCCAAAAACTGGAACCTCACCATCAGATAGAGTTTAAAGTCATTCCCAGGACATGTAGACCCGCAGCCACCGCCTTCTAGCACCCATATGATAAAAAGGGGTTGGGGCTTGCCATAAGGGTTATAGGGTTGGGACAATCATATAGGTGCTAGGGCTTGACGTGACCAGCCGATTGATCGGAGGGGGCCTCTCCGACTGCCTGTCTAGCCCAAGATAGGGCCAAAGTGGAGTATTGCATGTCATGAACTGCTCATCCACCCGGGCACTATCCTTAAGCATCACGGGTCGCCACCCACGGCCAACAGGTGGCCCCATTGGGGGAGTCTTACCCCTCTGCAGAGGTGCAGTCGGTACATTCTAACACCCCAGCCGACAGGGCAGAAAAGCCATTGTTCAATTCAAAGCAGAAAACTTTATCCCTCAAGGAAGTGGAAATAACTAAGTGTGCTGACAATTGGTAAGAAGACCTTTAAGAACTGTGGCTTCGATGGTCAAAATAGCTTTTTTTTTCATGTTTTTTGTAGGTTTTCGGTTAACCCTTTGCAGACAGGTTGGCAAACTATACCCAAATGATTCAGATTAATTATCCCCACTTTAAAAAAAACCAAAAAAAAAAAAAACAAACAAACAATATCAACAAAAATCATGAAAGCAAGCGTTCACAAAAACCCAAAGCTCCAGAATTCTGTGAAAAAAAAAAAAAAAAAAAAAATTAAAAAGAAAGTTTAAATCCATAAACAAAAATGAATATTAGGAAAAAAAAAAAAAAAAATTTATGCTGGCATGGGCCACTATTGTTTACGGCCCCACATGTCACAATAAACAGACAGATTTCTAACAGGCTGATTTGTTTTATAATCAGTCTATGTTTGTTTTGTCTGAAAAATGTTATAACTCTATATAGTTAAACAAAAAAACCCAAAAAAACCCAACTTTGTATTTTTTTTTCTTTTAAGTCCTCAAGAAATACTGCTTCTCTGTAGCATCATCACTATCATTGCCTACCATCACCAGGGAATATATTTTCATATTAAAAACAAGTCCTCCTAAGAAATACTGCTTCTCTGTAGCACCATCACTATCTTTGCCTACCATCACCAGGGAATATATTTTCATATTAAAAACAAGTCCTCCTCAAGAAATACTGCTTCTCTGTAGCATGATCACTATCATTGCCTACCATCACCAGGGAATATATTTCATATTGAAAACAAGTCCTCCTCAAGAAATACTGCTTCTCTGTAGCAACATCACTATCATTGCCTACCATCACCAGGGAATATATTTTCATATTCAAAACAATCCTCCTCAAGAAATACTGCTTCTCTGTAGCATCATCACTATCATTGCCTACCATCACCAGGGAATATATTTTCATATTCAAAACAAGTCCTCCTCAAGAAATACTGCTTCTCTGTAGCATCATCACTATCATTGCCTACCATCACCAGGAATATATTTTTCATATTCAAAACAAGTCCTCCTCAAGAAATACTGCTTCTCTGTAGCATCATCACTATCATTGCCTACCATCACCAGGGAATATATTTTCATATTAAAAACAAGTCCTCCTCAAGAAATACTGCTTCTCTGTAGCATCATCACTATCATTGCCTACCATCACCAGGGAATATATTTTCATATTAAAAACAAGTCCTCCTCAAGAAATACTGCTTCTCTGTAGCATCATCACTATCATTGCCTACCATCACCAGGGAATATATTTTCATATTGAAAAACAAGTCCTCCTCAAGAAATACTGCTTCTCTGTAGCATCATCACTATCATTGCCTACCATCACCAGGGAATATATTTTCATATTGAAAACAAGTCCTCCTCAAGAAATACTGCTTCTCTGTAGCAACATCACTATCATTGCCTACCATCACCAGGGAATATATTTTCATATTCAAAACAAGTCCTCCTCAAGAAATACTGCTTCTCTGTAGCATCATCACTATCATTGCCTACCATCACCAGGGAATATATTTTCATATTCAAAACAAGTCCTCCTCAAGAAATACTGCTTCTCTGTAGCATCATCACTATCATTGCCTACCATCACCAGGGAATATATTTTCATATCAAAACAAGTCCTCCTCAAGAAATACTGCTCATCATCACTATCATTGCCTACCATCACCAGGGAATATATTTTCATATTAAAAACAAGTCCTCCTCAAGAAATACTGCTTCTCTGTAGCATCATCACTATCATTGCCTACCATCACCAGGGAATATATTTTCATATTAAAAACAAGTCCTCCTCAAGAAATACTGCTTCTCTGTAGCATCATCACTATCATTGCCTACCATCACCAGGAATATATTTTCATATTCAAAACAAGTCCTCCTCAAGAAATACTGCTTCTCTGTAGCATCATCACTATCATTGCCTACCATCACCAGGGAATATATTTTCATATTCAAAACAAGTCCTCCTCAAGAAATACTGCTTCTCTGTAGCATCATCACTATCATTGCCTACCATCACCAGGGAATATATTTCATATTCAAAACAAGTCCTCCTCAAGAAATACTGCTTCTCTGTAGCATCATCACTATCATTGCCTACCATCACCAGGGAATATATTTTCATATTAAAAACAAGTCCTCCTCAAGAAATACTGCTTCTCTGTAGCATCATCACTATCATTGCTACCATCACCAGGGAATATATTTTCATATTAAAAACAAGTCCTCCTCAAGAAATACTGCTTCTCTGTAGCATCATCACTATCATTGCCTACCATCACCAGGAATATTTTTCATATTAAAACAAGTCCTCCTCAAGAAATACTGCTTCTCTGTAGCATCATCACTATCATTGCCTACCATCACCAGGAATATATTTTCATATTAAAAACAAGTCCTCCTCAAGAAATACTGCTTCTCTGTAGCATCATCACTATCATTGCCTACCATCACCAGGGAATATATTTTCATATTAAAAACAAGTCCTCCTCAAGAAATACTGCTTCTCTGTAGCATCATCACTATCATTGCCTACCATCACCAGGGAATATATTTTCATATTAAAAACAAGTCCTCCTCAAGAAATACTGCTTCTCTGTAGCATCATCACTATCATTGCCTACCATCACCAGGAATATATTTTCATATTAAAAACAAGTCCTCCTCAAGAAATACTGCTTCTCTGTAGCATCATCACTATCATTGCCTACCATCACCAGGAATATATTTTCATATTAAAAACAAGTCCTCCTCAAGAAATACTGCTTCTCTGTAGCATCATCACTATCATTGCCTACCATCACCAGGAATATATTTTCATATTAAAAACAAGTCCTCCTCAAGAAATACTGCTTCTCTGTAGCATCATCACTATCATTGCCTACCATCACCAGGAATATATTTTCATATTAAAAACAAGTCCTCCTCAAGAATACTGCTTCTCTGTAGCATCATCACTATCATTGCCTACCATCACCAAGGAATATATTTTCATATTAAAAACAAGTCCTCTTCAAGAAATACTGCTTCTCTGTAGCATCATCACTATCATTGCCTACCATCACCAGGGAATATATTTTCATATTAAAAACAAGTCCTCCTCAAGAAATACTGCTTCTCTGTAGCATCATCACTATCATTGCCTACCATCACCAGGGAATATATTTTCATATTAAAAACAAGTCCTCCTCAAGAAATACTGCTTCTCTGTAGCATCATCACTATCATTGCCTACCATCACCAGGGAATATATTTTCATATTAAAAACAAGTCCTCCTCAAGAAATACTGCTTCTCTGTAGCATCATCACTATCATTGCCTACCATCACCAGGGAATATATTTTCATATTAAAAACAAGTCCTCCTCAAGAAATAATATTCTTTTGCATTTAATATTTTAAATAGTAGACATCAATTTTTCCTTTCAGAGTGGCTGGATCAATGCAAGGTCTTTTTTTTTTTACGCAGGGAATTTAATGGGGCATACTATGGGTAGCCACTTCTAGTTGACTATAAAACACATCAGCCTGTTAGAAATCTGCTTGCTTATGATGACATGTGGGGGTTGTATATAATAGTGAGCTGTGGTGCAGAATTCAAACAACTGCTCTTTATATATGTATAGATAGATTACTGCATAATTTTTTACTAGTCTTTATTTGGTATTACTGCATATTTTTTTACTAGTACTTATTTGGTATTACTGCATAATTTTTTTACTAGTATTTATTTGGTATTACTGCATAATTTTTTTACTAGTATTTATTTGGTATTACTGCATAATGGTTTTCTAGTCTTTATTTGGTATTACTTCATAAGTTTTTTACTAGTCTTTATTTGGTATTACTTCATAAGTTTTTTACTAGTCTTTATTTGGTATTACTTCATAATTTTTTTACTAGTCTTTATTTGGTATTACTACATAATTTTGTACTAGTCTTTATTTGGTATTACTACATCATTTTTTACTAGTATTTATTTGGTATTACTGCATAATTTCTTTACTAGTCTTTATTTGGTATTACTGCATAATTTTTTACTAGTCTTTATTTGGTATTACTGCATAATTTTTTACTAGTCTTTATTTGGTATTACTGCATATTTTTTTACTAGTATTTATTTGGTATTACTGCATAATTTTTTACTAGTATTTATTTGGTATTACTGCATAATTTTTTACTAGTATTTATTTTGGTATTACTGCATAATTTTTTACTAATATTTATTTTTGGTATTACTGCATAATTTTTTACTAGTCTTTATTTGGTATTACTGCATAATTTTTTACTAGTATTTATTTGGTATTACTGCATAATTTTTTACTAGTATTTATTTGGTATTACTGCATAAGTTTTTACTAGTATTTATTTGGTATTACTGCATAATTGTTTTCTAGTCTTTATTTGGTATTACTTCATAATTTTTTTACTAGTCTTTATTTGGTATTACTGCATAATTTTTTACTAGTCTTTATTTGGTATTACTGCATAATTTTTTACTAGTATTTATTTGGTATTGCTGCATAATTTTTTACTAACTATTTTTTGTTTGTTTACAATCTTTTATTATCATATTTCTGAAGAAAAAGCAATTTCTTTGGTATCATTTTAATCTACGCATCGAAATCTATCAGAAAAGCCAAAAAAAAACACACCTAAAATTTTCCTGAAATTGGTACTTTATAGTCACTATAGGGGGAATTTTAAGGGCTCATACATATCTCCACCAGTTCTTAGAATTGAGTGCTTTCTTTAGCATCAATGAATTCTACACATTGAAATCTATCGGAAAAGTCAATAAAATCGACACCTTAAATTTTCATGAAAATAGGTGCTTTTTAAGGCACTATAAGGTGATTTTTGATGCCTCATATCTTCGCCAATTGCCAACATAAAGCAATTTCTCTGGTACCATTTTAATCTACGCATCAAAATCTATCAGAAAAGTCAATAAAAACGACACCTAAAATACAGTTTGTGTATTTTGGTAGAGTTTTCACATTTTTCAAACAAAACAGACAAATTGATGATGAAATAAAATCAGCCAGTTAGAAATTTGCCTGTCTATGGTGACATGTGGGGTTGTAAATAATAGTGGGTTGTGGTGTTGGGTAAAATGCAGCAGAATCGGCAAAAAAAAAAAAAAAAAAAAAAAAAAAAAAGCTACAAATGCCAGCCTATTTTTTTTTCTTTATATCTCTTTTACCTGTAGAAGAATTTTGATTAAAGGTGTTTTTGGTAAGTTAGTGCCCATTGACAAAGATGGTCTGTGTAACAAAAACAGAAAACAAGGAAACTTGGAGAGTGTAAGCAGGGTCTAAAACTAGGGACCAACCTACAAAAACAAAGTTTAACAATCAGGACAAAAAGGAAAGAAAAAAAGAAAGAAAAAATAGTTCATATTATTATTGTTCTGACACATATAAACCGGCCCTAAACATGAACTCCAGCATTTAGCTGTAATTAATCAATATCTTGAGTAATTCAGTGGATTTAACCCTGATGATCCTTATGGTGAAACTCGAGTAGGTAATTTACACACTATAATAATAAATCCGTTCTACTTATATATTGAGCACTTTATATTTGTTATAACACTGACTTATCAAGGTAAAACTTGTACCAATCAAATATGGAGACCAACCCAATATCTTCAGCAGTAAGTCATTCCTTTTTCATATATATATATATATATATATATATATATATATACATATAAATGAGTAAACTACAGACACGTGTTTCGAGGTATCACCTCTCATCAGTGCAGTTATACTATTTTTAGCAGCTACCTCTGGCCAGGTTCGAGACCTGAACAAACTTACACTCGCCAAACCTCTTACCCATACGGCCACAATCAGCTGCCAAGTATAGCAGGCTATTTAATCGCTACATTTCTAAGCGGAAATGAATTCACCAAGAGTTCTCAAACTTTGTAAACAAAGTGAGATTTAGCTTAACGCCGAATACGGTGAATTTGCAATTAAATCCCTCCTAAATAAAGTGCTCAACTGAAATTAGGAGCGTATAATAGATTAAACTACAGACACGTGTTTCAAGATATCACCTTTCATCCGTGCAGTTATACCATTTTTAGCAGCTACCTCTGGCTGGGTTTGAGACCTGAACGAACTTACGCTTGCCAAACCTCTTACCCATACGGCCACAATCAGCTGCCAAGTATAGCAGGCTATTTAATCGCTACATTTCTAAGTGGATATATATATATATATATATATATACTATATTGTGCAAGCAGCACGGATATCCATGACAATCTCTCGCCAACCTTCCCTATCATTTATTGCACCTGCGAGGTCTTCTGTGCAGCAACCAGCATCCTTGCATAGTTGGTCAATGTAGGTTCTTGCTGGGCGGCCCACATTAGCATATCCATGTGTTGGCTTCCACAGGAGAACATCACTTACGAGCTCATCCTTACTTCTCCAACAGTGTCTAGTCCGTCTCACTCGGATGGTTTGTGAGATAGGAGGCAAGTGGCCATACAGCTGCTTCATTGTGGGGTGCTGTTTCCACGACTTATTCAAGACTGCATGCAGCATTCTTGTGCAGCTCCCATCTAGCTTATTCTCAAGGCGCTTCGTTAGGGTCCAAGTGGTGCAGCCATACAGCAGTACTGATATAACCACAGCCTGGAAGAATTGTTGCTTTAACTTGTCAGTGAGTTTGGATTTCCATATGACTGATAATTTGTTCGTGGACGACCATGCCTTTCCTATTTGTGTATTAACATCGCTTTCTGTGGATGAGATATTACTACCTAGGTATGTGAATTGTTCTACTAGCATAAGAGGCTTACCGTTGAGTGTGGAGATGTCTTTCTTTTTGAAACTCATGAACTCAGTTTTATCAGAGTTCACAGAGAGACCGATATTCTTTGCTGCTTCCTGTGCTGGTGTATCTGCAAGAAGTGCGAGGTCATCAGCATAGTCTGCATCTATGACTGTGCAGGATATCGCCTGCTTCTTGCCTTTCTTAGTGTGAAATCTTTTTCTTTTAAGGTATCTAAATATCTAGGCATATTATAAATATGGTGCTAACGTATCTCCTTGTAGGACTCCATCGGTGCTAAACTATATATATATATTATATATATACACACACACACATACATACATACTAGTACAAAATAAAAAACACCCTCCGGGCGATGTAAAAATAGATTTTTAAAACATATTGCCTGAGGGGTGGGAGTTAAAAATTCAATGTCAGCAAGTTTGTACCCTAAGTAAGTAAAATCATCAAATTGATTAAAGGATTAAAAAAATAAAACAATTTAAAATGTAAACTTTAAATATGTATTAAAATAAAAACTATATATAGATATATAATACCAGTCATGTATTTATTAAAACTTGTTTTAAAAAACAATGAGGACAGTCTAATGCTGCATGTTCAAATTTTGAGTGTATTTATTCTATGTTAGGACGATTTGGGTAATGTGACGTAAGCAGTGACGTAATTTTTTTACAGACAAAAAACAGAAGCAAATCTCCATTATTTATATATATATATATATATATACACACACACACACTTGGAGAGTGTAAGCAGGGTCTAAAACTAGGGACCAACCAACAAAAGCAATAAGTTTAACAGTCAGGATAAAAAGAAAAAAAATGGTTCATTATTACCATACATAAACAATTAGGAAAAATAAGCCTTCTAGCACCCATATGATAAAAAGGGGTTGGGCTTGCCATAAGGGCAATAGGGTTGGGAAAATCATATAGGTGTTAGGGCTTGACGTGACCACTCGATTAATCGAAGGGGGTCTCACCGACTGCCCCTCTAGTCTAAGTAAGGGGCTAAGTGAAGTATTGCATGCCATGAACTGCTCATCCACCTGAGCTCTATCCTTAAGCATCACGGGTCACCACCCACGGCCAATACGTGGCCCCATTGGGGGTAATCTTACCCCTCTGCAGGGGTGCAGTCGGTGCATTCTAACGCCCCAGCCGACAGGGCGGTGAAATGATTATGCACACCACATGAAATTTAAAGTAACAAATCTATCAAATATTTTTCTGGGTTGCTCTGCTATAGTAATGTTGAGCACTTTCTCTAACAAACTTTTCTCATTTACATATATCTTATATAATGTAGTTTTCTATATATATATTTACCATCCCTCTGCACGAGCAGGATGCGACACAAGGTCAATTTCTTAAGCGGAGTTCAACAGGTTTTAATTCAGAGTTTTCCTTCTCCTAGACCAGTTGCCTAACCAAGGTTGAAGAGCCCAGTCTGCCCTACTATTTATCCATAGCTGGAGGGAGAGTAGGATTCATACCTTTCCCAAGGGTATTAGTGCTAAGTGAAATGCAATTACCACATCAAGGATTTGAACTCGGGGTGAAAGTCCATTTCCCATGACTTTAGCCATTACACCACGCGCTTCCTAGTTTTCTATATTTGTAAATGCAGTGGTCAATATCAGTGATTGAGCACAAATATTTAAGTTAGGATAATGTAGAACAGAGTCAATGGTTCTGTTGACGGTGTCTATGCTATATATATATATATATATATATATATATATATATAATATGGTATTTGTGGAAAAAATGACTTACCAGTGAAATTGGTCTCAATGGTTAGTTGATTCAAGTTTCACAATGATAAGGCAGCGATATAACAAATATAAAGTGCTCAATATGTTAGTAGAGCAAATTTATCATCATAAAAGGTACACGGTAATAACCTACTCAAGTTTCACCATAAGGATCTTCAGGGTTAAATCCACTGGATTAATCAAGATATTGATTAATTGCAGTCGATTTCACGTCTGTGTATTTTCACGATAAATGGTTGATTCCGTTTATCAACCATTTATCGCGAAAAAACACACACATGAAATCGACTGCAATTAATCAATATCTTGATTAATCCAGTGGATTTAACCCTGTAGATCCTTATGGTGAAACTCAAGTAGGTTATTACCGTGTAACTTTATGATATATATATATATATATATATATATATATATATATATATATATATATATATATAATGCTGGTTTAATTAAACGAAAGACATCTCCTGTTTAACAATTTTATTTGTGATTTTTTCAAGTTTTCTGGCCAACTTTTTAATATTTGGGTGGAATTCGTGGATTAGTCTAAAGTTCATGTCCCGAGTACTTTCAGCACTTTGAAGTGCCATCATCAGGGGTGATGTTTTCCAGTTTTTCAAATTATATTAATGGATGTGGAGGCTGGAAGGAGGAGAAGTACTCAGGACATGAACTTTGATGGACTAATCCCACCCAAATATTAAAAAGTTGGCCTGAAAACTTGAAAAAAATCACAAATAAAATTGTTAAACAGGAGATGTGACTTTTGTTTAATTCAACATATATAAATGAAAGAATAGGCACACACACACACACGTTTTGTATCTTAATATTTAGAAACAACCCTATGAAAGATTGAATATAAAGATATTCTGAATTTTACAATTCTTAAGCTTTTGTAAATACAAAATTGAAATGCTTCACAAATTGAAAAATAAAAAAAAAAATAAAAAAAATTATATAATATATAATGACATATAATGATATCATTACATTATTGAATTGATATCAATTTAATCAGATAAGTAACTAAAATTGCAAAACTGTATTTAGGCAATTCCTTTTTTTAAAATGAACTTAAATTTCAGTATAAGCAATGTTTTTATTTAAAATAAAAATAAATAAAGAGATTTTATCAATTTTAATCACAAAACTCAAAGCCCAGGTTTAAAAAGAAAAAAAAAAAAAAGTCTTTGCATAAAATATGAATTATTATTCTACCATTACTATCAATATTTTCTCTCATAAACACATGTATATACCACACACATACTTATTCACTGACCCCTAGATGGCCGTTGAACAAGAAGGTTCCTCTGCCCTTTCACAGGTTTTGATTTACGTCCTGCTGGGTGTCTAACTACCCTCCTCACCAGGCAAGCTTTTCTGTGTGTAAAACACTATCTGGCAACTCCTGCAGCCAAACTGACGCCGAATGTATTGGTTCACCAATTTCTTCAGATCACGCCAGGGGGCCCTGTCACTTAGGCAATCCAGGGCCTCCATACATCTTGCCCAGGCTCTTTTCTTTTTTTTGTGCTCTGGAGGGAAAACCCCTACTAAATTGTGCTATGAGGGCACAGCATGGGAGGTCAGCAGTTACTGCTTTGACCCTTTTACACCGACACCATTCTTCTAACCCATTTTCTGTGACTTATTTCTGTAACTGACTTATTTCTGCGACCCTGTGTAATTGGGTCAGACACGTGACTATACACACTCTCTCCTCACCTCTTCTACGAGACTAGATCATGTGAACAATTGTTCCCTTTCCTACTCTTTTGGAACAATTGCCAGTTCCTTCAACAATCGCTAAACCGAAAAGACGCATTGCCAATCTCTGCAGAACTCAACACTTTTTTATCCACTCCTCTTCATACAGTCTGTTGAAAACTGAACTTTTTCCCTTTGTATCATTTATAAACTTGATCATTTGTGTTCATCAAAATATATATATATATATGTAAAATATTTACAAAATTTTGAAAAAACACAGGTTCAAATAAAATGAGTGATGTTTATTCAGCCAACGCTGCAGTGTTTCAATCTATTTAGTAGATCTTCTTCAGGGATTTTCTTGATATAAGGAAAGGTAAAATTTATCACAGAATAATAAGGAGACTGTGATAGTTTTTGTTGATCAGTTTGTTTACAATGTTTTGAATGGAAAGTTAGCACTCTTAGAATAGTTATTATTCTGTGATAAATTTTACCTTTCCTTATATCAACAAAAGCCCTGAAGAAGATCTACTAAACAGATTGAAACACTGCAGCGTTTGCTGAATAAATATCACTCATTTTATTTGAACCTGTGTTTTTTCAAAATTTTTTTCACTATTTTACAAACCGTCTGATTCACTTCCATTTTTCTCTTCACACATATATCGTTCTTGTTCGTTCCATCGTCTTCAGTTTTTCCTTTTTCACTGCCTCATTTAATCGTTTACTGTTTTCTTAGACCGTCTTGGTTAAAGCTATCTGTAAAGTTATGTAGTTGAGTAAGGCAGAATAATTATCATTATTATTATTACTAAAACCAGCAAATATATGCACCCTCCATAGGGTGCAAATACTTAAGTTTTAATGTAATAAAATATTAGATTAGAAAGGCTAATGAAACTAAATAAGAATGCAGATAAAAAGAGTTGAAACAGAGGGGGTATAATCGAAAAATAGAATAACTGAAACTTGCTCTTCCATCACTCCTGTCTTTCATTGCTAAATTTTCATAATTTAACTATTTAGTTAAAATAAGAAGTAAAGAATAAAATTACTGTTATTTCTTCTTGTTAATGGGTTCCTTTTAAGATTTATCTGAGAGATTTTTGCTCATATTCATTAAGATAAACCAAACAATTAGAAATCAATAATACTAAGCATATATTTATTAAAATTGAATTTTTAATATCAATATCCAAATTAGCCTTCTCATTCACACTATAAACCGCGATTATATATATATATATATATATATATATATATAATACAATTGCATGCTATTAGTATGTAGATATGTTCAACAGTAACAATAATGTAAAACAATTTTATTAATAATTGAGGTAAAAATAAAATCATGGAAAATGTGACTCGAGTAGTAATATAGTTTCAGTTACAGACAGAAAAACACAGTATCTCCATTATAATAAGATTATTAAAATTCATGGTACTCTTGTATATTGTGCGTAATTAAGCCAGCAGTACCTAGTCGAACGAACACTTCCGTACTATAATGGAAATGTTCTTAACTGTTATATGGGAATGTAAATATGGGTAATTTATGAAGTGCGTCCTGGTCTCCTGCCTCAAAAATTGCTACCCGGTGACTATTAAAATAACGTCCCCAGCTATGTCATCTCAGATTTTCTTTTATTCATGTTTGTTTAATGTCTTGTTTTTAGTTTAAATAAACAAGAATTACGACAAAAATCTATCTATATTATTTTGTTTATCTATCTCAGTCTATTCCAAACTATATATCCATCTTCATATCTAAACAAGAATTACGACAAATTACGATAAATAAACAAGAATTACGACAAATTACGATAAATAAACAAGAATTATGACAAATTTCTATAAATGAACAAGAATTACGACAAATTTCTAATTACGCCAAAAAAGAGAAAGCCCCCCCACCCCAAAATACATTTAACGCCCTAAGTTGGTTGTTTTCTTTCAAGTAACACCGACATAGCTCGGGACGTTATTTTAATAGTCACTGGGTAGCAATTTCTGAGGCAGGAGACCGGGACGCTATTCCTCATAAATTACCTAAATATGTTTGCAAATTGTTTTTGTTACATGTTATTCTGTATTCTGAATACTTTTATTGTAATAAATGTTGCTTACTGCAAGTTATGGATGATTCTTTTATGACTTTGTTGCTTTCAGGCTTAGCTTAAGGTATTTTCGCGCCTGACATCACAAAATGCGTCAGAATAAACATTGCCAGACAGCAAATAAAGACTTGGATATTGATTAGAAAATATTTTTATATGGTTTCAAGTAACTAATAATAATAATCCTTAGTAAACAATTATAGCTTCAAGTAACTATTCTTAAGTTATATGGTTTCTAACTAATAATAATAATCCTTAGTAAACAATTATAGCTTCAAGTAACTATTCTTAATACAAATAATTTGCACACAGTTATATGGTTTCAAGTAACTAATAATAATAATCCTTAGTAAACAATTATAGCTTCAAGTAACTATTCTTAATACAAATAATTTGCACACAGTTATATGGTTTCAAGTAACTAATAATAATAATCCTTAGTAAACAATTATAGCTTCAAGTAACTATTCTTAATACAAATAATTTGCACACAGTTATATGGTTTCAAGTAACTAATAATAATAATCCTTAGTAAACAATTATAGCTTCAAGTAACTATTCTTAATACAAATAATTTGTTATATGGTTTCAAGTAACTAATAATAATAATCCTTAGTAAACAATTATAGCTTCAAGTAACTATTCTTAATACAAATAATTTGCACACAGTTATATGGTTTCAAGTAACTAATAATAATAATCCTTAGTAAACAATTATAGTAACTATTCTTAATACAAATAATTTACACACAGTTATGGTTTCAAGTAACTAATAATAATAATCCTTAGTAAACAATTATAGCTTCAAGTAACTATTCTTAATACAAATAATTTGCACACAGTTATATGGTTTCAAGTAACTAATTATAATAATCCTTAGTAAACAATTATTGCTTCAAGTAGCCCCGAGTTCAAATCCTGGATGCAGTAATTGCATTTCACTTAGCGCTAATACCCTTGGGAAAGGTATAAATCCTACTCTCCCTCCAGCTATAGGTAAATAGCAGGGCAGACTGTGTTCTTTAACCATGGCTAGGTGACCAGTCTAGGAGAAGGAAAACTCTGAATTCAAACCTGTTAAACTCCGCTTAAGAAATTGACCTTGTGTCGTATCCTGCTCGTGCGGAGGAGTTGGTAAATATATATATATAGTTTCAAGTAACTAATAATAATAATCCTTAGTAAACAATGATAGCTTCAAGTAACTATACTTAATACAAATAATTTGCACACAGTTCTATGGTTTCAAGTAACTAATAATAATAATCCTTAGTAAACAATTATAGCTTCAAGTAACTATTCTTAATACAAATAATTTGCACAATTATATGGTTTCATGTATTCCTATCTAATACAAATAATTTGCACACAGTTATATGGTTTCAAGTATTCCTATCTAATAGAAATAGTTTCAAGTATTCCTATCTAATAGAAATAATTTGCACACAGTTATATGGTTTCAAGTATTCCTATCTAATATGAATAATTTGCACACAGTTTATGGTTTCAAGTATTCCTATCTAATAGAAATAATTTGCACACAGTTATATGGTTTCAAGTAACTAATAATAATAATCCTTAGTAAACAATTATAGCATCAAGTAACTATTCTTAATACAAATAATTTGCATACAGTTACATAATTTCCAAAGAGGTAGGTAGGTAGTAGGTTGATTCGGTTTTATGACATATCAATACATTGTGTCATTTTATGCCAAAGACGTTTTTTAATTTTCATTCATTCTTCATAGGAACTTTATTTTTTAAAGTCCTCCTCAAGTCTTCCAGAACTGTGACCTCACCATCAGATAGAGTTTAATGTCATTTCCAGGACATGAAGACCTTCAGCCACCGACTTCTATTATGATAAAAAGGGTTGGGGCTTACCGTAAGAGCATTAGGGTCTGGGGCAATCATGTAAGTGCTAGGGCTTGATGATGTATGTAAGTAGTGAGATACTCACAGCTGAGAGGCTGTTCCGCGAGGCAAAGCTTTCCATACTGCACAAAGAAACTTTATCTTCTTCCTCAAAGGTGTCGTCATTTTGCGACCGTGTTTTGGGGGGTGAGGCGTTCAGATCAAGATACGGAAGATCCTGTCAATTGAAAAGAGTGTATTACACAAAAGAAATATATATTCTGGAATCATATATATATATAATATATATACACCTTTGAAAGGAAGGAAAAACTCAAAAAACCTTCATTCTGTAATAAATTTATTTTGGCTAAATTTTTTTAAGGGCTTTAAGAAATTTAAATAAATTTAAATAAATTCCCCAAAGGAAAATTTTAGTATTATCAGACGGGGGTGGGGGGGGGGGCGTAAGCCCTTTAAAATTTAGTCGAAATAAATTTATTACAGAATGAATGTTTATTGAGTTTTTCCTTCCTTTCAAAAGGTAAATTTTGCTATGTATTTAATCTAAAAAGATTATTATACATTGAGCTCTCATTAGGGATTATAAAAATCCATGTAATTGCACCTACTAAAACATGCAATAACTATATGGTGTGATTTTTAAAATCCCATGTAGTATCATCCCTTTCTCCCAGTTTTTGGATACCATATATATATATATATATATATAATATATATATATATTAAATTTAAAATATCACAAACAAAACCACCACTAGTTAACTATTTGCATATTTTTACTTTGTTTCCTAAAAGAATAAGTTCAAGGTGATCACTTATGGTAACAATTTCAAATCATGTAAGTATAATAATAAGGATTTATCTTTATATATAATTAAGGCTAAACTTGCTGAAGAATAATTAAAGTTCCAATTACCGTCAAACTAGGAAGACAAGGCAACAAACGATTGTAACTTAATACAAACCCGAATAGTCACAAAGTCTACTGCAGAATGACAGGATATTTATAAGACTCCACAATGTCATTGCAGTCAAGCAGCCAATCAGAACTCAAGGAATGGGTCATTCTTGATTTCTATATATACCAACTGTCTTGGACACTGCTTGAGTTGTACTTAGCTGCTGTTGTTCAAACCAACAATAGACTTACTGACTTCAATACTTGCAAATTTTCATCAAAATATCATGATATTACAGGGTGACCCAGAAAAAACAGAACCCAAATTATTAATTTTCCCATTAAACTACCCCTAAATTAACAGTTTTATTACAAAATTTGTGGGTTCTGTTTTTTCTGTGTCACTCTGTAATATCATGTTACTCAACTAGTGGGGGGGTTTAGGGTTAGTTTAATGGGAAAATAAATAATTTGGGTGCAGTTTTTTCTGGGTCACCCTGTAATATCATGGGATTTTGATGAGAATTTGCAAGTTTAGTCATAATTAATTTTTAAAATGTCATACCCTCTTAAAATTACGGTCAGTCTAGAGCTGTTGATAAAGGAGAAATAATATGTTGCCTTTTATAGTTTAAACATTTTATTTTATTCTATTTATATTTTAAAAAAACCATAAAATATAATTTTCTTAAATCATTCATCAATTTGAGTCTGAGTACCCATACATTTTTCTAATAATTAATTGAAGATGGTCTTTTAATTTATTTATTTATTCATTTTTACAATTGTAAAAGTTATTCAAAATCTTGCAGTTGACCGTTTTTATCTTAAATTCAAATATATACTTTAAGTTAGAATAAATACCGGTTGTAGAACCGACATTAGATACAATAAAAAAATAAATCAAATCATTTCTCAAGAGAACTTCACAAAGGTAAGAAACCTATTTATCTTCTCCAATATCTTATATATTAATTATATTAATTTAATGCTTAAAAAAAGAATCCAGTAAGAATGAGGAAGGCTTTTCCATTAGGGACTTCTCTTAAAAAATGTTTTTTTCTTTTAAGAGAGGTCCTTTAAAAAAAGATTTTTTTGCATTTATTCCATTCATTTTTTATTTCATTCATTTATATTTTTCCATTAATTCTTATTTCTCTCTCTCTCTCTTATATATATATATATATATATATATATATATATGTAATATATATATATGTAATATATCAAGAAAATTGAAAAAACACAGGTTTAAATGGGTTAAGTGGTGAGTTTATTGGCCGACGCTGCAGTGTTTCGATCTATTAAATAGATCATCTTCAGGGCATAAGATAAGAAATTATATATCACAGAATGATGAGAAAAAGTGAGTGGTAATCCTTCTATTCAGTCTGTCTAAAAACAGACTGAATAAGAAGGATTACCACTCACTTTTTCTCATCATTCTGTGATATATAATTTCTTATCTTATGCCCTGAAGATGATCTATTTAATAGATCGAAACACTGCAGCGTCGGCCAATAAACTCACCACTTAACCCATTTAAACCTGTGTTTTTTCAATTTTCTTGATATATTACATACCGTCGGATTTACTTCCTCTCTTCACATATATATATATATATATATATATATAAAGATAAATCTTATTTGCTCTACTTAGGTATTGAGCACTTTTTGCTTATTAGCTTTAGCCTCCTGGCGTTTTTATATGAATATATATATATATATATATATATATATATATATATATATATATATATATATATGCATATAAATTGTTTTTTGTTGGTATGATTATCTTGGTCTTTTCTTTTTTCCCAAAATTTTTTTCTCCCTAGTTGATGTTTGGTAGTATATTTTTACAATCAAACTATCTGCTGTTTTTTTCTCACTGCGAGGATTTACCAATAAGTTTGGTATATTAAATTATATATTTATATACATTATACATATATATATATATATATATATATATATATATATATATATATAACAGGGGCCGGGTTAGCTCAGTTGGTAGAGCGTTCGGCTAGAAACCACAAGGTTCCTAGTTCGATACTGGTCCTCACCAACTCAGCGTATGAATAGCACAGGGATCTGTGTGGTAAAGTAAGGAGCTGATGGTAGATGTGGCGCTCCACCTCAGATGCTAAAACAATCTCCTTGGTCTAGCGCTATTGAAAAGGGGATAGACTCCCTCGCTGACTGGCTGATACCAACTTTAGGCCGTCCCGTCGACTTTATTTATATATATATATATATATATATATATATATATATATAGAGACACAGATCCTCATAGGTATACGTCCTGAATCCCTGATGCCAAAAATCTAAAAGGACACAGTAAAATAGTATCCATGCCTCCCAGTGTTTTTCGTTTTTCTTCCTTCACCATTTCAAGCTAACAGTAAATACATTTCAACAGTTTCTTACAAACAAATGACACAGGATAGGTTACAAGGTAGGATTTAGACCGCTTTAGTTGGGACCCATAAATTTTCCCGGGACTCATTCAAAGTAAATATGAGTGTCCCAGGACACATTAAATCAAAAAGCTATCAGTATAACTGAATATATATTTCGTTACATAATTTTCTAAGATATTTTTGTTTATCATAATTTTTTGTTACACATACTTTGTTACATATTCTTACTAAAACACTTTGTTACATATTTTTAATACTCACATGTTTTTGTTACACATTTTGTTACAGATTTTTTATTGCATAAAAAAAAGAAAAAAAAAAAAAGGTAAGTCGGTGGGGTGGCCTCATGTCGGTATCAGCCATACAGCGAGGGAGTCTATCTCCTTTTCACTAGCGCTAAACCAAGGAAATTGCTTTTGCATCCGAGATGGAGAGTTACACCTACCATCAGCTCCTTACTTTACTGCACAGATCCCTGGGCTACTCATGCCCTGAGTTGGCAAGGGCTGGTATCGAACCAGGAACCTTGTGATTTTTCAGTGAATGTTCTAATGACCGAGATTCGTAAGTGAGAAAAATATTGTTACACTTTTTTTTGTTACATACTGTTTGTTACATATTTTTATTACATACTGTTTGTTACATATTTTTGTTAATCATATATTTTGTTACATAACATGTTTTTAACATTTTTTGTTACTTACATATTCAAGTTGGAATGACGCAAAATCTAACCCAGATGTTAACGTGACGAGCACATTCATTCGCTGAAAAAAAAAAAGAAAACAAAATGAAAGTAGATGAATATCTATAAATAACATATGGGTCATTCCACTCTGAACTTGGCAGGTTCATATCTTCTAAAGTAGACTTTGCTCCAACACAAAATTCTTTGATAAACTTACGCAGACATAGTAGATGTTCAGAAAAAAAAAATGAAAATTGAAGAGGACATATTTTCGATAGACTGACCGTAAGCTACATAAGTGAAAAGTTGTTATTTTGGAGTCATGCATTTGGGTGGGCAAAATAAAAATTTTCTATCAGGTATAGGGTTAAAATAGTTGGATATTTGGATTCTACAGTCCTTATTTGCCTTAGATACCAAATTTCAGAAATATTGAATGTATGAAAGTATTTTTTTTTAAATTAAAAAAAAAAACACAGATTTTGTGACACCGCATGGCCTTAATTTTGAGGCAAAATAGGAAAATTATA
The DNA here is from genome assembly GCA_023376005.1 of Doryteuthis pealeii. NCBI lineage: Eukaryota > Metazoa > Mollusca > Cephalopoda > Myopsida > Loliginidae > Doryteuthis > Doryteuthis pealeii. The sequence goes on from CM042178.1 coordinate 18,366,487, forward strand.
TCCCCCCCTCTAAAATCGAAACGGTAAGTTTTAAGACAAAATAATTTGGCACACTTTCCTAACTCATGAAGGGGAACATTTGTGCCAAATTTCAGGTAATTCGGTGTGGTGGGTGCAGATTTCAACTTTTTGCTGGTGTTTTGACATGGAATGACCCATATATATGTACACACAAACATACATTTATACTAAAGCGGAGTTAATGGTTGTTTCTAAAGGCTTTTTTCCTGTTTAGTTCAATGACACAAAATTCATACTAAAATATTCATTAGTTTTATAATCTCGTTTGAAAAAAAAAATTCTTAATTAATGAATAAAAGATATAATGCCCAGTTATTTTATTTAAAAACTTTTACAGTTTTTTCAGGTCAGTTAACTTTGAACAATGTATCTTTGAGGCATATAACAAATTCACAAACATACGTGGTTCAAAGTTAATTGACCTGAAAAAATGTTAAAGTTTTAAAATAAAATAACTGGTGCATTATACCTTTTATTCATTAATGTATCAACACTGAAAATTTCATTAAATTCGGTTAACTCCTTGATTTGTTTTTTGTTTTTTTTCTGTGGGGTGACATGATGGTGGAATCTATGCCAGTTAAGTAGGATTTAACCAATCTTTCTTTCATTTTTTTCTTTTTCTTATTTTTCAAAACTTTAGTCAGATGTCCTAAGGATTGTTCTGCTGTTGCTAGGCTGGTTTTGACCTATGAATCTTAAGGGCTTGTGAAGTTAAACAGAGATAGGTCTTACTTACCTGATGGTCCAAGACTAAGGCCTCACGGACATAGTACTTTTTTACAATACTTGTATTTTCCAAAAAACATCGCATATAACTCTCCAACAAGTTCTCATTAAGGGCGAGAAACAGCCAAGCTCGACCTGCACAAAAAAAAAAAGAAAAAAAAAAAGACGTCATTAACATGTAAAATCTATTCTGATGCTTGAAAGTGTTAAGTTTTGGCTGGTTGGATTTTATGGCATGCAAACCCATTGGGTTATTTTATGCCAAAGACATTTTGTTTTATTCATTCCTGATGGAAACTCAATTTTTTTTTTAAACACATTTTTTAGAACTTATTTTGTTCTATTTAACCCAAGATTGGACCCTAACAGGTACTACCACTCTGGGTCAGAGTAGACCTGGGGGTAATGGTAATGAAGAAATACTCCACATTCCCCAGAGCTCAAGAATTGGAACTTCACCATCAGATAGAGTTTTACAGGACAATAAGACCCTCAACCACCTCCTTCTAACACAAATATGATTAAAAAGGGTTGGGACAATCATATAGGTGCTAGGGCTAGACGTGACCAACCATTTGATTGGAGGAGCCTAAATAAGGGCCAAAGTGGACTGTTACATGCCACAAACTACTTAGCATCCTTAAGTATCATGGGTCACCACCAGGTGGCCCAACTGGGGTGTGTCTTACCCATCTGCAGAGGTGCAGTTGTGTATTTTTAATCCCCTGCCAACAGGGCTGTTTATTCTAGGTTTTAGCCTGCTCTACAGACCAGTATTTGAGCACTTTTATAAAGATTTGTTTTAATTTTGGGGGTCTAAATAATTGCAAAGGGGTCACAATTTTTCAATTCACATACTTAGGTAGTAATATCTCATCCACAGAAAGCGATGTTAATACACTAATAGGAAAGGCATGGTTGACCACAAACAAATTATCAGTCATATCCATGCGTCCCAGTATTTTTCGTTTTTCAGATACACCAGCACAGGCTAAGTCACTATTACATAGCCTGGAGAAGGCAGCAAAGAATATCGGCCTCTATGTGAACTCCGATAAAACAGAGTTCATGAGCTTCAAAAAGAAAGGAGACATCTCCACACTCGATGGTAAGCCTCTTAAGCCAGTAGAACAATTCACATACCTAGGTAGTAATATCTCATCCACAGAAAGCGATGTTAATACACAAATAGGAAAGGCATGGTCAGCCACAAACAAATTATCAAGTCATATGGAATCCTATCTCACTGACAAGTTAAAGCAACAATTCTTCCAGGCTGTGGTTACATCAGTACTGCTGTATAGCTGTACGACTTGGACCCAACAAAAGGGCCTTGAGAATAAGCTAGATGGGAGTGCACAAGAATGCTGCGTGTAGTCTTGAACAAGTCGTGGAAACAGCTCCCCACAAGGAAGCAACTGTATGGCTACCTGCCTCCCATCTCACAAACCTCAGAGTGAGACGGGCTAGGCATGCAGGACACTGTTGGAGAAGTAAGACAGCTTATAAGTGACGTTCACCTGTGGAAGCCAACAAAGTGGATATGCTAATGTAGGCCGCCCAGCAAGGACCTACATTGACAAACTATGTGAGGATGCTGGTTGCTGCACAGAAGACCTCCCAGGGGTGATGAGTGATAGGGAAGGTTGGTGAGAGATTGCCATGGATATCTGTGCTACTTGCGCGACATTATGATGATGAAATGATTGCAACAAAATCTTTAAAGACTTCTCTAAAACATTTTCAAACAAAAATATCCCCGGTCCCCTGGTAGACATCGGACATCACACATTTAACCCACAATTCTAAATATCAAATTCTCTCTTTCAAAATCAAAGACTGAACCCATAAAAAATACCGTTCCACACACAAACCTCACCCGACTTTTTCTCTCACCCCCTCACCCATTTACATTTTCACTATAAAAGCAGAATGTACAAGAATTAAGTCAATAAAGTTTTGAGAAAGCTTCAGCCAATAATGAGGTGAAATATCAATTGGATTTCGCTGTTTGTGTTGTTATATCCACATTTTCCTCTATTCTCAAGGATTTATGATAATATTACATATATATTATCATAAAAGTACACGGTAATAACCTACTCGAGTTTCACCATAAGGATCTTCAGGGTTAAATCCACTGGATTAATCAAGATATAATTAATTTCACGGGAAATCGACTGCAATTAATCAATATCTTGATTAATCCAGTGGATTTAACCCTGAAGATCCTTATGGTGAAACTCGAGTAGGTATTGCCGTGTACCTTTATGATAATAAATTTGCTCTACTAAGTATTGAGCACTTTATATTTGTTATATCGCTGCCTTATCAATGTGAAACTTGAATCAACTAACCACTGTGACCATTTTCACCGGTAAGTCACTTTTTCCACAAATATATATATATATATATATATATATATATGGATGATATCAAGTATTTCCTTGACAGGATTCAAATGTACATATAAAGATCTGTGTATATATTTTTACATATACGGAGTATTACAAATGAATAAAAGGAAATATACATTTAGAAAATAAATTTATTCCAACTCTGTCGTCTCATCAGAACTGATGAAATAACAAAGTTGGGACCAAGTAACCAATAAGCACCCCAGGTGAGACCTAGCTTCAAAAGGACATGTTTTGCTTTTCACCATCAAATTCTGGTTGTTTGTTAACAGACGATTTTTAGATGCACTTTTTTAAAAAGTTATTTCAGTAGTAATTTTTTTAAATTATAAAGCTATAAACAAAAGACATGTTTTTATATTCAAGACACGTTTTTTTTTTTTTTTTTTTTTTACTTATTACAGGGCTAGAAACACAAGGTTCCTAGTTCAATACCGGTCCTCGCCAACTCAGCGTATGAGTAGCACAGGGATCTGTGCGGTAAAGTAAGGAGCTGATGGTAGGTGTGGCGTTCCCCTCAGATGCTAAAACAATCTCCTTGGCCAGCGCTATTGAAAAGGATAGACTCCCTCGCTGACTGGCTGATACCGACTTTAGACCGCCCGTCAACTTTACCTTTACTTACATGTTGTTGTTGTTAATTCAATAGCAATTTTGTTTTAAAACTTTAAATGAAAGACACGTTTAACGTGGACTGGTTAAAACTATAAAAAGTATATTATAAGGTTATAATAATAACTGCTAACCCTAACCCTAGCAAAACTTTTTTTAAAAATAAATACTTTTTAATTTTAAAACTAAATATTGTTATTGTTTTGTTTTAATTATAAAACTTTAAAACGAAAGACAGTTTTTATATTAAAATAGTTTTATTTAATCAGAGGAAAATGCAGATATGTTTATTCAAATAAAAATTGTTTTTACACAAGTATTTTTTAGGTTTATTTAAATAAAAGGATGTTGTTCAGAAATGGTATTACACAATTTATAAAATTTATTTTTCATGTGCCTCTACGTGGATCCTATCTGAAATAATATTGTAATTCAATAACAATATTTGTTTATTGTTGGCTGAAAATTATTTTTAAACATATACTAACAACATGAAATAACTCATTTTTTTATTAACTATCCGTAAAGCACATGGAAATAAATAACATGTTTTAAGTTTATTTAAAAAAACAAAACAAAAAAAACAAAAAAAAAAAACAAAAAAAAAAAAACAAAACAAAAAACACATTAGTTTATCTTTAGTGCAAAATTAATTTTTTCACATATGCTAACAACAATAACATGAAATAACTAATTTTTTAATTTTTTATAAAAATCAAAGACTATTTTAGTATAAAAATGTATCTTTGGTTTGTATCGTCTGTTGATTTTGTTTACTAACAACTGGTAAAACAAAATTCAGTTCCTTTCAAAACGAATCTGGGCTAGGGTGCCTATTGGTGACTTGGTCCCAAAGTTGAAATAAATTCATTTTCTCAGCACTTTGGAGGGTTTTCGCTGACAACCGCCAACTAAAGCGTAAACGCAATGCTCTCCTATAAAAGGGATGGAGCACTTTATGGCAGCCTTACATACATACAGATGTGTGCATTAAAACAGTTAAATCCCTTCGCATTTTGTAGGTGACGATAGCTTAGCGTTAAGCTCTCCAACTGATGCTGAATCGTTTGGGTTTTTATCCCGGCTGTAGTAGCTTACAAATGTCTAGCCACACTGAAGAGACTTGATAAGTGAAGCATGGTGTCTGTGGATGACTATCATATACACACGATATACATACATATATACACATACACACATATACATCATACACATACATATAATACACACAATATACATACATATATCACAAACATATACATACTATATACACATACTATATACACACATATACATACTATATACATACATATATACCACAATAATACACATATATACATACACACACATATATACATACAACACACACCACATATATATAACATATAACACACACACATATATACACATATACACACACAATATATACACATATACCCACACTATATCACATATACACACACACATATCATATACACACACACACATATACATATACACACACACACATATACATATACAACAATAATATACACACACATATACATACACAAACAACACACACTATATACAACACACACATATATCATATATACACACACACATATATACATATAACACACACACATACATATACAACACACATACATATATATACAACACACACACATACATACACCAACCACTCTGCACAAGCATGATGTGACACAAATTTCTTAAGGTTTTCTTTTGGTTTAGTCACATACCCAGGACACTTCTTATTTTCATTAATGTTTTAGTTGACTAACAGTGAAACTTTCATTAAAAATAAAAATAAACAAAATACAAAAAGTCCAGCCATACTAATACGTACTAATTACAGTCATTTATATCTCATTAGTTTATAATTAAACAAAATAAAAATCTCGCTAGAATGATTAGTTGGCATATAGTCATATTTTTTAAAAATAAAATTAACATTAAATAAACAATTACTAATAATGAATTTATAAATTGCTTTTCTTGATAGAATAAGTTAACAAAAGTAATAAAAATGAATGCAATTTAAAATGTGTGTGTGTTGTGGGGGTGATGGAATTTACATGATGTGATTTGATCTGGCTGCAAATGTTAATTAAACGACATATTGCATCGTTACACTTGACAAACAGAAAACAGAAATAAAACACAAAGCAAACAGTCCTGTCATACTAATACGTACTAATTACTGTCATCTATATCTCGTCAGTTTGTAATTAAAAAATAAATAAAAATAATAATAAATACAAAGCAAACAGTCTAGTCATACTAATACGTACTAATTACAGTTGTTTATATGTCATCAGTTTGTAATTAAAAAATAAAATAAAAATAATAATAAACAAAAACAAACAGTCCAATCATACTAATATGTACTAATTACAGTTGTTTATATCTCATCAGTTTGGAATTTAAAAAAAAAAATAATAAATAAACACAAAGCAAACAGTCCTGTCATACTAATACGTACTAATTGCTGTCGTCTATATCGCATAAGTTTGTAATTAAAAAAAATTAAAATAATGATAAATAAAATACAAAAGTCTAGTCATACTAATACGTACTAATTACTGTCATCTATATCTCATCCGTTTTAATTTGAAAAAAAAAAAAAATAAAATTAAACAAAAAACAGTCTAGTCATAATAATATGTACCATTACAGTCTGTCTATATCGCAAAGTTTGGAATTAAAAAAATTAAAATAATAAATAAACTAAATACAAAAGTCTAGTCATACTAATACGTACTTAATTAGAGTCAATATCATCAGTTTGTAATTAAAATAAATAAAAATAATAAATACAAAAGCAAACAGTCTAGTCATACTAATACGTACCCATTACAGTTGTTTATATGTCATCAGTTTGTAATTAAAAAATAAAATAAAAAATAATAAAAAAAAACAAACAGTCCAATCATACTATATGTACTAATTACAGTTGTTTATATCTCATCAGTTTGGAATTTAAAAAAAAAAAAAATTAATAAACACAAAGCAAACAGTCCTGTCATACTAATACGTACTAATTACTGTCGTCTATATTGCATAAGTTTGTAATTTAAAAAAAATTAAAAAATGATAAATAAAATACAAAAAGTCTAGTCATACTAATACGTACTAATTACAGTCATTTATATCTCATCAGTTTGTAATTAAATAAAAATATTAAAACAAAAAACAGTCTAGTCATACTAATACTACCCATTACAGTCGTCTATATCGCATAAATTTGTAATTAAAAAATAAAAATATAATAACTCAAAGCAAACAGTCTAGTCATACTAATACGTACTATTACAGTGTTTATATCTCATCAGTTTGGAATTAAAAAATAAAATAAAAAAAACTCAGCAACAGTCTAGTCATACTAATACTACTAATAGTCGTTTATATCTCATCGTTGTAATTTAAACAAATAAAAAAAATCTCACTAACAATGAATTGTTGTCATATAATCATTTTAATATAAGAACAGCATTAAATAAACAATTACTAATAATGAAGTTATAAATTGCTTTTCTTGATAAGTAACAAAAGTAATAAAATTAATGCAATTTAAAATGTGTGTGTGTGTGTGTGGGGGGTGTGTGGATGGAATTTACATGACGTGATTTGAGCTGGCTTCAAATGTTAATTAAATGACATATAGCGTTGTTGCACTTGACAAACAGAAAAACAAAATATTGCAAAAAGTGGGACTAGAAATCAAAGAGGAGAAGAAAAAATAAAGAAAAAATAGAAAAAATAAAAAGAAAAAAGAAAAGGAAAATTAGTAAAAAAAAAAATAAAACAAATAAAAAAAGAACAAAGAAAGAAAAGGAAAAAAAAAAGGAAAAAAGAAAAAAAAACAAGGAAAAAGAAAGAGGAAAAATAGAAGAAAAAGACAAACGAAAAAAAGAACAAAGGAAAAAAAAAAGGGACAAATAAGGGGGAGGAAAGAAAAATAAGAATAAGAAAAAAAGATAAAGGGTAAAAGAAAAAAATTTAAAAAAAAAATTTTAAAAAGTACACAGAAAAAAAAAAAACATGAAAAAAAAAGCAATTTGAAAGAAACTAAAATAAAGAAAGGAAAAAATAAAAAAAGGAAAACAAAAAAGAAAAAGTAAAAAGAAAAAGGGGGAAAAAATTAAAAAATAAAAAGTACAAAAAAAAAGAAAAAGAAAAAAGCAATATGAAAAGAAAAAAAAAGAAAAAAATTGTGTCAACTGACCCCTTCCCAGATCCGTAGTAATCCTCTTTAATCTGCTTATCTCTTTCACTGCCTCCTTCCGTGTAAACTCCGTGACAATTTCCAAAATCCATGAGTGATGTGCCTTAACCTGAAAAAGCAAATAGAGAATTATGGTTGGTTGGCTTTACGGCATGTCAAACCTTGTTGGGTCATTTTATGCCAAACACGTTGGTCTTATTCATTCGTCATCATTTAAAAAAAACAAAAACTCTTAACTCCTATACTGCCCCATTCCACCCGACCAGAAGACACATTCATTTTCCTAATCACCCCAAACAATAGCATTTGTTTAAATGTAATTTTAAAGATATTTAGAAGAATTTGATTTAAGGAAAATTAAAAAAGGTAACTTTAGATGCAAAGGTCATTTTTAGTCATTTTTTTATTTTTTTTATATCCTTATAGGAATGCTCTGGACTCAAAAGGATGTAAAGAGTTAAACATATTTTTGCAAACACATTTTTTTTTCTATTTAACCCATAGATAGAACCTAACAGGTACTACCACTCTGGGTCTGAGTGGCCTGGGAGTAAAGGCGATGAAAGGGTACTCCTTGACTCCAGAACTGGAACCTCACCATCAGATGTCATAACCAGGACACTAAGACATCAGCCATTGCTTCTAGCACGTATATAATAAAAAAGGGTTGGGCTTGCCATAAGGGCAATAGGTTGGGACAATCATATTGTGCTAGGGCTTGACATGAACTAGCCAATTGATCGGAAGAGGCTTCTCTGACGCCTGTTAGCTTAAGTAAGGGTCAAAGTAGGGTGCTGCATGTCATGGACTGCTCAACCACGAAGATTCCATCCTTAAGCATCGTGGTTGCCACCTACAGCCAATAGGTGGCCGCATTGGGTTAGAGGTGCAGTTAGTATATTCTAAAGCCCCAGCGACAAGACTCTCCAAGTTTGGGAATTTGCAAGAATATGCGTCCTCCACCGGGTCTAAATTTAAGTTTTAATATATTAGCATTCCCAGTTGATTTTTTTTTTATTTGAGTTTTTGCTATTTAATCACATTAGTTTATATAGAGCTTTTTGTAAATGGAGTTCAGAACTGTTTGAATTATGCAAATATCTCAAGCCCCGAAATTGGGGTACAAAATTGAACATGATTTTGATTAAAAATATGTCAACTCATGACCATTTCAGAACAAGAAATTCAGTAATTTCTTCACCATTTCTTTATTTTTGAAACAATTTGGATAAAACTTTGCTTTCTTATGTAAAATTCTATGTTCTATCTGATTCTGCACTTAAATTTTATTTATCTCCATGCTAAGAACCCACTATTTGGGGAATAAAAGTAGAAATATCAAAATTTTTTATGTTTTTTTTTCAAGTTTACCACAAGATTATTCAACATTTTCATTCTTATACTGCATGTATACACATATAATATTAATTTAGATATATAACATCCTTTGAACTTAAATAATACATTTCTAAATGCTTATGTTGAATTACATAAAAGAAATAGGTTTTTTTTTTTTGTTTTTTTCCAAAATTGAAACTGATGTAAAAAATGTTAAAAACAAAAGTTACATATTTAGAAAGATATTTTATTTTCCAACCAATATAAATATTTTAAAAATTGGACAAGAAATAAGCAATGAATTACTATTTAAACTTTACGGTCTGGATAAATGAAGCCTAGCTGACAGTTGTTACAGTATGGAAGAGACAAGTAAATTTGATTTTTCTTTCTTTCAAAATCCAAAGTTTCAAAGCAAATCCCTGACAGTATAAAATCGTTTTATTTCACATCTTATTATAATGGAGATTGTGGGTTTGTATGTCTGTAACCGAATCTATATTACTATTCAAGTCACAATTCCTTTGTTATTTACATCACATTATCCATGATTTTATTTTTATTTAAAACCTGTTTTAAAAATGGTTTTACATCATTAAGACTGTTGACCATATCTACATGATATTTTCCACGTACCCCACTTGTACGGGTCAGGCACAAGGCCCTATTAACGTGGGACCACCACAAACCGAAGCTCATGGGTGGCGGGTGAAAATTGCTCGATCCCGTCGGCATTCCCCCTCAAGGGGCGCCTCAGCACTGGTAATAAACCCAACCCTGCCCTTTAAATCAAGGGGGCAGGTGTTGCCTGGGGGGATGGCCCCCTGGGATCAACACCGTTAATTATATCAATGGTCAGAGGCCGAAGCCACTGTTGACCATATCTACATACTAATAACATGCAATTGTATTTATATATACAAGAAAATAGCGGTTAAAGTGTGAATTGGAAGGCTAATTTGCATATTGATTCTAAAAATTTGATTTTAATAAATATATGTTTAGTATTATTGATTTCTAATTGTTTGGTTTATATTAATGATATGAGCAAAAATCTCGGGGATAATCTTAAAATAAATCCATTAACAAGAAGAAATAAACTGAAATATTATTATTCTTCCTATTTTAACTAAATAGTTAAATTAGGAAATTACCAATGAAAGACGGGTAAGGGAAAATGATGGAAGAGTTAGTTTCAAAGTTTTCTATTTTTCAATCATACCCCTCTGTTCCAAATATTTTTTATCTGAATTCTTATTCAGTTTCATTAGCCTTTCTAATTTAATATGATATTTTATTATATTAAAACTTAAATACTTGCACCCGGAGGGTGCATATATTTGCTAGTATTTTATATAGAAATAAACCTACGGTTGTCTAGTATTCAAATATAATCTTTTTTTGGGCTTATCTAAAATTTCTGAAAAAATTGCTTTCAAATTTGGTTTATGTGTCGTTCATAATCCCAAAGGTCGGAAAAGAAAAAAAACAAATTTCTGCTTGTAGTTAAAACTGTCCCCCATTTAAGTGTAAAATTTCAAGAATATTGATAAAATTAACCACTTTGATTTTACGAAAAAAAAAAATAACACAGAAAAATTTGACTGCTGAAAAAATTTGTATCACTCATTTTTGGCCGATTTAACACAAAATTTTTTTAACTCGCTGTAAAAGATAATTCATTGGATAAAAACACATAAAAATTACATATTCAGAAAGATTATTTCATTTTCTTTCCAACCATATAGATTTTTTTTTTTTAAATTGGGCCTGAAATACGCTAGTAATTAACTTTTTAATTGATAAGGTCAAGATTATGAGAGATTATTTACATTTGAAAATTGAGTAAATTTGACGGATTTCTTTCAAAATTTTAACTGAGCAAAATCCCTGACGGTATACAATCGTTTTTATTTCACACATTATATATGTAAATAATCGTCACTCTGTCTTCTATTACTGGTATAGTGCTTCTTTTTTTTTTTTGGCTTTATTATATTTTTAAAGAAATCGCGTTCAAATTTGCTCTATTGTATTTTCGCTTCTAGAAGCCTAGAAAAAAAGAAAAAAAAAAAAAGAAAAAAAAAGGCCTGTTTGTATTTCTAAGTGTCTTCTAATTAAGTGTAAAATTTCAAGAATATTGATAAAGATTAGCACTATGATTTTGAAAAACAGTAGCGTGTAAAAATTAGTCTAAAAAAAAAAAGAAAAAAAATCATTTTGTTTTGTTTTTTCAAAGTAAAATATCTTTTTACTCGCTGTAAAAATTATTCATTTGATAAAAACACATAAAAATAACATATTTAGAAAGATTATTTATTTTTATTTCTAACCATATAAATATTTTAAGATTGGTTTAGAAATACTTGAGAAATTGCAAATTTGAAAATGTCCACATTTATCAGCTAAATGCTTGTAATGCTAAATATATTGAAATATACTAGTGTATATTTACAACTCTGCATGACAAGGTCAATTTCTTAAGCAAAGTTTAACAGATTTGAATTCAGTTTTCCTTCTCCTAGACTGGTTACCTATCCATGGTTTAAGAGCCGGTCCGCTCTGCTATTTACCCATAGCTGAAAGGAGAATTTGATTCATATCTTTCCAAAGGGTACAAGCACTGTGTGAAATCAAAACAGCTTTGTCCAGGAAATGAACTCTGTTTGACGCGTCCATTTCCTACAACTCTAACCATTAGACCACGTGTCTCCAATTGAAACATACTAGCAGGACCTGTGGATATATCACAGTATGATGATTTAATAATACAATGTTTGATATGTTTACTCAAGAGCTATTGCTGAATAGTTCAATATTAAAAAAGTATAATATTTCTGATTTAACTCTCTCTACTAGCGGGACCTGTGGATATACTACAGTATGATGATTCAATTATTACAATGTTTGATATGTTTACTTAAGAGCTATTGCTGAATAGTTCAATATGTAAAAAGTATAATATTTCTGATTTAACTCTCTCTACTAGCGGCCTGTGGATATACTACAGTATGATGTTCAATATTACAATGTTTGATATGTTTACTCAAGCTATTGCTGATAGTTCAATATGTAAAAAGTATAATATTTCTGATTTAACTCTCTCTACTAGCGGGACCTGTGGATATACTACAGTATGATGATTCAATTATTACAATGTTTGATATGTTTACTTAAGAGCTATTGCTGAATAGTTCAATATGTAAAAAGTATAATATTTCTGATTTAACTCAGTAACTAAACCCCACAGATTTTGTCATATGAGGAGGGTGGCTAAGACAACCTGCAGAACAAAAAGGCGAAAGAAGCTCTTTTGCTCAAGTCCAACTCTTCATCATGTAGGTCACTCAAAGGTGGACAGTCTGGCACCCAGTTATATTAGGGCCACAATTGGATATATCGGCTAAATAATTTATCTACAGGGAAATACTAACAAAAACAGAAAGTTGTTTATTTGATGTCTGTACTCACCGAATATACATGAAAATATTTTAAATATATAAATAAGCTACTTATATATATATATATAAGTACAATATCTAAGTAGGTGCTCTTAATGTAATGGTTATCATCATAGGAAATGGATACGGTGACCTGAGTTCAAATTCTTGCATTTCACATATTGAGGTCAGTAAGCTACTGTTGGTTTGAATAACAGCAGCTAAGTACCACAACAGTGTCCAAGACAGTTGGTATATATAGAAATCAAGAATGACCTATTCATGAATTTGGGTGATTTGGGTCATTCCATTTCTTGAGTGCTGCTTGACTGCTTGATTTGAATGACATTGTGAGTCTTATAAATATCCTGTCATTCTGCAGTAGACTTTGTGACTATTTGAGCTTGTATTAAGTTACAATGTTTGTTGCCTTGTCTTCCCAGTTCGACGGTAATTGGAACTTTAATTATTCTTCATCACATGAGCTAATACCCTCAGGAAAGGTAGGAATCTAACTATACTGCTCAAACTATAGATAGATAGTAGGTCACACGGCTCTTGGTGTGGCAACCAGTCTAGGAGAAGGAAACTCTAAATTCAACGTATTAAACTCTGTTTAAAAAATTGACCTTGTGTCACATCATGTATATGCGGATGGGTGGGTAAATACATATAAAGCACACCGTGCCTTCAATATATATATTATATATGTGTGGTGTGTGTGTGTGTGGTAAAAGAATAGAAGGAAAATGTGGACAAAAGAACAACTCAAACAAGTAGATGTAGGAGTATAATTTTGTCTTGCATTGAGCAAGACTTCTTCAGTCATTTATTTGAACATTTGTGCATCATATATTTGTTTTTATAGAAGGAATTAGTGAAGATCAAAGGTGTTATTGAAGTCAGTTAGTGTACTGTTGGTTTGAATAACAACAGCTAAGTACCACCAGCAGTGTCCAAGACAGTTGCTATATATAGAAATCAAGAATGCTCCATTCATGAATTTGGGTGATTTGGGTGATTCCATTCCTTGAGTTCTGATTGGCTGCTTGATTTGAATGACATTGCGGAGTCTTATAAATATCCTGTCATTCTGCAGTAGACTTTGTGAACTTCGGCTTGTATTAAGTTACAACCGTTTGTTGCCTTGTCTTCCCAGTTCGACAGTAATTGGAACTTTAATCATTCTTCATCTCCCCCCCCCATGCTCGGGCGTAGTGGCTTTTGAGGGGAATTAGTTCCTTTCGACCGGCCAATTACAGGGAGTAATCTTGATAATGCACAGGTATTTTGATGGCATTGCCTAAGGGTTGGAGTGACACTGGGTGAGCTTGGTCCCTAGTTGAAGTTACCATTCATTCGCAGCGCCATATTGAGGTCAGTAAGTCTACTGTTGGTTTGAATAACAAAAGCTAAGTACCACCAAGCAGTGTCCAAGACAGTTGCTATATATAGAAATCAAGAATGATCCATTCATGAATTTGGGTGATTTGGGTGATTCCATTCCTTGAGTTCTGATTGGCTGCTTGATTTGAATGATATTGTGGAACTCAGCGTATGAGTAGCACAGGGATCTGTGCGGTAAAGTAAGGAGCTATGGTAGGTGTGGCGCTCCACCTCAGATGCTAAAACAATCTCCTTGGTCTAGCGCTATTGAAAAGGGGATAGACTCCCTCGCTGATTGGCTGATACCGACTTAGGCGCCCGTCGACTTTACTTACTTACTTATAAATACCCTTCATTCTGCAGTAGACTTTGCAACTATTTGGGTTTGTTTTAGTTACAATCGTTTGTTGCCATGTCTACCATTCGACGGTAATTGGAACTTCATTATTCTTCAGGTGCCTCAATTATTCAGAAATCAATGGCTTTTGGTGTACTTATCACTGCATCTGTGGAAAATCTGCGACAAACAAGTGTTTGCCAACCAGTGGATTCTCTATGCAGTGCAGAAGACCTGCCTCAACGCTATTTCAACACCTCAAATTTGATGAAAATCAACACTTTATTTAGTTCATACATTTCCAGCTTCAATAATTTTATATTATATAATATATATATATATATATATATATATACATACTCTTGCCCCCCCCCAACAAAATCTCTACTGCATCGTTCATTTCGAACTACTACCAATTCCTACAACCTCCCACTACCAATTCCTACACTAATGCTCGTTTTCTTTAAAAACAAGAACCACAAAACATACATCAGTTTCCAACCTGAAGATGGCAAATCAACATGCCGAAAGTGCTCGTAGAGACACCTTAAGTGGATTACTACACCAGTTCACCCTGACACCAAAAAGATGGCCAGACACCTTGAACGGATGGAACAGAAACTTGTATGACAGGAATTGTCACTCGAGTTCAACCAAACATGTTTAAAATATTCTATATATATAATATATATTATATATATATATATATATATATATATATATATATACACTGGGTTTAATAAAACCGGTTTTATATAAGTATAATTACTAATTAATGGTGTTATATATACATGACCCCAGCAGACTACAAGGGACACAGAGTACAAACTCCTAAATTACCAACTGACCAATCAGCACCATGTACACCCACAACAAGCATGACACACTACACTACCACAAGCAGCAGCTACCCCCACTAAAAACAAAAAAACAAAAAAACAGAAACCAGCAACACTACTGTCCTTACAGTATGAAGAAAGGAGCTATAAAAATCCTGAAAATTTACTACTGCTAAATAAACAAAACTCTACTCAAAAACAAAAGTTTGATATTTCTTTCTTTAATGCTTCATACAAATGCCAACCAAGATATATGTACTTCCCACAAACGAAAACATATACCAAAATATCTCAATTATAATACTTACTAGAAGCATATGGAGACTAAGACACACCATATATATATAATATATATATATATATATATGTGTTGTGTGTGTGTGTTATTGTGTTATTTATTCTAGTATTAAATGATTTTGACTAAATCAAATACACATTGATAAACTTATGCAATTCTGAGGGTATTGGGACTGCGAAGGTGAGTAGCGTACTAGTATTGCAGTCTCAATATCAAGGGAATAACATCAGAATTGTGAACAGACCTGTAGCTAAAAATTAAATTGAGGTCTGTCGATTTAAAATCAGGGAGTCTGGAAATTACGCGTGACAGTTATGACCTTTTGATCCTTTGAAAGCGCACCATGACAGCAGACAAGAATAGTTTAGGGTTAAATAAAAAAATAAAAAATGAGCTTAAAAAATGTGATTAAAAAAATTGAGTACCCATCAAGAATGAATAAAGCAAATGTTGCATTATCAGGCAATGGAAGAGGAAGCTTCCGGCAAAAAGACAAAGAGAAAGATAAAATATATAAAAGTAATTGGTAATTTGCTTGAAGCATTGTTAAGTATGTTATAAAATAATAAAATTCGAAGGCAATATAATGCGTATAAAAAATAAAGACAAAAAGATGTTTTATATGTCTTATACGATTTCGAAGCTAGAGCTTCATCATCAGAGTTTTTTTTAATTTTTTAAATTTTTTAATATTTTTTTTTATTTTTATTATTTTATTTATTATTTATTTTCATTATTCTGAAAATAAACTCTGATGATGAAGCTCTAGCTTCGAAAACGTAAGAACATTAAAAATCTTTTTGTCTTTATTTTTTATACGCATTGTATTGCCTTCGAATTTTATTATTTTATAAAAATATATATTTTTTCAAAAAGGGAGAACGGAAGAGAGGTCTTCCGGTCAAGAAGCAGGGAGAAGATGAAGAAATAGATAAAAGAAAAAAGGAAAATGGAAGACACCTCTTCCGGTGAAGAGAAAGATAAAGAAATAGATAACAAATGTCCATTATCAGATCAAAAGATAAAAAAATGCGTGGGCATATTTTTTGTATAAAAAGGCTAGCGGATTATGGGTCAATTCAGTCCCCCCAATGAGCAGCAGTGAGCGTAACCTAGTTGCCCCCCACCGTATCAACCACCCTCGGGCATTTCCTCACCAACCGCTCGGAAGTTCATCGTGAACACTCATTGCCCCCTCACCACCCACACACTGACGAAAATAAAGACGGGTCATATTTTTATATATACGTGTCTGTGGTTTCATTGAAGTCCAGTCAAGTGGCTATACAACAGACATTGAATTGTGCCATGACGTCCATCTTTTCATAGACAAAATTTTATCATTGTAGAAGTTCTCCCAATACGATACTCACCTTCACAGTGGGATTCCAACTAGCGTCCAGTTGGCAGAAAAATTAAAAAAAAATGTTTAATGCTTACCCATGGAGAAATGCGTGGTCAAGGTGTTCACACAGCCGGTGGCAATGCCAACTATTGTTGGTCAAGATGATCTCAGATTCCCCGGTGCATAACTGATATTCCTGAATCTAAAAGAGAATTGGAAAAAAAAATAGATTTCCTTTCTACCATTTGAAATCAACAGGCAAGGAAGATCGTTTAAAAAAATAAAATTGTTTCAAAAATGAAAACAACAAAAAGGGACTATTCTTAAAATAAACAAATATTATAATACACTAATTCTTAGCTTTGTTATTCGTTAAATCTTTAATAAATTTCAAGAATGCACTTTTAAAAATAATATCTTAAATGGAAAAGAATAAAAAAAAAAAAAAAAAAAAAAAAAAAAGAAGAATTTCCTAGAATAAACAAACTATACAAATTCTCAGAGATTTCTTTTTTAACTTGATGAATCATTTTCCTCTTATTTTCTCTCGTACTCCTGTTTTCTCCACACTCAATCTCTGGTGTTTTTTTGTTTTTTTTAATCCGGTCATGGACCGGGTACTTTTGCTAGTATAATATATACATACACATTTGTAGGTGTGATACCAGGTAAATTGGTATTAGGATGATTCTAATCTGGTCCTTTATTCCAAAGGTAAAATGTTAGAAAATTCATGTCCAATTGGAGAGCTCGATGTTTAATTTTTTATATAAACAGCGATATAATTAGTAAAGAAAGAAAAAAAAAAAAAGCTTAAAAATCGGTTATCATGCAGTTATAGTACCATTTCCACTCATAGGTATAATAATATACTAGGGACTTGCAAAAAAAATCAGCTTCTACGAGTTTTAAAAGCAAATTAAAAATAATTAAATCTATTATATAAGGTCAAACTTTGTCTAAATTGATAAGTAGTAACATAATAATCATCACAGAAAAAAAGAAAAATATCATTACATATGCAGTTTATTTTTAATACATTTAAAGGGATTTGTTTTGGTCAATTTCGACGCGATCCGCCATTCTGTCTCTTTTTCAAGGGTCTTAAGCGCTTGTTTACAATTTTACTCTAACATTCGCAATTGCAAAAAAAATTACCAAAAATCAGGTAATTATCCGATTTTAATGAAATTTTCAGTATTGATTTAACAATTAATGAATTTTATAATGCATCAGTTATTTTATTTAAAAACTTTAATTTAGTATTTTTGCTATGAAAAATTAATATATAAAATTCATTTAAAATGTGAAAAGTCTGATGTTAAGTTTAAAATGTTATATTTTTAGATTCTAGAAATAAATATCTATTTAATGCAAACCTTATTTCATTTCATCAAAGTATACTTTTTGCAGAAAAACTCTATTGAAAATGTACCCCCTCCCTTTTAAGCAGAAAAAAATATCGATGTATAATTTTTTCTTTTATAAGATAATAAATAGCCAATTAAATAATTATCGAAATGAGTAAAAAATAATCTCCAAAAAATTAATTATCTATTTTTTTACATTTTATTTTCCTATTTTCGGTACTTATTTTCTCATAGAAAAGCCACCGTAAAAAATTTTTTTTGTTTCTATTCATAACTTCGGTCTTTTATCTCTTTATTTATACTGTAATTAGAGAACTATAAGACCAACTTGAAAAAAATGTTACACCCCAAACATAAGGGGGGGGGGGTCAAAATTAAGAGACCTGAAAAAAATGAGAAAGTTTTGAAATAAAATAAATAATGCATTATAAAGATCATTCATTGTAAAATAAACACCGAAAATCTAATTAAAATCTGATAATTCCCTGATTTTTGGTAAATTATTTTCTGTAGGGCTAAAGTCAATTTGTCAAAAACGCATTTTAGGCTGATTTTGCCACCATATACCCATGTGCTTCATCAGACTGCAGTCTTTATAGAAATAATATTGTGATCTGATGAAGCTCATGGGTATATTCAGACACGTATGAGTGGAAATGGTACCATAACAGATTTTTCAGCTTTTTTTCTTTACTATATACCCAATAAGCTTCATCAGACTGCAATATTTATTTCAATAAAGCAATGATCTGCACACAGACTGGATCTTTCTGGTGATCGTAAAATATATAAACAAATGTATGTATTCAATAGTTTAAACACCACCCCTTTACGGCAGCTGTCAAATGGCCGAGAGGTTAACGAATCGAGCAGACGAAAAGTCAGTTGGATTTCACTCCTGGTCAGAGGTAGTTGTGTCTAGTTACAAGGAACTGGTGTGAAACGCCGAAACTCTGTGTCGGTGGATGATGTGTGTATATATATATATATATATATATATATATATATATATATATATATATGCACAATAATACATTATAACAATAATATAAACAATGGATATTAAACTAAACAGACAGGAACAACTCAATAATTGTGGCCCCTGCCCCAATGATGCAGGGTTTGGTTTGTTTTACGGCACATAGACCTCAGTGGGTCATTTAATGCCGACAAAATTTTGAAATAAAGTAATTTTTAACAGATACCCAATTCTTTTTATAAATACATTTTTCTATTTAACCCATAGAGGGGACCGTTACAGGTACTACCACTCCGGGGCAGAGTCATCCAGAGACAAGTCTTTCGACTTATCAAGTCTCTTCAGTGTGGCTAGACATTTGTAAGCTACCTACAGCCAGGATTGAAATCCGATCGGTTCAGCATTAGTCAGACACCTTAACCTCTAGGCTATCGTCACCTACAGAATGCGAAGGGGATTTTAACTGCTTTAATACACACACATCTCTCTCTCTCTCTCTATATATATATATATATATATATATATATATATATATGCTTAAAAGAAAAAGAAAAATAGAGGAAAGAAAATGTTGAATAGATAGAATAGATTTAATAACATGTGTTTCGGCCGGGAGTTTGTTCATGTACTACACATGTATTCTATTTGTTATTATCTTATATATAAAATATAATAATAATAATAGAAAAAATCTTAACTTTTCTTTGCACAAATCAATAATATTACTTATGAAATTAAAAATTGCCCTTTTTCAAATATCACTCCCCAAAAAATATTCTCTAACTGTAACCGTTCATACAAACATCACTATTTGAACGTCTCTCAAATAATTTTAAAAAATTATTTTTTTGAACACTTAAAAATTCTGTTTTTGGACTGTTTTAACATCAAATATCAATTTATATTTAAAATAATAACAAATAGAATACATATGTACATGAACAAACTCCTGGCCAAAACACGTGTTCGCAAATCTATTTCATCCATTCAACATTTGTCAGTATCATATGTATTGGCCAAAAGAAAAAGGGAGTTTTCTAAGTTTTATATGTAGAAAGTGCTCAATACATTAAGTAGAGCATGATTATAAGGACCTACATGAGTCAGACACTGTCTACCTAGGTTTCACCCTAATGGTTCTTCAGGATAATTCTGACTATATATATATATATGTGTGTCTATTTATAGTATATATATTGTTTGGGATTTAGTGTGAAGTATTAGGAATGAAATATCAGAAACTTTTATTTCGTTTAATTTTTGAGACCGCTTGCTTCTCTTCATGGGAACAATTCTTCATATATATGAGGTAAGGTAAAAGGAAAAGTGGACAAAAAATAATGACTCAAACAAGTAGAAGTAGGAGAGAAATATTTTGTCCTTCTAATGCGAAGAACATCATCAGTCTTAACTTAAAGTTAGACTGTTGATGTTCTTCGAGTAAAGAAGAATGAAATATTTCTCTCCTACTTCTACTTGTTTGAGTTATTATTTTTTGTCCACTTTTCCTTTACCTCATACTGTTGGATTTTACTCCAACCCTATCTTCATATAATATATATAGTTGACGGGGCGGCCTAAAGTCGGTATCAGCCAGTCAGCGAGGGAGTCTATCCCCTTTTCAATAGCGCTAGACCAAGGAGATTGTTTTAGCATCTGAGGTGGAGCGCCACACCTACCATCAGCTCCTTACTTTACCGCACAGATCCCTGTGCTACTCATACGCTG
>CM042178.1:18392556-18395056 GCA_023376005.1 Doryteuthis pealeii
GAATTGACAGTACCTAACATATATAGGTACCACCAATTTACACCCCCACCTATATTTGATATAGTTTATCCCATTAAAAAGCTTAAATACTTGCACCCTACGGAGGGTGCATATATTTGCTAGTTAACTCATAGATCTCAATCAGGCCCCGACACTAACTTTTTTCATTACCGTCCCGAACAAAAATTATCAACCATCCCAAATGGGGTTTGGACCGTCCTGAAATCAAAATATTTTTGTTTAATTCATTAGCATCATCTATACTTGTCAGTCATCAGTAGTATAATAACATGTAATAAAACATTAAGAAAAGCTGAAGCAGTGATAATTCTGGATATTTGGACAAAAAATCCATTTCCTAGTGTGTTTGGAGCTAAAAAATACTTCTTTTTTTTTTTTACTTTATGTTACCCTGAGTAGGGTTAGTAGTACATAATTCGGTCTTTTTAAACTATCTCCCTCCACCATTACCCTATTGCCCTTATGGCAAGCCCCAACCCCTTTTTATCATATGGGTGCTAGAAGGCAGTGACTAAGGGTCTACATGTCCTGGGAACGGTGAGGTTCCAGTTCTGGAGGTTTGGGGAATGTGGAGCACCCCTTCATCACCATTGCTCCCTGGTCCACTCTGACCTGGAGTGGTAGTACCTGTTAGGGTCCCATCTATGGGTTAAATAGAAAAATGTATTGATAAAAAAAATTAAAAAAAAAAAAAAAAATTTGTATTATCCATTAAGAATAAATTTATTTAAAAACTTTATCGGCATTAAATGACCCACTGAGGTTGATATGCCGTAAAACAAAACAAAACCAAAACCTCCACCATTATTCATTACATGGCTTTGAGAATAGACTTGTGGTGCCGTAGCCTCATTCTGAGGTCAGCATTCGGGCAATCACTGGACGGCCATTATTGGAATGTAATAGTAACATTTGGGAAAATTTTTTTTACTGTTCCCGGCAAACTATCCCGGATGACGTATTGATAGCCCCGGATGTAATTTTTATCGTCCCCAGGACGACGGGACGGCATTAATGACGAGTCTTGATTTCAATGTTTTAAGATGTTATCACTGTTAGAGCTTAACTATCAGGTAAAAAGCATCAGAGGTGGTAGTGGGGAGGTGGGGTCATATTTTCAATTTGAATTTTAGTTATAAGATTTTTTGAACAGATTTGGAAAAGTGGTGAAAAAGGATTGTCTTGATCCATGGTTTGAAGTTATTTGTTTGGACTACAATTTATAGGTCATAGGATACAGAAAAAGATTTACTAAGCAAAGATAGAAGGTGAACAGAGTAATTAGCAATTGCTAGGTTGAATTCATAAGTTGTTTGAAAGACTACAATTTATAAATCCTCCAATTCTTATCTTTTAGGATGACATTGATGAGGAAGAGATGCAATGGGTAGAAAAAGGAGTTGAAAAAAAAATTGAAAAAAAAATTGAAAAGAGGGGTAAGACTCCCCCAAAGGGGCCACCTGTTTGCCATGGGTGGCGACCCGTGATACTTAAGGACAGAGTCTTGGTGGATGAGCAGTCCATGACATGCAACACTCCACTTAGAACCTTACTTAGGCTAGACGGACGGTCGGAGAGGCTCCCTCCGATCAATCGGCTGGCCACGTCAAGCCCTAGTGCCTATATGATTTTCCCAAACCTATTGCCCTTATGGCAAGTCCCAGCCCCTTTTTATCATAAGGGTGCTAGAAGGTAGTGACTGAGGGTCCACATGTCCTGGGAATGACGTTAAACTATCTGATGGTGAGGTTCCAGTTTGGGGAATGTGGAGCACCCCTTCATCACCATTGCTCCTGGTCCACTCTGCCCCGGATTGATAGTACCTGTTAGGGTCCCATCTATGGGTTAAATAGAAAAACATGAGTTTATAAACAAAATTATGCATTAAGAATGAATTTATTTCACAACTCTGTTGGCATTAAATAACCCACCGAGGTTGATATGCCGTAAAACAAACCAAACCAAATCTATCTCAGATACTGAAGTTGCTAAATTTTTTAACCAATTTCTTGGCAAAATGTTGCGAAAACGAGGAATTTTGGTGCATTTTAATAGACAATCTTTGATGCTATTTCCTCAAACAATGGTGCAATTAAGAGATCTAGTTTTTGGTATCAGTATTTATTAGACCAATATACAACTTTTGCTGTTTGAGAGAATTTGAAATTAAAAAAAAAAAAAAAGAAAGATCAACCAACCCTATTGTGACAGTGATACCAGTTGTTTGGTTTGTTCCATTTTATGGCATACCAACCTTGGTGGGTTATTTAATGCCAACAAAGTTTTGAAATAAATCTTTATCTTGATGGGTACTCAAATATATATTAATAAACATTTTTCTGTTTAACCCATAGATGGAACCCTAACAGGTATTAACACTCCGGGTCAGAGTGGACCAGGGAGCAATGGTGATGAAGAGGTGCTTCCCAGACCTCCAGAACTGGAACTTCACCATCAGTTAGAGTTTAACGTCATTCCC
>CM042178.1:18400056-18454176 GCA_023376005.1 Doryteuthis pealeii
AAAAAGTTATGAGCGGAATATGTTAATATTTTAGAAAAGGAGTTTTTATATATTTTTATTTTACGATTAATTATTTTTAAATTTCTAATTATTATTATTATTAAGTTCTGTATTTAATAAATGATTAAATATTTATTGTGTTTTGTTTTTATATATAAAGTAAAAAAGGTTATGGGCGGAATTGGTTATTATTTTAGATAATGTTAAGCGATTTGGATCTAATGTAAGGTATTATTTTAAACCGAAAACAAAAACAAAATAAAACGGAAAAGATCTTATTCATAAAACAAAACACTTATGTACTTATATATATATATATATATATATATATATATATAAACATATGGCTATTAGGTCAATTCTCCTCCTTCCAGCCTCCACATTCATTAATACAATTTGAAAAACTGGAACACATCACCCCTGATAATGGCATTTCGAAGTGCCGAAAGTACTTGGGACATGAACTTTGGTGGACTAATCCACGAATTCCACCCAAATATCAAAAAGTTGGCCAGAAAACTTGAAACGGTCACAAATAAATTGTTAAACAGGAGATGTGTCTTTTGTTTAATTCAACATGCATAAATGAAAAAATGCTGCCTAAATACACACACACACACACACACACACACATTTATATATATATATATATATATAAAAGTGTTTTGTAATTTGCTTGAAGCATTGTGTTTATTGGTTAGGTGGTTGGTTTTGAAGGCTATTACAATGCAAGTGTAAAGAAAAATGAGGTAACTATGATGTTGTTTACCTTTGATCTTTACCCTTAATATTTCGAGATAAAGATGTCTTCATCAAAAGATGAAAAAAAAAAAAAAAAAAAAAAAAAAAAAAAAAAAAAATCTGGAGCTATTAGCTTATTGCTAGGAAGAAGAAAAAAAAATCTGTTTTATGCCTGGGGTGATATCTTCCAAATTCTCTGTGTGTCTGTCTGTCCAACATTGTCTTAGTATCATTCCATGTTTATACACACATATAGGCACGTGTACACACACACACACACACATACACCTACACACACGTACATACACACATGTGCAATCCCATTTATCAAAAATACAAGTACTGAATATGGACAGGAAACTGCACACATACCATATTAGTCGTTCAACAACTTCCTGACGCCCTGACATGAGTCACTGAGAGAGAGAGAGAGAGAGAAGAAAAAAAAAAAAAAAAAAAAAAAAAAAAAATGGAACGCATTTGTCTAATCAGGCATACTTTGCTTCAGCAAGGTTATCTGGTATTGTTCAGCTTCAGATTCTTCCCTAGTTACCAAACCAATGTCTGCCCTACTATTTACACATAGCTGGAAGGAGGATAGTGCAGCCTAGGGTCAATCAGTTCATAGTAGTAGTGGCTAGTAGAAACAACATATGCAAGTTGTATAGTCACAAGGGGGCTGTTTATTCTTTTCTAGGCTCATGGGTTCTTTTTCAGAAAGAGAGAGAGAGAGAGAGAGAGAGAGAGAGAGGGTAAAGTCAAATTATTCTATCGTAAATCATGTTCTGTACTACTATGTGAAACACATCAAGGGGGGACCCCGGAAGACCCGTTTGCCCTTTATGAAGGCCTAGCTGAAAAAAAAAAAAAAAAAGGTTGATTTTTCTCTTCCATTTCTCGTCCTGGGGTGGGAGGGTCACCCACTTTCACTTCCGGTCAAAACTTGGAACTTTTGTTATTTTTAAATCTAGTTCTGGGGTCTTTCATCAGTCAATTGCTGCCACCCCCACCGCCCGGTTAAGTGTTTACCCTTCCAAACTTTAACCTTTTTTTCTTATTTCTTTTTCTTCTCTTTCTCCAGAAATCCAATTACTGTTTTCTTTTCAATCCCCAAATTCCCAATAGTCCATAATGATTAAGCTACAGATAGTTGGATTCAGACTTTTTCCAATTGTATTAGTGTTATGTGAAATGCAAACAGCCATGTCCAGGGTTTGAACTTGGGTCTCTGATTTCATTTTCGATAACGATAACTGTTACACGAACACATCTCGTGTTTTATGTTCTCAACAGTTCCTAGATGACGACCACAGAGCTGGATTTTGATTCTTGAAAACAATTTTAGAGATCATAGCCACCTTTTTTCGTAAATATAAGTTTTTGTGACTCAGATCTACGGAGCAAATAAGCTGTGACATGATACATAGAAAGAAAGAAAGAAATAAAGAAAGAATTAAGCGAAGACAGAGTGAGGGGGTGAGCGTAAGGAAGTGATTACACTAATCGGTTTTAATCGAACATTATGAAATTTAAAAAAAAAAAATAAAGAACAAAGAGTGTGAGAGAGTTAAATCAAAATTATTATACTTTTTACATATTGAACTATTTAGCACTAGCTCTTAAGTAAACATATCAAACGTCGTAATAATTAAATTATCATACTATTGTATATCCACAAGTCCTGTTATTATTATCATTGTTGTTTCTGTTGGATTATTTGGTGATATAAGCCGTGATACAATACACCATTTAAAGTTATAGACTAAGCGATGTCGTGATGTTTATACCTCAGCCAATCAACAGCCTGAATACGTGGTTTGTTAACTACTTAATTGCTGATACTGGGAGACGTGCATTTACAATCATTGAGGAAGGACTTGCAAGACAGAGGAGTACCAAGGAACAACCAAAGGATTTTTTTTACTAAAGATCGTGCTCTGATTAACACAAAGGATCTCCACTGGACAAGTGTTACATAGTTATTAGATTCCTAATAATTTTTTAAGGTATTGTAGAAATCATAATGGCGATTAGTGCAGCTGATGGCCTTGAGAGTGAGTGACAGCGCTTGACCTCACTCTGACCTTGCCTTCCAGGGATAAATCGTGAGAACCGGAAGGCATAGAAGACCCGGTTCCGGTTTAAGGAGAGAAGTAACTCAGTCAGTTAGAAGTTAGAAGCTGAGCTAGCAAGATGTAAGGATCTGCGCAGACGTCTGGTTTGGGGATTTGGAAATAAAGTAACATCAACGTAAATCGAGGTCTTGTGTTTATTACCTAAAAACTAACAATAACACAGAGCTTCTGATAAGGAGAAATCCCCATAGAAGACCAGACCAGACCAGACTTTAGAAGATATACCAAGTCAACACCAGATGCGAGACCAGACCAAGATGATAGATGATCAGAATAGCAAATACGACCAGAAGTAAGAAAAGGGTATACAACGTTATATAGATTTGGTACTGTGAAATCCATCAGTATGTAACACAAGCAATGTAGGTTTCTTCTGGTTGGTGCACACTGGTGTAGGTGTCCACAGGAGAATATCACTTTTGAGTGTCTTTACTTCTCCAGCAATGTCCATCCTGTCTTATTCCTTACTTGGATGGGTTGTATGATAGGAGGTAAGTGGCCACACATGTAGAATTCTACTTCCAGGATTTATTTATTTCTATGAAAGTTTCTCCCCATCCCCTCTAGGGTTGAGCACTCTAGGGGGGGAGGGGGATTTTCGCTGATGACCTCCGACTAAAAGTGTAAATGCTTTCCTTTATAAGGGATGGAGCACTCTATGACAGCCTTTACATACATAGGGATGTGTGTATTAAAACAGTTAAAATCCCCTTCGCATTCTGTAGGTGATGACAGCCTGATGGTTAAGGTGACGGACTGACACTGAACCGATCGGATTTCAATCCCGGCTGTAGGTAGTTTACAAATGTCTAGCCACACAGAAGAGACTTGATAAATTGAAACACGTGTCTGAATGACATTATATATATATATATATATATATATATATATATATAATGTGTGTGTGTGTAATACATTCAACATCTAGATAAGACTTAGATATAGTTAATAAGATAATTCATGCTTAAATATCAATTTGATATTAATTATTTTGGTTATAGAATTTATTAAAAATATTGTTCTACTCAGTATATTGTCGATAAGTTAGGTATCATTTTCTATGCTACTGGAGGCGCTCAGGATTAGTGGCAACAATATTAAAGCACCAAAACCATGCTTGGGTACAGGGTTATCATCTTCCCGTCTAATAAGGCTGGGCTCTTAAGAATTTTAAAAAATTTGACATTTAAAAAAAAAAAAAAAATCTTTTGATTTTCTGATCGAAATAAATTATTACAGGATGACGGTTTGTTAGTGTGATAATGCGCATCAAAAATAAAATGAAAGAAATACTAGTCAAAAAATTAATAATTATCTGTTGCTCTAAGAAATTTGAATATCAATCTTTCAATACCATTCAATACTACTTAGTATGATAAGGAGCATCAAAAATAAAATGAAAGAAATACTAGTCAAAAAATTAATAATTATCTGTTGCTCTAAGAAATTTGAATATCAATCTTTCAATACCATTCAATACTACTTAGTATGATAAGGAGCATCAAAAATAAAATGAAAGAAATACTAATTTCAATTGATTTAACGGTGCAAAAATGTAAACATTGTTATTCGTTTATAATTTTCATTATTTTTATAAGCCGAAAATAACATTTACACTTGTGAAAAAAAGTATGATATTCAGGAGTCTATAGGCATTTATTTGGCCTCTTTTTTTTCCCAATTGGTCAGGAAATCAAAAAACTAGAGCCATATTGACCTTTGGGCCCGTAGCCTATAAATGCTTATAATGCTAATACATCTCCAATTAAAATGATGTCTCTAGCTACAAAAATATAATAAATGTGTATGATGAGTAATACAGGTAGAATATAAGTGCCTCTTTATGAGGAATATCAAAATTTATCAAAAACTGTATTTTTAAGTTATACATAAAAAAATATCGATACTGTGTATTTCCAAAATAGGTTGCGTGATCAGTTTAGGTCACATTGAAGGAAGAAACGTAAATATTTTTGAAATTTTGTTTTTAAATCTCGCAAAAAAGAAATAACGGACATAAAGACCTGTTACAAAGAAAAATTTCATTCAAAGATCAAATTATCCAGTTGGGGAAAAATTACTCATCATTATCGTGAAAAATAAGAAAATCATTTGGTTTATTTACAACACGGTCAGTTTCTTTATTGATATCATTTTTTAACAGAAGTCTGTATTTATGGTTCTTTTATTAAAAATCTTTGACATTGAGACTTATAAAAATCTTCTGATATAATTATCTAGACTCTTATCTTTATTGAAAAAAAGTAAAAATCGTTTTTGCCGGTTCATTTTTTCATATTACATAAAATAATATAGGGGGTAGTAGACCTCATAAAAAATATTTCCCCTAATATATTAAAAAAAAAAAAAAACTATTTCAGACACATATTCATCCAAAGGTAAGTAATTATGGAAATTTTTGTGAAAAATAAATTAATGGTCCATTAATTTATTTTTCATAGAATAATTTAAAAAAACCTTAGTTATAACTTGGTTTTGGCTACGTTAAATTTCAATTGATTTAATGTAAACATTGTTTTTCGTTTATAATTTTCATTATTTTTGTAAGCCGAAAAAATTAAAAAAAAATCATTTGGAGTTTGTTTAATGCTTCTTCTTTCAAGTGAATAAAAAAAATTAAAGATAAGATTAACCTTTATGCAAGTTTTATTATGTTAAATATAGTGGGGGGTAAATTTCACAGGGAAAATTGGTGGTACCCACGGAAAACTTCAAAATAGACAATATTTATGCTTAAGAAAAAAAGTATGATATTCAGGAGTCTATAGGCATTCATTTGGGTGCATTTTTTTTCCCACCCTGTTTTTTTTTTTACAAATTAAAAGTCATCTTTTTCGCCTTGGGAAACCTACCTAGGGCGTAAGTATTTAAATTTTAATGTAATGATATATATTAAATTAAAAACACTTACGAAATTAAATAAATGGGGAAAGGTGAATAACGAACACAAACAATTCAATTAATATTTCATATGTATTCATTTCACAGACTTCATCAGAATGAATTTATTCAGATGAGTCCCTGAAATAGCGACAAAATATTAATTGAATTAAATTGTTTATGTTTGTTATTTGCAAAAAACAGAAGCTGTCGAAGGACAGATGAGCTCCACACCGATAATACTAGGATTGGCTTGGTTCATTTTATGGCATATCAACCTCGGTGGGTCATTTAATGCCAACAAAGTTGTGAAATGAATTAATTCTTAATGCATAATACAATTTTGTTTATAAACTCATGTTTTTCTATTTAACCCATAGATGGGACCCTAACAGGTGCTACGACTCCGGGTCAGAGCGGACCAGGGAGCAATGGTGATGAAGGGGTGCTCCACATTCCCCAAACCTCCAGAACTGGAGACTCACCATCAGATAGAGTTTAACGTCATTCCCAGGACATGTAGACCCTCAGTCACTGCCTTCTAGCACCCCTATGATAAGGATTGGGGGTTGCCATAAGGGCAATAGGGTTGGGGGTAATATAGGTGCTAGGGCTTGACGTGGCTGCTTGTCTAGCCCTAAAAAAGCCTAGTGGAGTATTGCAAGTCATGGACTGCTCAGCCACCTGGGTTCTATCCTTAAGCATCACGGGTTGCCACTCACGGCCAACAGGTGGCCCCATTGGGGGAGTCTTACCCCTCTGCAGAGGCGCAGTTGGTGCATTCTAATGCCCCAGGCGACAGGGCGGACTAGGATTGGGGTACTTCAACTACATCAC
Source organism: Doryteuthis pealeii (assembly GCA_023376005.1). Classification (NCBI taxonomy): domain Eukaryota; kingdom Metazoa; phylum Mollusca; class Cephalopoda; order Myopsida; family Loliginidae; genus Doryteuthis; species Doryteuthis pealeii. The sequence continues at coordinate 18,406,671 of CM042178.1, forward strand.
AGCCAACGTCACAATTCCCTTAGTTATTTATGCTATATTTTCAATGGTTATTAAGTAACCATTAATAACCATTGAAAATATACTAAGTAATCATTTGGCCATCTATAGTTGTAGGATTGGGGTACTTACAACTTACATAAATTCCCAACACAACCTGGCACTAGGTGCAAGCACTGAGGCTTCCGAGGAGGCTTGCCTCCGGTGAAGTGACTCAATACTACCTGAGACAGCACCCTGCAGCCTGTGCAGCCTCTTTCCACTTAAACTATCTCCTGCACAAGTTTCACTACTCTTTCACATCTAAATGCAGATTTATAGTGCGTTGACATATATGTGTATAAGTAAAAGTAGGCTAACGCACTCATAATTGAGGCCAGTGTATTTGTAGGTTTCATGGGGTGCTTGTGGGAGAGGTGGACATATAGGATTGTCGACTGTGTGGGTGAGAGCTTTCACTGACTTAAGTAAACAAGTACTACAACTATGATTCAGACATTCCCACACTTTTATGTTTGTGCACATATATATATATATATATATATATATATATATATATAAGGGTAGGTCAATTTATCACTTTTTAAAATATCAATTTACATGAAACACTGGAAGTTGTGCATTGGTCCATTACAGTCGGGGGAAAATAAGTATTTAATATCCTGCTGATTTTCTGAGTTTGACACTTTACAAAAATAGGAACGGTCTTTAATTTTCAGGGTAGGTCAGTCTTGAAAGCGAGAGATAGAATAATAAAAAATTCTAGAAATTCACATAATATTTATTTTTGAACATTTGTTTTTTTTATTGAACAAAAAAAAAAAAAAAATATTTCACCCCATAGCAAAACATAACACAGTCATCGGGGTGGGCTAAAGTCGGTATCAGCCAATCAGCGAGGGAGTCTATCCTCTTTTCACTAGCACCAGACCAAGGAGATTGGTTTTGCATCTGAGGTGGAACGGCATACCTACCATTGGCTTCTTACTTTACTGCACAGATCCCTGTGCTACTCATATGCTGAGTTGGCGAGGGCCAGTATCGAACCCGGAACCTTGTGGTTTCTAGTTGAACACTCTACCGACTGAGCCAAACCGGCCCTATATATATATATATATATATATATATATATAAAATACGTCATAAAAGACTGAAATCATGTAGTGCCCACAATTTAGCTTAAGAACCTTCAGAAAAAATTTCTAATTGTTTGTTTTGTTTTACGGCATATCAACCTCAGTGGGTCATTTAATGCCGACAAAGTTTTGAAATAAATCAATTCTTAATGGATAATACAATTTTTTTATAAATACATTTTTCTATTTAACCCATAGACGGGACCCTAACAGGTACTACCACTCCGGGTCAGAGTGGACCAGGGAGCAATGGTGATGAAGGGGTGCTCCACATTCCCCAAACCTCCAGAACTGGAACCTCACCATCAGATAGAGTTTAACGTCATTCCCAGGACATGTAGACCCGCAGCCACCACCTTCTAGCACCCATATGATAAAGGGGTTGGGGATTGCCATAAGGGCAATAGGGTTGGGAAAATCATATAGGTACTAGGGCTTGACGTGACCAGCCGATTGATTGGAGGGGGCCTCTCCGACCGCCCGTCTAGCCCAAGATAGGGCCAAAGTGGAGTATTGCTCATCCACCTGGGCTCTATCCTTAAGCATCACGGGTTGCCACCCACGGCCAACAGGTGGCCCCATTGGGGGAGTCTTACCCCTCTGCAGAGGTGCAGTCGGTGAATTCTAACGCCCCAGGCGACAGGGCGGTTGGATTTTGTGTCTTGCATTCATCTTGTAACAGAGTTGAATACTTGACACAAAATCCAACATATATGATGAAAAGGGTTGGGTGTTTGCCATAAAAGCAATACTGTTAGGACAATCATGTAGGTGCTAGGGCTTGATGTGACCAGGTGATTTGTAAGAAGGGGCCTCTCTAGCCTAAGTAAGGACCAAAGTGGAGTGTTACATGTCAAGGACTGTACAGGCACCAGGATTCTGTCCTTAAGCATCACAGGTTACCACCCATGATGGCCGGGGAGATTTATTTTTTGCTCAGTCTTATTAAATACAAATAACTTTTTAAATATCTATTTAACTCCATTGATGGGACCCTAACACGTACTACCATCAAAACTTTAATTCATTCTAGGTTTGGTTTTGTTTGTTTTGTTTTATGGCATATCAACCTTAGTGGGTCATTTAATGCCGACAAAGTTTTGAAATAAATTCATTCTTAATGGATAATCAAATTTTGTTTATAAACTCATGTTTTTTTCTATTTAACCCATAGATGGGACCCTAACAGGTACTACCACTCCGGGTCAGAGTGGACCAGGGAGCAATGGTGATGAAGGGGTACTCCACATTCCCCAAGACATCAGAACTAGAATCTCACCATCAGATAGAGTTTAACATCATTCCCAGGACATGAAGAGCCACAGTCAGCGCCTAGTTAGTGATACATTGTCTGTATAGCATTGTACTGGTGGTACTTTTTTTAACTATGTCCAATCTTTTAGATTGCCATCAGTGGAAGCGTGCTGGACCCATAACCCGTAGATCGAAACTATGCTCTGCTACCAATTATCAAAAGGCAGTTGAATGGCAGTCAATCTAATGGTGGACAATCATCATATATATAGTCTGTTGACAAACTTTCTTCCTCTTTTGCCAAAGAGTTCCTTATACATACTAGCAAATATATGCACCCTCTGGGTGCAAATATTTAATTTTTAATGTAATAAAACATTACATTAGATTAGAAAGGCTAATGAATCTAAATAAGAATGCAAATAAAAATATTTGAAACTGAGTGGGGTATAATTAAAATATAGGGCAACTGAAACTTACTCTTTTATCATTCCCATCTTTCATGGCTAAATTTTCCTAATTTAACTATTTAGTTAAAATAGGATGTAAAGAATAAAATTACAGTTATTTCTTCTTGCTAAATGGATTTCTTTTAAGATTTATCCCCGAGATTTTTGCTCATATTCATTAAGATAAAACCAAACAATTAGAAATCAATAATACTAAGTACATATTTATTAAAATCAAATTTTTAATATCAATATGCAAATTAGCCTTCCTGTTCACACTGTAAACCACTATTTTGTTGTATATATAAATACAATTGCTTGTGATTAGTATATAGATATGGCCAACTGTATAAATAATATAAAACAATTTTATTAATAATTGAGGTTTTAAATAAAATCATGAAGAATTTAATGTAAATAACAAAGATACTTGTGACTTGATTAGTGATATAGTTTCGGTTACAGAAATAAAAACACACAATCTCCATTATAATAGGATATTGAGTAAGGTATAAGAAAAGACAATATAAAAAATTAAATTGACTTATTTCCTATATAGGTAGCTAAGAAGAAAAAGAAAGCAACACTTATAATGAAACATGTCAATTTAATTTTCCTCATTCTATTACTTTTTACAAATATGTATCTTGGGGGTGGGTAAATGTTAATATACAGTATGCATATATATATATATATATATATATATATATATATATATGAGGTTAAGTAAACAAACAAATGTGTTTATTTTTATATGGCTTTAAGCCGACAATTTTTGGAGGATATGTGCTTAATTGAAGTCGTACCTAATTTTGAAAATTAATTAGTTAATAATTAATGAATTTTAGGCGGGCATATACATTTTCTCGATTCGTTTAGCCTTACATTTGAACATTTATGCCCGCCTAAAATTCATTAATTATTAACTAATTAATTTTCAAAATTAGGTACGACTTCAATTAAGCACATATCCTTAATATATATATATATATATATATATATATATATACCAACCCCCTCCGACACAGGGTCAACTTCTTAAAAAGAATTTAACAGGTTTGAATTTGGAGTTTTCTTTCTCCTAATCCGGTTACCTACCCATGGTTAAAAAGCCTAGTCTGCCCTACTATTAACCCATAGCTGGAAGGAGATTATACAGATTCATACCTTTCCCAAGGTGAAATGCAAACATCCTTATCCGAGATTTGAACTCTGATCGCCGAGTCCTTTTTCTATGACTAACCTTATACCCCACACCTCTAATATATAGTATGTAAGAAGAAAATGTGTGATTAATTAATTATATCCCTTAACCAGTAAAAATCAACAACCAAATTTGGTGGGTTTCTTAGTTAGAAGGATATTAATCTATAGGCAATATTTCGAATCTGAGGGACTCCTCTTTTTTGAGTTATAGGTCGACACTTACATACCAAAAACTTTCTTTTATCCTTACCGTGATGAATGGTTGGGTAGATAATTGTTTTTTTTGTTTTTTTTAAAATCTTCCATCATTCAAAAAAATTAAAAGAGTAGTTTGTTTTATAGCATATCAACTTCAGTGGGTCATTTAATGCCAACAAAATTTTGAAATAAAATTCATTCTTAATGGATACTCAATTTTTTTTTTACAGACTCATGTTTTTCTATTTAATCCGTATATGGGACCATAACAGGTACTACCACTCCAGGTCAGAGTGGACCTGGGAGTAATGGTGATCAAAGGGTGCTCCACATTCCCCAGATCTCCAGACCTGGAACCTAATCATCAGATAGAATTTAACATTATACCCAGGACATGAAGAGCCACAATCACCGCCTTCTAGCACCCATAAGAGAAAAATGGCTTGGGGTTGCCAAAAGAGCAATAGGGTTGGGGCAATCATATAGGTGCTAGGGCTTGACATGGCCAGCCAATTGGTTGGAGGGGCCTCTCTGACCGCCCGTCTCACTTTAGTAAGTTAGGCTAGACAGGTGGTCAGAGAGGCCCACTCTGATCAATCGATCAAAGTGGAGTGTTGCATGTCATTGACAGCTCAGCCACCAGGATTCCGTTTTTAAGCATCACAGGTCGTCAACCATGTCCAACAGGTGGCCTCATTGAGGGGGTGGGTCTTACCCCTCTGCAGAGGTGCAGTCAGTGTATTCTAAAGCCAAGCCGACAGGTCTACAAAATATATCAAATTAGTAAGACTAACACAACTAGATAAGAATGTGTATAAAAGATTAGACTTATTTATTAAACCCAATATTGTCAAAACCAGTATGCAAATTATCCACACCATATACTAGGTTTTAAATGCATTAATAACATGGGCTGTTCTGAGGCCAATCTAACTCAGCTAGACTTTGATAAAGTAAAAGTAAAGTCGTCGGAGTGGCCTAAAGTCAGTATCAGCCAGACAGTGGGGGTGTCTATCCCCCTTTCACTAGCGCTAGACGAAGGAGATTGTTTTTGCCTCTGAGGTTGAGCGCCATACCTACCATCAGCTCCTTACTTTACCACACAGATCCCTGTGCTACTCATTTGCTGAGTTGGTGAGGGCAGGCATCGAACCAAGAACCTTTCGATTCCTATGCGAGGGCTTTGGACTTTGAGGAATCGTATATAATTAAGATGCTATGATTAATATGTACAAATATCATAAATGCCAAACAAATCTACATAAAAACTCCATTAGTATGCTTGGAATATCAAGGAAAACACAGCAAGCTACATCAAGGTCTAGATTACATTGTTTATTTAGGATTTTAAATGCACGGGCCGTTTTAAGGCAAATCTAACTCAGACTTTAATAAAGACATTGTTGATAAATAAGAAGCTAATTAAGATTAAGTAATGATTATTTCAAAATCATTAAGAATATGACGTAAATATCTAAGGGAAACGTGATGTTGGTAGTGACAGTTTTCATTAGAGAAAGGCAGACACATAATCTTGATTCTAATAAAGCTGTCTACCGTTTTGATGAGGATGCAAATAAACATTGAAATAAGACAATTCACATTTCTTTTTAATAACTGCTCAACAAAAAGTCTCCTTTATGCCTGAGAGAGAGAGAAAGAGAGAGAGATATTTGGAGACATACCTACAACAGACAGACAGAGAAAGTGAGAGATTTGGAGACATACGTACAACAGAGAGAGAGAGAGAGAGATATTTGGAGACATACGTACAACAGAGAGAGAGAGAGAGATTTGGAGACAACAGAGAGAGAGAGAGAGAGAGATTTGGAGACATACGTACAGAGAGAGAGAGAGAGAGAGAGATTTGGAGACATACAAGAGAGAGAGAGAGAGAGAGAGAGACATACAGAGAGAGAGAGAGAGAGAGAGATTTGGAGACATACGAGAGAGAGAGAGAGAGATTTGGAGACATACGTACAAGAGAGAGAGAGAGAGAGAGAGAGAGAGAGAGAGAGAGAGAGAGAGATTTGGAGACATACGTACAAGAGAGAGAGAGAGAGAGAGAGAGAGACATTTGTGAAAAATGCAGACACCCAAAATGACTATGACTGGTATTTCCCAACGAAGCAATCTAGTTTGATTGCAAGTCATGTAGGAGGAAAGACGGGCTTGGTTGCTAAGCAACCAGGCTACAAATTGAGATAGCAGCAGCAGCAGCAGCGGTACAGAAGAAAAGCGTAAGCACCCCGGACAACACCCCCACCCCCCCATCCATTGTCCGCCCTATCAAAGATGCAACAGCAGCTGCAGTTTCAAGACCAATGGTACATTGGTACTGTGCTAAGCAGTATGGTAGTATTAATAGTACTCATTGGTAGTTTTGGCTTTTGTGATAAAAATTGGGGGAAAGGTGATGGCTCATATAGTAATACTGGGGGTAATTTAAATGGTGTCTATTGATAAAATAACTTCTGGTATGTACGCATGTGTTTGTGTATGTATATATATATATATATATATATATATATATATATATTAGGTACTACCAATTTTACCCTGTGAAATTTAACCCCCCCCCCCTATATTTAACACAATGAAACTTGCAGAAAAATTAATATTTTCTGGAAAAATTTTTTTTCCAATCAAAAGAAAAAAAACATTAAACAAACTCCTGATGATTTAAAAAAAAAAATTTTTTTAATTTTTTTTTTTTTAAAGAAATTCATTTTAAAGAGATTTTCAATCTTTTGTGTGCTTAAATATTTTTTTTTCCAAGTGAAATAAATTAAAAATTTTTTTGCATGAAAAATGAAATTTTTCACAGATATTTAAATATATATATTGGTGAGTTGGTCCTTGTTTGATACTAATTACAGTAGAAATAAAAAGATAAAAGACCGAAGTTGTAAATAGAGAAAAAAAAAAAAAAAAAAAAAAAATTGAAGTGGAATATTTTATAAGAAAATAAGTACCAAAAATCAGAAAATAAAATGTAGAAAAAATAATAAATGATAACTTTTTGGGAGATTTCTTTTTTACTCATTTTGATAATTATTTAATTGGCTATTATCTTATAAAAGAAAAAATTATACATCGATATTTTTTCTGCTTAAAAAGGGGGAGGGGGCTATATTTTCAATAGAGTTTTTCTTCAAAACGTATACTTTGTTTGACTAAAATAAGGTTACATTAAATTTGTAAACAAGCCCTTTATACAATTTGAAAAAAGACCAAAATGGTGAACGCGAATGAAATTGACCAAAACAAATCGTTTTAAATATATTAATAATAAACTGCATATGTAATGATATTTTCCTTTTTGTAATGATGGTCATTATGTTACTACTTACCATTTTAGACAAAAGTTTGACCTTAAATAATAGATTTAATTTTGATTTGTTTTTAAAATTTGTAGCAGACGAAAAATTGGATATACCTAATATACATGTTTGTATTTATGAATGTACATGTACAGTATATATACATTTGTATTTATGAATGTGTGTGTGTTTTTATAAATATATATGCGCTTGTATTATGAATGTGTGTGTGTATGCATATATATATTACATACTGACGGATTCACTTCCACTTTTTCTTCACGTTTGTGTGTGTGTGTATATATATATATATATATATATATATATATATATATATATATATATATATATATATATACACACACACACACATACACACACAGATGCTGATCAGTATACGTCTTGTGTCACTGATGCATAAAAATCTAAAAAAAACAAAAAAAAACGCTGTAAAATTGTATCAATGTGTCTCAGCGACCTTTTTTTCTTCCCCCACCATTTCCAGCTAACTGTAAATACATTTTTCATGGAAACGAATTACACTATATGGGGTACAATGTAGGGGTTAAACGGCTTTAGTTGTTCATAGATAAAAACTTTACAATTTATTAAGAAGCTTTAGTTGGGACCCATCCAAATCAGATCCATGAGTCAGGACGCACTTGATTAAAAAGCTATTAATATCACTGTGTATGTGCGTATGTATATATATATATATATATATATATATATATATGGTGATTGCCGCTTCTTGACAGAATAAGGCCATTTCTACAAGCAGTTCAATTGTGAGCAGTTGTGAGCGCGCAGATGGCCCACAGATCCAGCTTGTTTTTATGTACCCTGTCACACATATGAAACCCTCGACATACAGGCCCTGCCACACAGGTCAGACTTCAAATGTAGGAAATGTTTCCATGGCGTTCGTCATGTGTCGCTTCAGAATGGAGGGCTCGAGACACCTTACCTCAAACTTCTTACAGCTATCATTGACCTGTCTTTCCATGAGGATGTGTATCCAGCCCACCCCTTATGTCAATTGGTCCTTATAGCTGAAGCTGATTTTCGCAAGAGCATCGATGTCTGCCCCTTATTGAGATGCTTCTCTGTCACAATACCAGTACGTAGTTTGGGGTTTCCCAATCTTAAGAGATTGGGAGGTGTCCAGACATTCCAGGTGGCTATTCTTAGCATTGTTTTGTGTTGTAGTATTTTCTAGTTTTCGCCCAGCTAAAGTGGACAACCATCGAAGCGTTGGTTTCTGGCCAGCTTGATAGGTGAACCGGCATTTGTTTAGGTCACCTTTTCTAGACACTTCCCAAATGGCTGGGTGAACAGAGTTAACCAAAGGGCTGCTCATTCAACCTCGCCGAAGCACATTGCTGTTCAATCAGCGAGGAGGTGACGTTAAGTACAACACGAATCACGCTGTATGTAGATTCACATCTGCATGCTTCCATCCCGTCAGGCCTGCACACCTCACCCTTCCTCCATTATTCTGGAACTTGTAGAAATATCTGCACGTTTTTTGTTTTACGTTTATGTTGCGCGCTTGTGCGACATGCACCACATGCTCTCCTTCCCCAAAGTCACAAGTCTCCTTCCCATCAGTAACAAGCCGAGGCAAGATGACTGGGAGACTTTGGGGAACGCAGGTGGATGATCTGATGAGATCTACGGGTCCACCACACCGAGAAAAAAAAAAACTAAAAAAAAACAAAAAAAAACTAAGTTTTAACTTAGTATATGTCCAAAAGAACCATTTTGGATTATCGAGAATCAAACTCAAAATTAATTGTGTTAGAGTCTGAGTCTGAGATAAAACGCAAAATGCTACACATAAAATTCGATATATTAGCCTTTTCTATAAAGAAAGAAATATTAAAACAGCAACTTATCTGAAACCAAACTTTCAAAGTGCTTGTCCACTTCGCGGATTGTTGACTTCCTAGTGACTAAGTATGTCTTTTATTTATCTATTTTTTTTTCTTTTTACTTCTTTTCGCCGGGAGACTGCCGATATAGGGGGGGGGGAAGAAATCATTTAGAACAGAATAAAAAAAAATATATATATATATATACATACATATATAAATATATATATATATATATATATACATACATATACATACACGTTTGTATAAATACATGTTTGTATTTATGAATGTGTGTGTCTGAGTATATATATATATATATATATATATATATATATATTGTATATAATTTTATAAAAAAACGAAAACAAAAAAAAAGTTTCAGTTAAAATCAAACTTAACGGACCTAAATTAACAGAATTTTAAAAGCGAATTAAAAATAATCAAATCTATTATTTAAGGTCAAACTTTTGTCTAAATCGATAAGTAGTAACATAATAACCATCATTAAAAAAAGAAAAATATCATTACATATGCAGTTTATTTTTGATAGATTTAAAACTATTTTTTTTGGTCAATTTCGACGCGATCCGCCATTCAGCCTCTTTTTCAATGGTCTTAGGCGCTTGTTTACAATTTTAAAATAACATTTGGGATGGAAAATTTTTTTACCAAAAATCAGGTAATTATCCGATTTTAATAAAATTTTCAGTATTGATTTAACAAATAATGAATTTTATAATGCATCAGTTATTTTATTTCAAAACTTTAATTTAGTATTTTTGCTATGAAAAATTAATATATAAAATTCATTTAAAATAAAAATATTCGGATTTTAAGTTTAAAATGTTATATTTTTAGATTCTAAAAATAAATATCTACTTAATGCATACCTAATTTTTTTCGAAAAAGTATAAGTTTTGAAGAAAAACTCGATTGAAAATGTACCCCTCCCCTTTTTAAGCAGAAAAAACATTGACGTATAATTTTTTCTTTTATAAAATAATAGCCAATTAAATAATTATCAAATTGAGTAAAAAAGAAATCTCCAAAAAATAAATTATTTATTATTTTTTTACATTTTATTTTTCGATTTTCGGTACTTATTTTCTCATAGAACAGCAAGCGTAAAAAAATTTTTTTTGTTTCTATTCATAAGGGGGGGGGTCAAAATTAAGTGACCTGAAAAAATGAGAAAGTTTTGAAATAAAATAAATAATGCATTATAAAGATCATTCAGTGATAAATAAACACTGAAAATTTCATTAAAATCCGATAATTCCCTGGTTTTTGGTAAATTATTTTCTGTAGGGGGGCTAAAGTCATTTTGTCAAAAACGAATTTTAGGCTCATTTTGCCAGTAGCTAATATGCATTCATGAGAAAACACTACAAAGCTTATTTTCTATGATATATTACAAATAGCCAGACTTCTAGTAGAACACTAGGTCATGTATAACCACAAGATAAACCCCCTCCTCCTCCACGTCCTCATCCAAATCCTCCTCCTACGTAAAATACAGGCAAATAAATAAATAAATAGGATAAAATTGTTGACATACTTTAGGAGTTGCAGAGAATTAAGAAAAAAATAAATGAAATAAATAAATTTTCTTTTCTTTTTAGATTTTTTTTTTCTAATTTGAAGATTTTTTATTTATTTTTTTTTCCTCCAAAGATTTGAGATAGAACTATTTTTGATTAGACGAATCCAAACTTTTTTTTTGGGGGGGGGTAAGGAAAGTAAAACAAATGTCTAGAAATGAAGATTAGAGGACGGGTTAGCTCAGTCGGTACCCCCCCCGACACTAACGTTTTTCATGACCGTCCTGAACAAAAATTATCAACCGTCCCGAAAGGGGTTTGGACCGTCCTGAAATCAAAATATTTTTGTTTAATTCATTAGCATCATCTATACTTGTCAGTCATCAGTAGCATAATAACATGTAATAAAACATTAAGAAAAACTGAAGCAGTGATAATTCTGGATATCTGGACAAATAATCCATTTCCTAGTGTGTTTGGAGCTAAAAAAAAAAAAAAAAAAAAAAAAAAAAAAAAGAAAAAGAGTACTTTTTTACTTTAAGCTACCCTGAGAAGGGTTAGTAGTACATAATTCGGTCCTTTTAAACTATCTCCCGCCACCATTATTCATTACAGGGCTTTGAGAATAGACCTGCGGTCCCGTAGCCTCATTCTGAGGTCAGCATTCGGGCAATCACTGGACGGCCAATATTGGAATGTAGTACTAACTTTTAGGAAAATTTTTTACCGTCCCCGGCAAATTGTCCCGGACGACATATTTATCGTCCCCAGGACGACGGGACGGCGTTAATGTCGAGCCCTGACAGTCGGTAACGCATTCGGCAAGGAATCACAAGGTTTCTGGTTTGATACCGGCCCTTGCCAACTCATATGAGTAGCACAGGGATCTGTGCGGTAAAGTAAAGGGCTGACGGTATGTGTGGCGCTCCACCTCCGATGCAAAAATAATCTCCTTGGTCTAGTGCTAGTGAAAAGAGGATAGACTCCCTCGCTGATTGGCTGATACCGACTATAGGCCACTCCGATGACTTTACCTTTATAGATACACACACATTCTTATACACAATTACTAATATATATATATATATATATATATATATATATATATATATATACACATATACACACACACACACACAAACAACTATATATACAAATACTATATATATATACACACACACACACACTTATATATACAAATACTATATATGTATACTATAAAATAAAAACTTTATGCATCCATTGAAGGTATATATATATATATATATATATATATATATATATATATATATATATATTCCAATTACCGTCAAATTGGTAAGACAAAGCAACAAGTAGTCATAACTAAATACGAATCTATCTTGCTGCAATACTACTGCAAAATGCCAGGGTATTTATGAAGCCCCATAACATCATATAAACCAAGCAGCCAATCAGGACTCAAGGAATGGAATCACCCAAATACATGAATGGACTATTCCTGATTTCAATAAATACCAACTGTCTTGGGCACTAGTTCAGTTGTGCTTAGCCAGTTTCTGTTGTTCAAACCAACAGTATACTGACTGACTGGTTCAGTTGAGCTTAGCCAGTTGCTCTTGTTCAAACCAACAGTTTACTGACCGACTTCAATATGGTGCTGTGAACAGAATTCAGCCTAGCTGGATAGGAAAAGATTTTTATTGAGGCAGTGCTTAATGAACTGGGCATCAAGACTATGGGTGACATGCTGACTATACTAAAGCTAGCCAAGGAGTCCCCAGTGACACTCCCATCATCAGCTAATTATGCAAGAACACCAACTGTGAAACTTCAACTCAGTTTGGAAATGACCCCACAACAATTCAGGAAGTTCAGAATAGGCTGGGACATATTTACGAAAATGACCAATCTTCCTCCTACACAGACTAACATTCAGCTATACAATTGTGCTGATGACAAATTACTCAAGGTGTTGGTAATTGTATCCCATGGCAACACAGGCCCTCAGGGTTCACTAGACAACGATAGAGTTGCCCAAGCAATCCTCTAATACTGCAATACCCTCAATTCAAGGCATCGGTCTATCCCCAGCACAGTTGCTGCTCCACTGCCGGCTTTGAGATTCAATCCAGTTGAGACACATCCTCTACAAACCAGATCCTGAATGGATAGCTGTGGCACAATGTCGAGAGAAGAGCATTCGTCAACTGAACGCCCTGCTGACAGAAAGATACAACAGGCACACACACAATCCTGGCCTGCTACGGAGTGGCGACAAAGTAGCCATCCAGAGCCAATCAAACCACCGGTGGATGACTACAGGCACCATCATAGAAGTTCTCCCACATCGGCAATACCGAGTCAGAGTTGACGGATCGGGTGGGATCGTATTCAGAAACCACCACTTCCTGAAAAAGCTGATAACAAAACCCAAATCCACACCAATGGCTAGTGCTATGCTTGACCCCATTGGCTCCAACTCTAACATCCCACACTTGGCTCCAACTCTTCAACACTAGGGACCTGGCCTTACCCAATGTCACTCCGCCCCCTAAACCAATGAAACGAAAATACCCGTGCAAAGTTGCTCCCCTGTATACTCAATTTTCTTTTATAAATACATTTTTCTATTTAACCCATAGATGGGACCCTAACAGGTACTACCACTTCAGGTCAGAATGGACCAGGCAGCAATGGTGATGAAGGGGTGCTCAATATTCTCCAGACTTCTAGAACTGGAATCTCACCATAGATAGAGTTTAACATGATTCCCAGGACATGAAGACCCTCAGTCACCGCCTTCTAGCACCCATATGATAAAAAGAGTTGGTTTGGTTTTGGTTTGTTTTACAACATATCAATCTCAGTGGTTATTTAATGCCAATAAAGTTTTGAAATAAATTAATTCTTAATGGATACACAATTATTTTTTAATAAATACATTTTTCTATTTAACTCGTAGATGGGACCCTAACAGGTACTACCACTCCGGGTCATAGTGGACCAAGGAGCAATGGTGATGAAGGGGTGCTCCACATTCCCCAAACCTCCAAAACTGGAGCCTCACCATCAGATAGAGTTTAACATCATTCCCAGGACATGTAGACCCTCAGCCAACGCTTTTTGCACCCATATGATAAAAAGGGTTGGGGTTTGCCATAAGGGCCATAAGGTTGGGGCAATCATATAGGTGCTAGGGCTTGACATGACCAGTCGATTGATCGGATGCAGCCTCTCCGACTGCCCGTCTAGCCTAAGGGTCTAAGTGGAGTGTTGCATGTCATGGACTGCTCTATGTAATGTTCTATCCTCAAGCATCACAGGTCGCTACAAACGGCCAACAGGCGGCCCCATTGGGGTAGTATAACCTCTCTACAGAGGTGCAGTCGGAGCATTCTAACAAACCAACTAATTAACACATCTAGATCTGAAATTGGAAAGGTGAGTAAAGAGATTCTGGAGAAAGTCAATATCTTATTATAATGGAGATTGTGTGTTTTTCTGTCTGTAACCGAAACTATATTACTAATCGAGTCACAATTAGCTTAGTTATTTACATCACATTCTCCATGATTTTATTTATATTCAAACCTCAATTATTAATAAAATTGCTTCACCTTTTTATTAGTGTTGTCCATATCTACATACAAATAACATGCAATTGTATTTATATATACAAAAAATAGCAGTTTGCAGTGTGAATGGGAAGGCTAATATGCATATTGATATTAAAAATGTGATTTTATTAAATATGTGCTTAGTATTATTGATTTCTAACTGTTTGGTTTTATTTTAATGAATATAACTGTCATTTTATTCTTTATTCCCTAATTTAACTAAATAGTTAAATAAGTAAAATTCAGCAATGAAAGACGGGAGTGATGGAAGAGTAAGTTTCATTTCTATTTTTCTATTATACCCCCACCCTGTTACATATCTTTTTGTCTGCCTCTAATTTAAAATTAATACGATATTTCATTACATTAAAACTTAAATACTTGCACCCGGAGGGTGCATATATATTTGCTAGTAAAAATAATAATAAAATCCTTTTTTTCTGTGTAAATATATATACACATTAAATATCACCAGGGCTTTGTTTTTGAGAAAAAATAATATTTGATTTATATTTGTGAAGATGATTAAAAAATAAAATTTAAATGATAACAGCACGGATTTTTTTTTCATTTAATATTTTAGATAGTAGACATTAACATTTATTTTCAGAGTAGCTGGATCAATACAAGGTCTATTTTTTTTTTTTTTTTTTTTTTTTTTACATAGGGGCTTAAATGGGGCATCACACGAGGATTCAACTCAAGATTCAGTAATAATGGATCTGTGGGACTAACTTTTAAAAAATCCCCCTCAACCCAGGCGACACGGGGTAGCCACTGCTAGTACATGTATAAAGGGCAGTTGTGTGTATGAGTATATCTAGAGGAAACTTTAAAAATAAAACAATTAACGACAAAGTAAATATATATATATATACACATTAAATATCACCAGAGCTTGGTTTTTGAGCAAAAATAATAGATATTTTATTTATATTCGTGAAGATGATTAAAAAATAAAATTAAATGATAACAGCATAGAATTATTTTTTTGCATTTATTATCGTAAATAGTAGACATTAATTTTTCATTTTAGAGTGGCTGGATCAATGCAAGGTCCTTTTTTTTTACGTGGGGATTTTAATGGGGCATCCTGCGGAGAACTAACTCATGATTCAGTAATAATGAACCGAGAGACTAACTAAAAAAAAAATCCCCCTCTACCCAGGCAACGCCAGGTAGCTGCTGCTAGTACACAGGGCAGTTGTGTGTATATGTATGTCTGGAGGAAACTTCGAAAACATTAAATATCACCAGGGCTTGGTTTTTGAGCAAAAATAAACATTTGATTTTTATTCGTGAAGATAATAAAAAAAATGATGTTTAAATGATAACAGTATGGATTTTTTTTTCAAATGTTCCAGAGTTCAAAAAGAAGGTCCCGAGTCCGCAAGAAATACCTGAAGAAGGTCGGAAGGCATATCGGCCAAAACATTGTACAAATAGCAATGAAGATAAGGACAATAGTCTGAATATTCCAAATATACTTCTTTTTAACACATAGATGGGCCCGAAGTCAGAAAATGCCAATAGCTTTTCCTTCATGTTTTTCCATTGACCATTATTTAAAATCTACACTATTGTACATGATTAATAGGCTACCCATCAATTAAGTAACATGTAAAGACTAAAATCTTTATAACCTATAATGTTTTGTATCGCAATATGATATGATAAAATATATATTTCCCACCCCCACACAAGCAGGACGTGACACAAAGTCAATTTCTGAAGCTGAGTTCAACAGGTTTGAATTCAGAGTATTCCTTTTCCTAGACAGGTTGCCTAACCAAGGTTTAAGAGCCCAGTCTGCCCTACAATTTATCCATAGCTGGAAGTAGAATAGGATTCATACCTTTCCCAAGAGTATTAGCGTACTAAGTGAACTGCAATTACCATTCCAGGATTTGACTCGGGACAACGAGTCCATTTCCCATGATTTTAACCATTACACCATGCGCTTTCCAGGTATAATTGAAATATACACTACAAATAAGTTGGTTGGTTGGATTTTACATTATATCAACCCATATGCCAAAGACTTTTGTTTTTATTCATTTTTTGATGGGGACTGTAGAAGTTATCCTCCAGATATAGAAACAATATGATACTCACCATCGCAGTGGGGTTCTAACTACCATCAGTTAGCAGACGAAACAACAAGGCAAGCTGTAACTTAAATACAGTCCTTGCATGCTGCTGGCATATGCAAAGTGATGGCTGAAGAGTGGGTACTTATCCATGTTCTTAACTCACCTGAAATCCACCAGCCAATCAGAACTCAGGAAATGAACTTGCCTGAGTTCATAATGGAACAATCCAAAGCTCCATATAAGCCCTACCAAACTCTAGTTTGAGTCTTGCATTCATCTTGTAACAGAGTTGAATACTTTACACAAAATCCAACAGGGACTATTTTTTCTATTTAACCCATAGATGGGATCCAAACAGGTACTACTATTCCAGGTCAGAGTGGACCTGGGAGTAATGGTGATGAAGGAGTACTACACATTCCAAGAGCTCCAGAACTGGAACTTCACAATCAGACAGTTATCACTCACACAACAACAACATTATAATATATATATGGGTGTGTGTTGTGTGATACTCCAAAGTTTATATATATATATATATTATATATATATCATATATATATAAGTAAAGTCGACGGGGCGGCCTAAAGTCGGTATTAGCCAGTCAGGAGGGAGTCTATCCCCTTTTCAATAGCGTAGCTAGACCAAGGAGATTGTTTTTAACATCTGAGGTGGAGCCCACACCTACCATCAGCTCCTGTTACTTTACGCAAGTTCGGGGAACAGTATCGAACTAGGACCTTGTAGTTTTTAGCCGAACGCTCTACCGACTGAGCTAACCCGGCCCCTTAAAAAATATAAAAAAAGAAATTTGGTATGTACGTGTCGACTTATAAATGAGAGGTCATTCAGATTTGAAATCTCGCATTCTACTTGATATGCTTATAACTAAGAAACAAAATTTGGGTTTTGATTTTTATAAGTAAGCGATGTAATTCAATAATCAACAAAAAATTTTAAAATACAGTATACCATAACGGGTACTACACCATAACTTTGGGTCAGAGTGGACATAGGGAGTTATGGTAATGAAGGGTACTACACAATACCCCAGAGCTTCAGAACTAAAGCCTCACAACACAACACAGGACACCTCTTCTTGAGGGATTTCTTACCTTTACAGGGGATAGAATAGAAAATGATATAACTTAAGAAAAATTTGTTCTGTATAGGTTGGTTGGTTTGTTTTTGTTTTGTTTTACGGCATATCACTCGGTGGGTCATTTAATGCCGACAAAGTTGTCAATAAATTCATTCTTAATGCATAATACAATTTTGTTTATAAACTCATGTTTTTCATTTACCCATAGATGGGACCCTAACAGGTACTACCACTCTGAGTCAGAGTGGACCAGGGAGCAATGGTGATGAAAGGGTGCTCCACATTCCCCAAACCTTCAGAACTGGAACCTCACCATCAGATAGAGTTTAATGTCATACCCAGGACATGTAGACCCTCAGCCACTGTTTCTAGCATCCATATGATAAGAAGTATTGGGCGTTGCCACAAGGGCAATAGGGTTGGGAAAATCATATAGGTGCTAGGGCTTGACTGACCAGCGATTGATTGGAGGGGCCCTCTCCGACGCCGTCCTCCAAAGAAAAGCCTAAAGTGTAATATTGCAAGTCATGGCTACTCAGCCACCTGGGTTCTATCCTTAAGCATCACGGTCGACACCACAGCGCAACAGGTGGCCCTTTTGGGTGAGTCTTACCCCTCTGCAGAGGTGCAGTCTGCATTCTAACGCTCCAACCGAGAGGGGTTAAAAGGTTATTGGGGGTTATCTTTAAAAACGATAAATTAATAATAGATTGTATAGGTCAGATTTTTGTTTAAGTAAAAAGTAGTAACATAATGAGCATCAGTAAAAAAGCATAATGATATTACATATGTAATAAATTATTGATACAGTTTAAACATTAAATTCTGCCAAAAATTTATGAAAACGAACACTTGTCTGAATTAAAAATACATACAAACATGTTATTGAGATTTTAAACATTTATGCGAAGTCAGGTTTGTTTTATTCATTATTACTGGGTATTCAAATTATTTCTATATTTTTTTTAAATATCTTATTATAATGGAGATTGTGGGTTTGTCTATCTGTAACCGAAACTATATAAGTCACAATTCCCTTTGTTATTTACATAATATTCTCCATCATTTTTATTCTTATCTAAACTTCTATTTTAATAAAATTGTGTTATACATCATTATAACTATTGACCATATCTAGATACAAATGACAGGTAATTGTATTTATATATATGACAAAATAGCGGTTTACAGTGTGAATGGAAAGGCTAATTTTGCATATTGATATCAAAATTTTATTTTAATAAATATGTGCTTAGTTTATTGATTCTAATTGTTTGGTTTTATCTTATTGAATATGAGAAAAAATCTCGGGGATAAATCTTAAATGAAATCGACTAATAAGAAGAAATAACTATATTTCCTTTACTTCCAATTTTAACTAAATAGTTAAATTAGGGAAATTTACCAATGAAAAATGAGAGTAATGGAAGATGATGAAGAGTTCGTTTCAAAGTTGTTCTATTTTTTCAATCATACCCCCTCTGTTGCAAATCTTTCTATCTGCATTCTTATTTAGTTTCATTAGCCTTTCTAATTTAATATGATATTTTATTATATTAAAACTTAATACTTGCACCCGGAGGGTGCATATATTTGCTAGTATTTTTAAAATGCATTGTTTTTATTTCACCAATAGATGGGGCCTGGAGTGGTCATACTTGGTGGGCCTAACAAGTACTACCACTCCGGGTCAATGTGAGCTTGGGAGTAATGGCAATTGTAGAATACTAAGTCCAATTACCGTCGTGGCCGAGAGGTTAAGGCATTGGATTCGAAATCCAATGGATATTCCCTCACAGGTTCGAATCCTGTTGGCAGCGCCATATTGAAGTAAGTCAGTTAGGCTTGCCAGTCACATTGCTCAAACCAATTGTTGACTGTCTAACTGACTTACTTCAATAGCAATGAAGGGGTACTCCACACTTCCTAGAGCTCCATAATTGGAACCTCACCACTAGATTCAGTTTTACAACGGTGCATGCCATGGACTATTCTGCAAACACCTGGGTAGTCACCTACGGCCGACAGGTGGCCCAATTAGAAGGGGTTTTACTCAGCAGAGGTGCTGTCAGCATATTGTACAGCCTTAGTGATAGAGCTAAATAAATAAGCGACACATGTTTAATACTTAGCTCCTTTTAATTGTTACTTTTTAGGGATAAAAAAAGAAAATAAATTAACATTTTTTGTCACTTTAATGCAAAAGCAATTAGGAACTGAATTTAAGATTTTTTTCATATGTACTGAACAGTATTGAAGTCAGTCAGTCAGTCTACTATTGGTTTGAACAATGTGCTGGTCAAGACAACTGGTACTTATGGAATTAAGAACAGTCCACTCATGCATTTGGGTGATTCCTTTCTCCTGAGTCCTGATGGCTGCTTGGTTTGTATGATCCTCTGAAGCTCCATAAATCCTGCATTTTGCAGTGGTCTTTACAGGCAAACCAGAATCGTATTTAAGTTACGATTGCTTGCTGTCTTGTCAATTCGACGTAATTGGACTTAGTATGATTATTCTACAAACAGTTTATGAAAAATAGAATATTTCAAAACACTCAAAAGTTAAGGATAACATTTTTTTTTAATTCTATAAAATTATTTTACTTATTATCTCTCTAATCACTCATTAGCTGGTGTTTTTTTACTCACACACACACGCACATTATATATATATATATATATATATATATATATATATATATATATATATATATATATGTGTGTGTGTGTGTGTGTGTGTATGAGAGAGAGATAAGCCACAACACCAAGACTTGCAGCAACTGCCTTCTAGCACATATATGATAAAAGGGATTGGGGCTTGCCATAAAGGGCAATAGGTTGGACAATCATGTAGGTGCTAGGACTTGACATGACCAGCCGGTGATATCTCTGACTGCCCATCTAGCCTAAGTAAGGACAAAAGTGGAGTGTTCATGTCATGAATTGCTGCTCATCCACTAGTATTCCATCCTTAAGCATCATGGGTCGCCACCTACAGCCAACAGGTGGCCCCATTAAGCGGGGGGGGGGACCTTTCACTCTGCAAAGGTAAAGTTGAAGTACTCTAAAGCCCCAGACGAACAGGCTCTCCCAACAGGAGGGAGTATATTCATTTTTGCTAGCACTAGACCAAGGGAAACTGATTTTGCGGGGTGGAAGCCACACCTACTGTCATCTCCCAGATGATTGGAGGGGGGCATCTCTGACTGCCTGTCTAGCCAGTGAGGACCAAAGTGGAGTGTTGCATATCCTAGACTGCTAGGTTACCAGAGTTCCTTCCCTTAATAATCAGTGTTGCGACTCATGGACAACAGGTAGCCCCATTTGGAGGGAGGGGGAGAGGCATTCATCAGCAGTGTATACCTACAAATCTCCCCCCGAACAGAGGGAAGAGGACTCTGCGAGAGGTAACGAATCGATGCTGCCTAAAACGTCACATCATTTATAGTAAGTTGGCACTTATGATTGACAAGTTGATTTGGCGAGTTTCATGTGTGGCGTGTCCGGTTTGGCCTAGGGGTAGAGTCTCTGACTTTGCGTCCTGGTTCGCCGTTATCTCTTCGGGGGGGGGGGGGGGGGGGGGCGTAGGTATAACTGGCTGATGAGACCAAAATTAGGTTGAAACAGCTGTACAGTGTTTCCTCACGTCGCACATGGTATTCGCCGAATTTGCTTGTCATGATTAATTAAATATATATATATATATTATATATATAGTATATATATATATACAACACACACATCAACACATCACATATAATTATAATAATACACTTACGCTTGCACATTGACACACACACACACACACACAAGCACATTTTTTTTTCCCATTTACATAAATCTAGGATACAAAATAAATTTAATTATTATAAAAGTAAAGTTGTCGGGCGGCCTAATGTCGGTATCAGCCATGCAGCGAGGGAGTCTATCCCCTTTTCACTAGCGCTAGACACAGGAGATTATTTTAGTCTAGCTCCTCACTTTAACCACACAGATCCCTTTGCTACTCAGTACACGAGTTGGCGAGGCGGGTATCGAACTAGTAACCTTGTGGTTTTCTAGCCGAACGCTGTACCGACTGAGCTAACCGGCCCCTTTTAACATGTAATAATCACTAATAAATTTTATACACACGACCACACACCACATAACATTCACCATGTAATCAAAATATTGTACCAATAAAAAAAAATCTTTTATCAAAAATTATAATATAAACACTAAATAAAATAAAATATATAAACACTAAATAAATTCAAGCCATTCACATGCTTTTTTCTTTTTCAACTAGGTTTAAAAATATAAAACAAGAGGTTATTTATATTTTGAAATCTTGGCATACCACTAAATATGCTTATAACTAAGAAACAACACAATTTTATTTTTAATAATTAATCAAAAAGAGTCAGAGTGCAAAAAACAGGGGAGTCAGAGTTAGAGGTGCCAGAAATAATAATAGGCCTTATGTCTAACCCGGGTACGTGGTAAATAGATATGTAGATATGGCCAACAGTAATTAATAATGTAAAACAATTTTATTAATATTAAGGTTTAAATGAAAATAAAATCATGGAGAATGTTATGTAAATAACTAAGAGATTTAAGTAGTAATGTTGTTTCAGTTACTGACAGGAAAACACACATCTTCAATTGTAATAAGATTATTATTATTATTATATCAAAATCTTGCTATCATAAATTTTAAACTGTTACATTGATAAAGATACTTTAAAATATACGCTCCTACATTTGGGCACGGTGTTGTCGCAGTGATTAATCCACAGGGTTCATGGGAAGTTTCGGGTCTTCCAACATCAGACTTCCCTTGCCCTGCTGACCCTATAGAGTGATCCAAGCTCTGGTACAACATCAACAATAGCAGCTAAGGACTTTTGACATTGAAGACAATTTTTCTTTTTTTGGACGGTTGTAGAACTCTAAACCCATTTAAATACAAAGCACCGCGCATCTCTGATTGGTTGTTAGTAACAGCCAATCAGATGCGCGTACGTTTAAGAAATAAGACACACTGTACAATGAATTTGATTAACTTCTAAATTAAAATGTTAATAAATGAATAAAGAAATATTTAGAGAAGTTCCATCTGGCCCCGTGCAAGGGTCAGTGGCTTTGGCCTGGACTATTGATAAAATAACAAGTAATTGATCCCAGGGGGCAATTCCCCCCAGACAATCCTGCTTCCCTTGATTAAAAGGGACAGGGCATGGATTTATTGCCTCGATGCTGGAGGCACCACCCAAACACACTTATGGGGGAATGCCGACGGGATCAACATATCTTTTGGCAACCCGCCTCCTATGAACTCGGTTTGTGGGTGGTGTAGAAGTTATCCCCCAGATAACAAGAAAATAATATAAATACCCAACCCGTCGCCGTGGGATTCTAACTACCGTCCAAGTTAGCAGACAAGAACCAAATGCAAGCTGTAATTTAAATACAGTCCTTGCAAGCCGCTGGCACATTGCAAGATTGAGGGCTAAAGAGTGGGTACTTATCCATATCCTACTCATCCTGAATACCAAATCAGTCAATCAAAACTCAGGAAATGACTTGCCAGAGTTCATAATGGATAACCCAGGCTGCCGCAATATAAACCACCTGCCAACACTCTAGAGATAGTTTTTAGTCCAGCTTGTAACAGAGTTGAATACTTGACAAATCCAACAGTCTCACCATCAACAGGGCCTAACCCGTGTATGTGGAATATATATATATATATATATATATATATTAACACATAGTTGTTGAAGTTCAATTACCCTTGACGTTTTTAGTAACACTTAGTTGTGGTCCAATTGTACAAATAGAGCATTAGTGGTTTAGGTGTTGGTTTAAGACAGTTCGAATGACAGTATCTCTAGACTACAAGGTTCAATGGTCAAGAGCAAGCAGTAACATAGAATGATAATAACACAGCTCAAACACCTGTACCCCAACTATGGTTAGCAAGAATGAGAACAGGATCTCCTTCCCCCTGGACTGAATAAAGGAGGTCAAAGTTATGTGATGGGGCTCCTGAATTCGAAAGAGCAGTCCCGATGTCCGACAGAAAATACATGAGAAAGGCCATGAGACATCGACCGATGTTGTACAGATATAGAATGTGGACAATAGTACCGAATAATTCAAATAATACTACTTAGTTTAATATTTATATGTAAAATACATGTATCCAATTTAACGTTACTGAAGAATAATCAAGCTAGTTTCAGTTACCTTGAATTGGTAAGACACGGCAACAAGAAAAAGGAAACCGGGATTGTATGGAGTTACAACTGCTTGTTGCCGTGTCTAACAAATTTGATGGTAAGGAACTTAAGCTTGATTATTCTTCAGATTATAGTAATAACCACCCCCCCATTTCCTGGACACTATAAAAAAATTGGGGGATAGTACTGTATAAAAAAAAGCAACTAAGATACAAGGTACCACGCAGAAGTGTATCCAACGATCTCCCCCTACTGATGGGTAAAATCGTTGGGCAGAACTGGGCCCTTTAGCATTAACAGTATAACAAACTGTTTTAATAGGTTTGAAATTCGAGTTCTTTCTTCTCCTAACGGTTGCCTAACCAAGGTTAAAGACCCAGTGAAATAAATCACTAATTAGGACAGAGCCTAATTGTAGTAGTGAACCACCACAAGCAAGATTAACAGGTTTGAATGAAGAGTTTTCCTTCGTCCTAAGATTGGTTTTGCCTAACCAAGTTAAAGAGCCCAAGTGAAATAACGACAATTAGGAACAGAGCCTATTGTAGTAGTGACTGACCGCCAACAGAGATTGAATCAGTTTTTCATATATTGGTTTGCCTAACCAGTGGTTAAAGAGTTCAGTGAAATAAAAGACTGAGTAGGAACTCCAACTTGTAAATGGGTTTGACACAGGTTCGTTTTTACATGGGCAACACAAAATTGCATGCACGGATTCCCCTCAAGGGGTGGCCGCCTTCAGGCGCTGGGACAATAAACCAGCCCTGCCCCCTTTATCAAAGGGCAGTAATTGCCTGGGGGGATAGCCCCCTTGGAATGCCGCTATTAATTTACTCTATCAATCAGTGGCCGAAGCTCACTGGACCCTGGCTGAGCCCATATCTAGTGTAACCCAAGGAGTTTAACAGGTTTGGAATTCAGTTTTCCTTCTTCCTAGACTGGTTGGCCTAATGAGGTTAAAGTCTTTTAACTTTTGGATCAATTTTCTTTCTTCTGTGGTGTATAATTGGTTTACTATAAGGATTATTATTATTAGTTATTGAAACCTATAACTGTGAGCAATTTTTTGTTAAGAAAGTTCTTGAAGCTATAAATTGTTACTAAGGATTATTGTTTTACCTTGAACCATATAACTGTGAGCAATTCTATTTTGTAATTAAGAATAGTTACTTGAACTAAATGGTTTCTAAGGATTATTATTATAGTTATTTAAAACCATATAACTGTGGTGCAAATATTTGTATCACAAGATAAAGTTACTTGAAGCTATATTGTTTACTAAAGGATATTATTATTAGTTACTTGAAACCCATAAAACTGCTGGAGCAATTTATTTTGTATTAGAATAGTTACTGAAGCTATAATTGTTTACTAAGGATTTATTATTATTAGTTCTTGACATATAACTGTGAGCAATTTATTTGCTATTAGAATATTACTTGAAACCATATAACTGTGAGCAATTTATTGTATTACAGAATAGTTACTTGAAGCTATAATTGTTTACTAGGATTATTATTAAGTTCTTGATAACTACTCAGAACCAAAGCTACACATCAGTTAAATTTTGCGAAATCAGAAATCATTATAACTTAATTGGTTAACTTAAGATTTTTTGATAGCATTTTTAGATTCTATTGGGCTAAATGCTCTTGAAACCAATTTTTGGAGTAGGCGAATCTCTAGAATCATTTTACAACAGATAGATTTACAAGAAAAGTCGCATTTTTCATGACACCACCCAAATTTGGAATTATGTAATTCTAGAATATCGCATAATCCAATTCTAGGAATTTGGAAGCTCAAATTTGGGGGATTGGCTTATTTTAAGTAAGCCCACATGTACTAAATTCCAGGATTTTATTTCAATAAAAACTAGTCATCTTGATTTTGCATGATATTGAACATATTTTTGCAACAAAATGTGACTATTCGTGTATTGTTGATCCTGAGGATGGCCTATAGGTACCACATTTTCCCAAGTGAAATTTACCCCCCTCTAATATTTAACACTGAATTGCATAAGGTTAATATTAATCTGAAATTTTTTGTCCTATTCGAAGAAGAAACATTAAACATGATGATTTAAAAAATTTTTTTTTTTCAAAATAATGAACAACCAATGTTTTATTCTTTGCACTGTTAAATCAATTGAAATTTAACATTAGCCAAAAACAATTCTGACTGAGGCTTTTTAAAAAAATTTTTATGAACAATTAATTTATAGTCCCGATTTTCAAACAACAATTTCCAGAATTCCTACCTTTTAATGAATCAATATGTCTGATAGTTTTTCCTAAAATATATAGAGAATTTTTATGAGGTCTACCCCCCCCACACACAACACACTATGAAATATGAAACATGAACCGACAAAAAAACGATTTTTACTTTTTTCTATAAAGATAAGAGTTGAATAATTATATCAAAAGATTTTTATAAGTTCATGCGAGAGCTTTTTAGTAAACAGAACCATGAATACAGAATTCTGCTAAAAAATATCACAAAGGAAATTTTTATGTAAAAAAAAACAAAAAAAAAACTGTTTAATTATTTTTCAAGATACGCGGTGAAGTAATTTTTTTCCCAATCAGATAATTTGATCTTTGAATTAACTGTTTTTTTTCTTTAAACAACTCTTTATGTTCGTTATTTCTTTTTTTGCAAGATTTTTTTTTTTTAAAGGGGTTTAAAAATATTTACGTTTCTTCCTTCAATATGGCCTAAACTGATCACATGACTACTTTGGTGGTAGCGCGCCTACCGTCTATGAATCCAAATGTTTTTTTTTGTTTTTTTTTTTTAGTTCTAGGCTATAATTTTTCAATTCAACCTACAAAAATTAAAAAATTTTTTATTCTTTAGACAACCCCTAAATTCTTAATTTGGCTTTGTCGTTTGTTTATAAAAAAAACAAACAGAAAAAAAGAGTCGACCTTACAACACGAGAGTATACGATAGATTTATTTACTGCGGAGGACTCGAATTAATTAGTTCCCCCCTCGAAATAATAATAATAATGTAAAACATTTATTTTTGGGTAAGTTTCTATTTAAAATGCATAAATAAATGGTTTGGAATAATAATAATAATTAAATATAAAAGGGAGGCCTGTAATTTTAATTTTACCCTAATCTTAACCGGCAGATGTTATGGAATACGAAAATGAAAGTCCCAATGTATCTATTTTAATTTCTCAATTTGGGATTAATTTAATAATTTTAATAATGAACGCAAAACTCTAAGGAAAAATATAACTTAATACGGTTAATTTCATTTGAAGCTTTTTTCTTTTTTTTTTTTCCTAATTATAACGACGGTATTAATTGATGTTTTGTAGATTTAACGTTGTTGCGGCAAGTGATTCAGTTATACACATTTTTCAACCTCTCCAGATTTAAAAATGGCGCTTTTAGTTGTTTTATTATTAATTTTTATCTTCATTGTGACTCTGAAAATAGAAATATCGTAAATACTCAAATATTCCGTATAGGACTTGATAAGTTTATATGTTAATTCCCTTAAACATAACAACGCATGAGGTCGAAGAGTGACAACTGAGATCACTACGCAGCAACGTATTAAGTTGTTTTCATTAGAGTTGGATTCTTTTATTAAAAGTTGAGAAATTTAAAAAATATACATTGGATTTCATTTCATATTCCACTAACATCTGTCCGGTAAGATTAGGGTAAAAAACAAACAAATTTACAGTCTACCTTTTATCTAATATTATTATTTTTATTTATTTAGATTATTACAACATTTATTTATGTCATTAAAAACACACACACAAAATACAAAATAAATTCTTTATTATTCGATATGGTAACAACCAGCCATGATACTGACCCCTAAATCTTGTTACCCACATTTAACAAAAAAAAAACAAACCCCGGACTTTTAAGGCCAAAGACCCTTAGATAGAAATACTAACCCCAAAACAAACCCCTTAAAAAGAATCCCAATAAAATATAAGAAATTTTAGAAGTAAAACAAATCTGCAAAAGAAAAATAAAAAAATGTTTTGTCTTATTATTAATATTAAACCATATACACAAACTGGAGATTTAAAAAAAAAAATTACGTAATAACATAAACGGAGAAGGGGGATTATTATTATTTTGAACATTTTTAACCACGTCGCAGTATTGCGATATCTTTTTGAAGAATATATTTTATACATATATCGAAATAAATAATAAAAAAAGATACATAAATAAAAAATAAATTACAGAATATATGAATAGATAGAAATAAAATATAATAAAACATAAATTGAATAATAAAAAATAAATAA
The DNA here is from genome assembly GCA_023376005.1 of Doryteuthis pealeii. NCBI lineage: Eukaryota > Metazoa > Mollusca > Cephalopoda > Myopsida > Loliginidae > Doryteuthis > Doryteuthis pealeii. Next base: position 18,434,978 of record CM042178.1, read on the forward strand.
AATGTAAATTATATGAAAAAAAAAAAGTCGTTTTGAAATATTGAGAAAACAAATCAAAAAAAAATCCGTTTAATAAAATAACAAAATATTTGCCAATATGAGTCACGTTGTAAAAGGAGTAAAAAAAACACTAAAATTTATTCGGTATAAATACTACTACACCGCTTTTAATAGAACGAGCAACATTTGTAGTATTTGTCCTCAGTCTCATTCGGTCGGCTGCAAGCTGTGTCATGGTATTCCTTCAGTACCCCCCCAAATATTTGTAGAATTCGAAGTCGGGGTGGAAATCACTAATCACGGACCGAGCATTACAGTAAAAACGAAGAATACGCCACAACTGCGGAGGACTAAGACAACACACGGCCGACATGTTGGATGGACTTTGGCAATGGCGAAGAACAGATGCACGATGGAATCTTACAAGAGAAACAGGCGCGCGTGCTCGAGCGTTGCTCGCTGTGTTTGGATGGTTGGGTTTAACGGCATGTCAACCCTTTGTTGGGTTATTTTATGCGAAAACGGTTTTGTTTTTATTAATTTCTTGATGAGGATTAAAGATTCTTCTTTTTGATCAATTTTTAAAGCACATTTTTAAAGACTCTTTTTTTATCATTTTTTTTTTTCTAAGCCCATACATGAACCCTAATTGGAACAATTTACCCTCGTCAAGAGTCGAACCTGGAGTAATGGTGATGAAGGGGCCACTCCACACTCCCCAGATCTCCTAGAAGCGCGAACTTCACATTTGATGCAGTAGCCATGTGCAAAAAATTACCAAGGGGTAATATATATATAATATATATATATATATATATATATATATATATATATATATATATATATATATATTAAATTCTTAATTTTAAAACAATTACCAAAAAACAGGGAAATTTTCTGATTTTAATGAAATTTAACCAAATTATTTTCCAACGCTTAATTTTTATAATGATTAGCTTTATTTCATTAAATAAAAAAATGACTTTGAAAATATTTTTATCATGTCCGAATCGGGTGCGGTCAACATTTGACGATATTTTTTCTTGATTGATGCAAAAAAATCTTATCTAATGCTAAAATGGATCTATTTTTCTCCCCGTTAAGGTGTAAAAAAATAAATAAATAAATTAAAACAACAAAAAACAACAAGCTTTAATTTAAAAGTGCTTGTTTTTTCTTGTTTCTAACAACTTTAAATTCATACCGCTACTTAAAGATAAAAATTAAATTAAAAAAACAATTTTAATTTGTGATGAATCGAAATTTTGGAGGAATTTCCAAAAACAATTGACACTAGGGAATCGGGAGGGGTTCAGGGTTAACCCCCGAATTCCTGCTGATCCCACAACTAGGATTTTTTGGCGGGGTGGGGGTGGCCCAAACAAAATCTTATTATAATTGGGAGATTATGTGTTTTTCTGTGTGTACCGAAACATATTACTACTCAAGTCACAAATTTCCTTAGTTATTGTCATCACATTCTTCATGATATTAATTTCATTAAATTCTACACATTGTTCTAATTATTAATAAACTGTTGCCACGGAATACTTTTTTGGTGACGCGTCAACTGCCTGACGCTCGAGCCAGCCAATTAGCCCCGCCCACGATTTTTATAGCCCCGCCAACAAATCTTAAGAAAAGGAAGATTCGTACTTTTCAAAGAGTACAGTTTATTTATTACTTTTAAAACGTAATATTTTTTACGCTTAGAAATTGGAAAGTTTTAATTAAAACAACTTTGAATCATGTTAAATTTAGAGTTCTACAAACATTTTTCTTAATTATTTGAATATGCAAAATGAATCTTACATCCCTTTTTTTTTTTTTTACAAATCAAACAATCATTTCATGTTTCCCCCACGCAATTAAATTTTAAGAACATCTTTAAGTTAAACTATTTAAAACTATTATAATTATTAAACTTATTAAAAAACAAAAACAAAAAATAAATTTTTCTGAAAAAATTGGAAGAATTTATTTTTTTTACTAATTTAAAACCAGAAAACATCGAATAACATAAAATTTTAAAGTTTTACAAAGGTAATCTCAAAAAATTATTTAGGATTTACGTTTTATATTAAAAACACAAAAACAAAACAATTACAAGTTATGTACCATTTTACTTAAGCGATTAAATAAAAAAAACAAGTTTCTCCCGCCCAAAGCAAATCAAAACTTTACAGGGCTGGCACCTTGCTGCTATTTACGTTTTAATATTAAAACACAAAAACAAAACAATTACAAGTATGTACCATTTTTACTTCAAAAAATTATTTTCAATGTCATAAAATTTCCGAATTATTATTTTTTGTTTAACTCAAAGATCTTCTTAATGTAAAGATACGTGGCATATCTTATTATTATTGGAAGATTGTGGGTTTGTATGTCTGTAACCGAAACTATATTACTATACCAATGTCACAATTTCCCTTTTGTTATTACATCACATTCTCCATGATATTATTTTTATTTAAACCTCATACTAAGAACATGCAATTGTATTATATACACAACAAAATACGGTTTACAGTGTGAATTGGAAGGCTTTGCATTTCGATCTTTAAAAATGTGATTGTAATACATATATGCTTAGTATTATTGGTTTTCTAATTTTTTTTTTATATTAATGAATATGAGCAAAAAATCTCGGGGCATAAATGCTTTAAAAAGCAATCCATTGACAAGAAGAAATAATTGAATGTTATCTTTACTTCTTATTTAACTAAATAGTTGTTAAATTAGGGAAAACTTACCAATGAAAACGGAGTAAAGGGAAATGATAGAAGAGTTTAGTTTCAAAGTTGTTCTATTTTGTCAATCATAACCCCTCTGTTCCAAATATTTTATCTTAATTTCTTATTAAATTTCATTAACCTTTCTAATTTAAAATATGATATTTTTATTATATCAAAAACTTAAATTACTTGCACCCCGGAGGGTGCATATATTTGCTAGTTCAAATAAAACAAAGAAAAAAAATGTTTGTTTAGAACCCTAAATTTCACATGATTTCGTGCGTCGTACTTTTGAAAACATTACGAGGCTGGCACCTGCTGCCTATTTACGTTTAATATTTAAAAAAAAAACAAGAAAACCAAAACCAAAAACCAATCCAAGTTGTTTACCTTTTACTTCAAAAATTATTTTCAATTCATAAATTTTCAGAATTTCCGTAGTTTATTTATTTTTGTTTTATTTTTAAATAAAGTTTTAACCTTCAAAGAATCTTAAAATTTATCGAGTGAGGGGAAACATGAAAAATGATTGTTTATTAATGATTATTTTCAAAAAAACAAAAAAAAAAAAGTAAAGATTCGTGGCATATTCAAATAACCAAAGACAAAAATGTGTAGAACCGTAAATTTACATGATTCAAAGTTGTTTTATTTAAAAATTTCAATTTTTGTTAAGCTAAAACATATTATGTTTTTAAAAGTAAAATATTGACCGTACTTTTGAAAAGTACGATCTTTTTTTTCAAATAAGATTTGTGGCGTGTATTAAGATATTTTAGTTTTTATTGGAATTGAATTTTTTATTTACTAATTTAAAAACAGAAAACATCGAATAACATAAAATTTAAAGTTTACAAAAGTTAAACAAAATTACATTTAATGATTTAAATAAAAAACAAGTTTGTCCCCATTCCCAAAACCAAATCAAAACGTTACGAGGCTGACACCTGCTTGCTATTTACGTTAATATGTAAAACACAAAAACAAAACAATTCCAATTATGACCATTTTTACTTCACGAAAAATTATTTTCATTCATTAAATTTCAGAATTTACGTAATTTATTTATTTTTGTTTTGTTTTTTAATAAGTTTATAATTATAATAGTTTTATAACTTGAACTCAAAGTGTTCTTAAAAATTATTGCGTGAGGGAAACATGAAATGATTGTCTTGATTTGTAAAAAAAAAAGGAATGTAAAGATTTCGTGCATATTCAGAATAAATTAAAGAAAAAATGTTTGTAGAAACCCTAAATTACATGATTCAAGTTGTTTTAATTAAAAACTTTCAATTTTCTAAGCTTAAAAAAATATTACATTTTAAAAAGTAAAATAAGATTTTCGTCTGGTCGTATTTTTGTCTTTTATCAAGAAGTTGTGGGCGTGTTGTATTTTTTGTTTGTCATAAAAATCTGTGGGCTAATTTGCTGGACTCGAGCGTCAGGCAGTTATGGACCCGAATACCAAAAAAAGTATACCGCGGACAGCCACAAGCCGAGATCATGGGTGGCGGGTGAAAAAATTGCGTCGAATCCCGGTCGGCATTCCCCTTCAAGGGGGCGCCTTCAGGCGCTGTGGCAATAATCCCAGCCGCTGCCCCTTAAATCAAGGGGGCACGTGTTGCCTGGGGGGGATGGCCCCCGGGATCGACGCTATTAACTTCGTAAGATCCAGGGCCGAAGGCCACTGGACCCGCTGGCGTTGGCCAGAATTTACATAGTATTTTACCGCGTACCCCACGTACGGGTTAGGCACAAAGTCCCTATTAACGTGGGACACCCACAAGCCGAAGCTCATTGGAGTGGCAGGTGAAAAATTGCTCGATCCCGCGGCATTCCCCCTCAAGGCGGGTGCCTCAGGCACTGGGCAAATAAACCAGCCCTGCCCCTTTTAAATTCAAGCGCGGCAGTGTTGCCTAGGGGATGGCCCCTGGGATCGACGTATTAATCGTGAAATCCAGGGCCGAAGCCACTGGACCCCTGCATTGGCCAAGATTTACATATTATCAACATGCAATATATTTATATATACAACAAATGAGCGGTTTACAGTGTGATGGAAGGCTAATTTGCATATTGATATTAAAAAATGTTGATTTTAATAAAATATATGCTTATATTATGATTTTTAACTGTTGGTTTTATTTTTAATGAAATAAAGCCAAAAATCTCTTCAATGAATCTTAAATGAAAATCATTAACAAGAAAAAATAACTGTCAAATTTTATTCTTTACTTTGCCTCTTTTAACTAAATACTTAAATTAGAAAAAAAATAACAAATGAAAGACGAGAGTGATGGAAGAGTAAGTTTCAGTTGTTCTCCTATTTTCTATTATACTCCCTCTGTTTCAAATCATTTTATCTGCATCTTATTTAGTTTCTAATTTAATACCAATACTTTTATTACATTAAAACTAGATACTTGCACCGGAGGTGCATATATTGCTAGTACATTGTAAAATATTTTTTATTTAATGAAAAAGGACAAGAAACTGAATTAATTCTAATGAAAAAAAAAAATTGCCATTTTTCTCAAAGAGAAGAGAAACAAATGAGAATTTTGTTTGTGTAATTTTGAAGGATTTTTTTCATTTTTCGAAAAATAAATTTGTAGAAAAATTTCAGGAAAATCTGAAATCTATCCAACAGTTTTGTTTAGAAGGAGGGAAAAATTGTTTATCTTGAAAATTGATGAAAAAAAGATTATTATTTTTTTTTGTTGCTCACCACACACACACACACACACACATATATAATTTATAGGGACTAGCAAAACAGAGGCTAAAATTCGTTTTGACAAAATGACTTTAGCCCCCTTACAGGGAAAATGAATTTACCAAAAATCCATGGAATTATCGGATTTTAATGAAATTTTTCAGTGTTTATGTATCAATGAATGATCTTTATAATGCATTATTTATTTTATTTTAAAAACTTTCTCATTTTTTTCAGCGTCACTTAATTTTGACCCCCCTTATGTTGGGGGCGTACATGTGCTTCCAAGTTGGTCCTTAACTTTTGATACTAATTACAGTATAAATAAAGAGATAAAAGACCGAAGTTATGAATAGAAACAAATAAAATTTTTTTACGGTGGAGCTCCTAAATGAGAAAAATAAGTACCGAAAATCGAAATAAATGTAAAAAAAAAAAAAATAAAATAATTTTTAGGAGATTCTTTTGTACTCATTTCCATAATAATTTAATTGACTATTATCTATGTAAAAAAAATTATATATCGATATCTTTTTCTGCGAAAATTAGAATTTTTCTGTTCAAAAGTTATTACTTCGTGAGGTATATTTTTACGTTTTCTAGAACATAAATAATCTACTTTAATGCAAACCTTACTTTATAACTCACGAAGTAATAACTTTTGAAGAAAAATTCTATTTTCGCAGAAAAAATATCGATTATATAATTTTTTTTAAATAAGATAATAGTCAATTAAATAATTATGGAAAATGAGTACAAAAGAAATCTCCTAAAAAAATTATTTTATTTTTTTTTTTTACATTTTATATTTCGATTTTCGGTACTTATTTTCTCATAGGAGCTCCACCGTAAAAAATTTTATTTGTTTCTATTCATAACTTCGGTCTTTTATCTCTTTATTTTATACTGTAATTAGTATCAAGTTAGGACCAACTTGAAGCAATGTTACGCCCCCAACATAAGGGGGTCAAAATTAAGTGACCTGAAAAAAATGAGAGAAAGTTTTAAAATAAAATAAATAATGCATTATAAAGATCATTCATTGATACATAAAACACTGAAAATTTCATTAAAATCCGATAATTCCCTGATTTTTGGTAAATTATTTTCTGTTAAAGGGGCTAAAGTCATTTTGTCAAAAACGAATTTTAGCCTCTGTTTGCTAGTCCCTAATATATATATATATGTGTGTGTGTGTGTTGTGTGTGTGAGCAACAAAAAAAAAATAATAATCTTTTTTCATCAATTTCAAGATAAACAATTTTTCTCTTTAAACAAAATTGTTGGATAGATTTCAGAATTTCCTGAAATTTCTACAAATTTATTTTTTCGGAAAAAATGAAAAAATCCCTTCAAAATTACACAAACAAAATTCTCCTTTGTTTCTCTCTCTCTTTGAGAAAAATGCAATTTTTTTTCAATTAGAAATGATTCAAGTTTCTGTCCTTTTTCATTAATACAAAATATTTTACATGTACTAGCAAATATATGCACCCTCCGGTGCAAGTATCTAAGTTTTAATGTAATAAAGTATTGTATTAAATTAAAAACTAAATAAGAATGCAGATAAAATGATTTGAAACAGAGGGGAGGTATAATAGAAAAATAGGACAACTGAAACTTACTCTTCCATCACTCTCGTCTTTCATTGTTATTTTTTTCTAATTTAAGTATTTAGTTAAAAGAGGAAGTAAAGAATAAAATGACAGTTATTTTTCTTGTTAATGGATTTCATTTAAGATTCATTGAAGAGATTTTTGCTTATATTCATTAAAATAAAACCAAACAGTTAAAAATCAATAATACTAAGCATATATTTATTAAAATCACATTTTTAATATCAATATGCAAATTAGCCTTCCCATTCACACTGTAAACCGCTATTTTGTTGTATATATAAATATAATTGCATGTTGATAATATGTAAATCTGGCCAATGCCAGGGGTCCAGTGGCTTCGGCCCTGGATCTTCACGAGTTAATAGCGTCGATCCCAGGGGGCCATCCCCCTAGGCAACACCTGCCCCCTTGATTTAAAGGGGCAGGGCTGGGTTTATTGCCCAGTGCCTGAGGCACCCCCCTTGAGGGGGAATGCCGACGGGATCGACGCAATTTTTCACCTGCCACTCCATGAGCTTCGGCTTGTGGGTGGTCCCACGTTAATAGGGACTTTGTGCCTAACCCGTACAAGTGGGGTACGCGGTAAATACTATGTAAATCTGGCCAACGCCAGGGGTCCAGTGGCTTCGGCCCTGGATCTTTACGAGTTAATAGCGTCGATCCCAGGGCCATCCCCCCAGGCAACACCTGCCCCCTTGATTTAAAGGGGCAGGGCTGGGTTTATTGCCCAGCGCCTGAGGCGCCCCCCCTTGAGGGGGGAATGCCGACGGGATCGACGCAATTTTTCACCCGCCACCCATGAGTCTCGGCTTGTGGCTGGTCCGGGTAATACTTTTTTGGTACGGTCAACTGCCTGACGCTCGAGTCCAGCAATTAGCCCACAGATTTTTATGAAAACAAAAATACAAACGCCCACAAATCTTGATAAAAACAAAAATACGACCAGGACGAAAATCTTATTTTACTTTTAAAATGTAATATTTTTTTAGCTTAGAAAATTGAAAGTTTTAATTAAAACAACTTTGAAATCATGTAAATTTAGGGTTCTACAAACATTTTTTTCTTTAATTATTTTGAATATGCACGAATCTTTACATTCCTTTTTTTTTACAAATCAAACAATCATTTCATGTTTCCCCTCACGCAATAAATTTAAGAACATCTTTGAGTTAAAACTTATTAAAAACTATTATAATTATTAAACTTATTAAAAAACAAAACAAAAAAATAAATAAATTACGTAAATTCTAAATTTATGAATTGAAAAAATAATTTTTGAAGTAAAAATGGTACATAATTTGGAATTGTTTTGTTTTTGTGTTTTAATATTAAACGTAAATAGCAGCAGGTGTCAGCCTCGTAACGTTTTGATTTGTTTTTGGGGGATGGGGACAAACTTGTTTTTCATTTAAATCATTAAATAATTTGTTTAACTTTGTAAACTTTAAAATTTTATGTTATTCGATGTTTCTGGTTTTAAATTAGTAAAAAAAAATTCAATTCAAATGAAAAACTAAAATATTATACACGCCCACAAATCTTAATGAAAAAAAAAGATCGTACTTTTCAAAAGTACGGTCATATTTTACTTTTAAAACATAATATTTTTTAGCTTAAAAAAATTGAAAGTTTTAAATAAAACAACTTTGAATCATGTAAATTTACGGTTCTACAAACATTTTTTCTTTGGTTATTTGAATATGCACGAATCTTTACTTTTTTTTTTTTGTTTTTTAGAAATAATCATTAATCAAACAATCATTCATGTTTCCCTCACTCGATAAATTTTAAGATCTTTGAGTTAAAACTTTATAAAAAATAAAACAAAAAAATAAATAAACTACGGAAATTCTGAAATTTATGAATTGAAAATAATTTTTGAAGTAAAAAATGGTAAACAACTTGGAATTGTTTTGTTTTGGTCTTGTTTTTTTTTTAAATATTAAACGTAAATAGCAGCAGGTGCCAGCCTCGTAATGTTTTCAAAAGTACGACCACGAAATCATGTAAATTTAGGGTTCTACAAACATTTTTTTCTTTAGTTATTTGAACTAGCAAATATATGCACCCTCCGGGTGCAAGTATTTAAGTTTTGATATAATAAAATATCATATTAAATTAGAAAGGTTAATGAAATTTAATAAGAATTAAGATAAAAATATTTGGAACAGAGGGGTTATGATTGAAAAATAGAACAACTTTGAAACTAACTCTTCTATCATTTCCCTTACTCCCGTCTTTCATTGGTAAGTTTTCCTAATTTAACTATTTAGTTAAAATAAGAAGTAAAGAATAACATTACAATTATTTCTTCTTGTCAATGGATTGCTTTTAAGATTTATCCCCGAGATTTTTTGCTCATATTCATTAATATAAAACCAAAAAATTAGAAACCAATAATACTAAGCATATATGTATTAAAATCACATTTTTAAGATCGAAATGCAAAGCCTTCCAATTCACACTGTAAACCGCTATTTTGTTGTGTATATAAATACAATTGCATGTTCTTAGTATGAGGTTTAAATAAAAATAAAATCATGGAGAATGTGATGTAAATAACAAAGGGAATTGTGACTTGTATAGTAATATAGTTTCGGTTACAGACATACAAACCCACAATCTTCATAATAATAAGATATGCACGTATCTTTACATTTAAGAAGATCTTTGAGTTAAAACAAAAAATAAATAAATTACGGAAATTTATGAATTGAAAATAATTTTTGAAGTAAAAATGGTACATAACTTGTAATTGTTTTGTTTTTGTGTTTTAATATTAAACGTAAATAGCAGCAGGTGCCAGCCTCGTAAAGTTTTGATTTGCTTTGGGCGGGACAAACTTGTTTTTTATTTAAATCCTTAAAGTAAAAATGGTACATAACTTGTAATTGTTTTGTTTTTGTGTTTTAATATTAAACGTAAATCCTTAAATAATTTTGTTTAACTTTGTAAAACTTTAAAATTTTATGTTATTCGATGTTTTCTGGTTTTAAATTAGTAAAAAAAAAAATTCTTCAATTTTTTTCAGAAAAATTTATTTTTTGTTTTGTTTTTTAATAAGTTTAATAATTATAATAGTTTTAATAAGTTTTAACTCAAAGATGTTCTTAAAATTTATTGCGTGAGGGGAAACATGAAATGATTGTTTGATTTGTAAAAAAAAAAAAAAGGGAATGTAAAGATTCGTGCATATTCAAATAATTAAAGAAAAAATGTTTGTAGAACTCTAAATTTACATGATTCAAAGTTGTTTTAATTAAAACTTTCAATTTTCTAAGCTAAAAAATATTACGTTTTAAAAGTAATAAATAACTGTACTTTTGAAAAGTACGATCTTTCTTTTCATTAAGATTTGTGGGCGGGGCTATAAAAATCGGTGGGCGGGGCTAATTGGCTGGACTCGAGCGTCAGGCAGTTGACCGTACCAAAAAAGTATTACCGTGGCCAACAGTATTAATAATATAGAACAATTGAGATTTAAATGAAATTAATATCATGAAGAATGTGATGACAATAACTAAGGAAATTGTGACTTGAGTAGTAATATAGTTTCGGTTACACACAGAAAAACACATAATCTCCATTATAATAAGATTTTGTTTGCCACCCCCCACCCCGCCAAAAAAATCCAGTTGTGGGATCAGCAGGAATTCGGGGGTAACCCTAACCCCCTCCCGATTCCCTAGTGTCAATTGTTTTTGGAAATTCTCCAAATTTCGATTCATCACAAATTAAAATTGTTTTTTAATTTAATTTTATTTTAAGTAGCGGTATGAATTTAAAGTATGTTAAGAAAAAGAAAAAACAAGCACTTTTAAATTAAAAGCTTGTTGTTTTTTGTTGTTTATTTATTTATTTATTTTTTACCTTAACGGGGAGAAAAATAGTCCATTTACATTAGATAAGATTTTTTTGCATCAATTCACAGAAAAATATCGTCAAATGTGACCCCACCCCGATTCGGACATGATAAAAATATTTTTTCAAGTCATTTTTTTATTTAATGAAATAAGCTAATCATTATAAAAATTAAGCCGTTGGAAAATAATTTGGTTAAAATTTCATTAAAATCAGAAAATTCCCTGTTTTTGGTAATTGTTTTAAAATTAAGAATTTAATATATATATATATATATAATATATATATATATTATATATATATATATATATATATATATTATCTCCCTTGGTAATTTTTGCACATGGCTACTGCATCAAATGGTGAAGTTCCGTTCTAGGAGCTCTGGGGAGTGTGGAGTGCCCCTTCATCACCATTACTCCCAGGTTCACTCTGACGAGGGGTAATTGTTCCAATTAGGGTCTCATGTATGGGTTAAATTGATAAAAAAAAGAGTCTTTAAAAATGTGTTTAAAAATTGAGTCAAAAAGAAGAATCTTTAAGTCCTCATCAAGAATTAATAAAAACAAAACCGTTTTCGGCATAAAATAACCCAACAAAGGGTTGACATGCCGTTAAACCCAACCATCCAAACACAGCGAGCAACGCTCGAGCACGCGCGCCTTGTTTCTCTTGTAAGATTTCCCATCGTGCATCTGTTCTTCCGCCATTGCCAAAGTCCATCCAACATGTCGGCCGTGTGTTGTCTTAGTCCTCCCAGTTGTGGCCGTATTCTTCGTTTTACTGTAATGCTCGGTCCGTGATTAGTGATTTCCACCCCCCGACTTCGAATTCTACAAATATTTGGGGGGGTAATGAAGGATACCATGACAAGCTCAGCCGACCGAATGAGACTGAAGGACAAAATACTTACAAATGTTGCTCGTTCTATTAAAGCGGTGAGTAGTATTTATACACGAATAAATTTTAGTGTTTTTTTTACTCCTTTAAAAGTGACTCATATTGCAAATATTTGTATTTTATTAAACGGATTTTTTTTTTGATTTGTTTTCTCAAATATTTCAAAACGACTTTTTTTTTCATATATATTTACATTTTATTTATTTTTTATTTATTCAATTTATGTTTTATTATATTTTATTTCTATCTATTCATATATTCTGTATTATTTTATTTATGTATCTTTATTTTATTTATTTATTTCGATATATGTATAAAATATATTCTTCAAAGATATCGCAATATGAGACGTGGTAAAAATCGTTCAAAATAATAATAATCCCCCCTTCCTCCGTTTATGTTATTACGTAATTTTTTTTTTTTAAATCTCCAGTTCTGTGTATATGGTTTAATATTAATAAAAGACAAAACATTTTTATTTCTTTTGCAGATTTGTTTTAACTTCTAAAATTTCTTAATATTTTATTCGGGGATTCTTTTTAAGGGGTTGTTTTGGGGTTAGTATTTTATCTAAGGGTCCTTGGCCTTAAAAGTCCGGGGTTTGTTTTTTTTTTTGTAAAATCGTGGGTAACAAGATTTAGGGGTCAGTATCATGGCTGGTTGTTACCATATCGAATAATAAAGAATTTATTTTGTATTTTGTGTGTGTGTTTTTTAATGACATAAATAAATGTTTGTATAATCTAAATAAATAAAATAATAATAATTTAGATAAAAGGTAGACTGTAATTTGTTTGTTTTTTACCTAATCTTACCGGACAGATGTTAGTGGAATATGAAATGAAATCCAATGTATATATTTTTAATTTCTCAACTTTTAATAAAAAATCAAACTCTAATGAAAACAACTTAATACGTTGTTGCGTAGTGATTCAGTTGTACACTCTTTTGACCTCATCGTTGTTATGTTAAGGGAATTAACATTATAAACTTATCAAGTCCTATACGGAATATTTGAGTATTTAACGATATTTCTATTTCAGAGTCACAATGAAGATAAAAATTAATAATAAAACAACTTAAAAGCAGTCCATTTTTGAAATTCTGGAGGTGAAAAATGTGTATAACTGAATCACTGCGCAACAACTTTAAATCTACAAAACATCAATTAATGCCGTCGTTTAATTAGAAAAAAAAAAAAAAAAAAAAAAGCTTCTAAATGAATTAACGTATTAAGTTATATTTTCCTTAGAGTTTGGTTCTTATTAAAATTATTAAATTAATCCCAAATTGAGAAATTAAAAATAGATACATTGGACTTCATTTCGTATTCCACTAACATCTGTCCGGTAAGATTAGGGTAAAATAAAATTACAGCCTCCCTTTTATTTAAATTATTATTATTATTCAAACATTTATTTATGTCATTTTTAAAATAGAAACTCTACCCAAAAATAAATGTTTACATTATTATTATTATTTCGGAGGGGGGAACTAATTAATTTCAGTCCCGCAGTAAATAAATCTATCGTATACTCTCGTGTGTAGGTCGACTCTTTTTTTTCTGTTTTGTTTTTTTAAACAAACGACAAAGCCAAATAAAATTTAGGGGTTTGGTCTAAAAATAAAAAAAATTTTTTAATTTTTGTGAGGTTGGAATTAGAAAAATAATAGCCTAGAACTAAAAAAAAAAACAAAAAAAAACATTGATTCATAGACGGTTAGGTACCACCAAAGTAGGTCATGTGATCAGTTTAGGCCATATTGAAGGAAGAAACGTAAATATTTTTAAACCTTTAAAAAAAAAAAAATCTTGCAAAAAAGAAATAACGAACATAAAGAGTTGTTAAAGGAAAAAAACAGTTAATTCAAAGATCAAATTATCTGATTGGGAAAAAATTACTCACCGTTATCTTGAAAAATAAGTAAAACAGTTTTTTTTTTGTTTTTTTTTACAAAAAATTTCTTTGTTGATATTTTTTAGCAGAATTCTGTATTCATGGTTCTTTTACTAAAAAGCTCTCGCATTGAAACTTATAAAAATCTTTTGATATAATTATTCAGACTCTTATCTTTATAGAAAAAAGTAAAAATCGTTTTTTGTCGGTTCATGTTTTCATATTTCATAAAGTGTGTATGTGAGGGGGGGGGGTAGACCTCATAAAAAATTCCTCTTATATATTTTAGGAAAAAACTATTTCAGACATATATTCATTAAAAGGTAGGTAATTCTGGAAATTGTTGTGAAAATCGGACTATAAATTAATTTTTCATAAAATTTTTTTTAAAAAGCCTCTAGTCATAACTTGTTTTTGGCTATGTTAAATTTCAATTGATTTAACAGTGCAAAAATAAAAACATTGTTGTTCATTATTTTTGAAAAAAAAAATTTTTTTTAAATCATCATGTTTAATGTTTCTTCTTTCGAATGGACAAAAAATTTTCAAGATAATATTAACCTTTATGCAATTTTCATTGTGTTAAATATAGAGGGGGGTAAATTTCACTGGGAAAATTGGTGGTACCTATAGGCCATCCATCAAGGATCAACCAATACACGAATAGTCACTATTTTGTTGCAAAAATATTTAAAATCATGCAAAAATCAAGATACTAGTTTTATTGAAAAAAATTTTCCTGAAATTTTTGTACATGTGTGGCTTATCTTAAAATAAGCCAATCCCCCAAATTTGAGCTTCCAATTCCTAGAATTGGAGTTATGTCGATTTCTAGAATTGACATAATTCTCAAAATTTGGGTGGGGTGTCATGAAAAATGGCGACTTTTTGTAATCTATTTCTGTTTGTAAAATGAGTTCTAGAGATTCCCTACTCCTAAAAATTGGTTTCTAAGAGCATTTTAGCCCAATAAATCTAAAAATGCTATCAAAAAAGTCTTAAAGTTAACCAATTTTAAGTTATTAATGATTTCTGATTCGCAAAATTTTAACTGATGTTGTAGCTTTGGTTCTGAGTAGATATCAAACTAATAATAATCCTTAGTAAACAATTATAGCTTCAAGTAACTATTCTTAATACAAATAAATTGCTCACAGTTATATGGTTTCAAGTAACTATTCTTAATACAAATAAATTGCTCACAGTTATATGGTTTCAAGTAACTAATAATAATAATCCTTAGTAAACAATTATAGCTTCAAGTAACTATTCTTGATACAAATAATTTGCACACAGTTATATGGTTTTAAATAACTAATAATAATAATCCTTAGTAAACAATTATAGCTTCAAGTAACTATTCTTAATACAAATAAATTGCTCACAGTTATATGGTTTCAAGTACTAATAATAATAATCCTTAGTAAACAATTATAGCTTCAAGTAACTATTCTTAATACAAAATAATTGCACACAGTTATATGGTTTCAAGTAACTAATAGTAATAATCCTTAGTAAACAATTATACACCACAAGAAAAAGAAAATTGACCAAAATAAGTTAAAACTTTAACCTTCATTAGGCAACCAGTCTAGGAGAAGGAAAACTGAATTCAAACCTGTTAAACTCCACTTGGGGTGGTCACTACTAGAATGGGCTCACCCAGTGTTCCAGTGAGCTTCGGCCACTGGATTGATAGAGTAAATTAATAGCGGCATTCCAAGGGGGCTATCCCCCCAGGCAATACCTGCCCCTTTGATTTAAAGGGGCAGGGCTGGGTTTATTGCCCAGCGCCTGAGGCACCCCCCTTGAGGGGGAATGCCGATGGGATCAATGCAATTTTTGTTTGCCCATGTAAAAACGAGACCTTGTGTCAAACCCATACAAGTGGAGTCCTACTCAGTCTTCTATTTCACTGAACTCTTTAACCCTGGTTAGGCAACCAATATATGAAAACTGTATTCAATCTCTGCTTGGGGTAGTCACTACTACAATAGGCTCTGTCCTAATTAGTGATTTATTTCACTGGGCTCTTTAACCTTGGTTAGGCAACCAGTCTAGGAGAAGAAAGACTCTGAATTCAAACCTATTAAACAGTTGTTATACATGTTAATGTTAAAGGGCCCAGTCTGCCCAACGATTTACCCATAGATAGGGGGAGAATAGTTGGATACATACCTTTACCAAGGATTGGGTACCTTGTATCTTAGTTGCTTTTTATACAGTACTTATCCCCCATTTTTTATAGTGTCCAGGAAATGGGGGGTGGTGTTGGTTTATAAGTGGCTAGTAACTGAAGAATAATCAAGCTAAGTTCCAATTACCATCAAATTTGTAAGACACGGCAACAAGCAGTTGTAACTCCATACAATCCCGTCTTGTTGCCGTGTCTTACCAATTCAACGGTAACTGAAACTTAGCTTGATTATTCTTCAGTAACGTTAAATTGATACATGTATTTTACATATAAATATTAAACTAAGTAGTATTATTTGAATTATTCGGACTATTGTCCTCATCTTTATTGTTATCTGTACAACACTTCGGTCGATGTGCCCTCTGGCCTTCTTCATGTATTTCTTGTCGGACTCGGGAACCTTCTTTTCGAATTCGGGAGCCATCACGTAACTTTGAACCCAACCCTTTATTCAGTCCAGGGGGAAGGGAGATCCTGTTCTCATTCTGCTAACCATAGTTGGGGTACAGGTGTTGAGCTGTGTTAATTATCATTCTATGTTACTGTTGCTCTTGACCATTGAACCTGTAGTCTAGAGATAACTGTCATTTCGAACTGTCTTAAACCAACGCCTTTATCCACTATGCTATTTGTACAATTGGACACAACTAAGTGTTACTAAAAAACTGTCAAGGTAATTGAACATTCAACAACTATGTGTTATATATATATATATATATATTCCACATACACGGGTTAGGCCCTGTTGATGTGAGACTGTTGGATTTGTCAAGTATTCAACTCTGTTACAAGCTGACTACAAAACTATCTCTAGAGTGTTGGCAGGTGGTTTATATGCAGCCTTGGGTTATTCCATTATGAACTCTGGCAAGTCCATTTCCTGAGTTTTGATTGACTGATGGTATTCAGGATGAGTAGGGATATGGATAAGTACCCACTCTTTAGCCCTCAATCTGCAATGTGCCAGCGGCTTGCAAGGACTGTATTTAAATTACAGCTTGCATGTTGTTCTTGTCTGCTAACTTGACGGTAGTTAGAATCCCACTGCGACGGTGGGTATTATATTATTTCTATGTTATCTGGGGGATAACTTCTACACCACCCACAAACCGAAGTTCATAGGAGGCGGGTGCAAAAAGATATGTTGATCCCGTCGGCATTCCCCCATAAGTGTGTTTGGGGGTGCCTCCAGCACGGGCAATAAATCCATGCCCTGTCCCTTTTAATCAAGGGAGCAGGTATTGTCTGGGGGAATTGCCCCCTGGGATCAATACTGTTAATTTTATCAATAGTCCAGGGCCAAAGCCACTGGACCCTCGCACGGGGCCAGATGGACTTCTCTAAATATTTCTTTATTCATTTATTAACATTTTTAATTATAGAAGTTAATCAAATTCATTTGTTACAGTGGTGTCTTATTTCTTAAACGTACCGCGCATCTGATTGGCTGTTACTAACAACCAATCAGATGCGCGGTGCTTTGTATTTAAATGGGTTAGAGTTCTACAACCGTTCAAAAAAAAAGAAAAATGTCTTCAATGTCAAAAGTCTCTTAGCGGCTATTGTTGATGGTTGTACCAGAGCTTGATCACCTCTGATATGGTCAGCAGGGCAAGGGAAGTCTGATGTTGGAAGACCCGAAACTTCCCAATGAACCCTGCGGATTACATCACTGACGACAACCACCAGTGCCCCAAATGTAGGAGCGTATATTTAAAGTATCTTTATCAATGTAGACAGTTTAAAATTATGATAGCAAGATTTGATAATAATAATAATAATCTTATTACAATGAAGATTGTGTGTTTTCCTGTCAGTAACTGAAACAACATTACTACTTAAATCTCTTAGTTATTAACATAACATTCTCCATGATTTTATTTTCATTGAAACCTTAATTATTAATAAAATTGTTTTACATTATTAATACTGTTGGCCATATCTACATATCTATTTACCACGTACCCGGGTTAGACATAAGGCCCTATTATTATTTCTGGCACCTCTAACTCTGACTCCCCTGTTTTTGGCACCTCTGACTCTTTTGATTAATTATTAAAAATAAAAATTGTGTGTTTCTTAGTTATAAGCATATTAAGTGGTATGCAAGATTTCAAATATAAATAACCTCTTGTTTTATTATTTAAACCTAAGTTGAAAAAGAAAAAGCATGTGAATGGCTGAATTTTATTTAGTGTTTATATATTTTTATTTTATTTAGTGTTTATATGATATTTTTGATAAAAGATTTTTTTTTATTGGTACAATATTTTGATTACATGGTGAATGTATGTGGGTGTGTGTGTATAAAATTTATTAGTGATTATTACATTGTTAAAAGGGCCGGGTTAGCTCAGTCGGTACAGCGTTCGGCTAGAAACCACAAGGTTACTAGTTCGATACCCGCCCTCGCCAACTCGGTGTATGAGTAGCACAGGGATCTGTGCGTTAAAGTGAGGAGCTAAAAATAATCTCCTTGGTCTAGCGCTAGTGAAAAGGGGATAGACTCCCTCGCTGCATGGCTGATACCGACATTAGGCCGCCCCGACAACTTTACTTTACTTACTTTATAATAATTAAATTTATTTTGTATTCCTAGATTTATGTAAATGGGAAAAAAATGCGTGCGGTGTGTGTGTGTGTTGTGCGTGTGTGTGTGCATGTATGTGCAAGCATAAGTGTATTATTATAAATTATGTGATGTGTGTATATGTGTGTGTATGTTATATATATATATATATATATATATATATATATATATATTTAATTATCATGACAAGCAAATTCGGCGAATACCATGTGCGACGTGAGGAACACGTACAGCTGTTCGATCCTAATTTGTCTCATATGCTAGTGTTTTTTATATTCTCTACGAACTCCCCCTGTCCTCCCGTACAGTTGAGATGTATACTGGCTGAATTCCTCAGTGTACGTATATTAGTCTAAGACTCTACCCCTTATTGGTCCAATTCCGGACATTCGTGCTACACATGTATAATCTTCTGCCAAATCAATTTCTTGTCTAAATTCATTATATTGGTCGTCAACTATCTTATTAATCATTTTGTGTTAGTTTATGTCATGATGGATTCTTGTTACCTCTCCCGATGTTCATCGTTCTTCCCTTCTATCGTGGTGGAGTATTCGTATGGTATATCTTCAGCTGATGATAATAAGCTCTTTCCCCCCTCCTCTCCTCCAAATTGGGGTCTATCTCTTTGTCCATGAGCGCATTACATCCTTGAATTATTAATGTTATAGGATACTTCT
>CM042178.1:18454276-18535929 GCA_023376005.1 Doryteuthis pealeii
TACGGCTGGCACCTGCTGCTATTTACGTTTAATATTAAAACACAAAAACAAAACAATTACAAGTTATGTACCATTTTTACTTCAAAAATTATTTTCAATTTCATAAATTTCCGTAATTTATTTATTTTGTTTTAACTCAAAGATCTTCTTAAATGTAAAGATACGTGCATATCTTTATTATTATGAAGATTGTGGGTTTGTATGTCTGTAACCGAAACTATATTACTATACAAGTCACAATTCCCTTTGTTATTTACATCACATTCTCCATGATTTTATTTTTATTTAAACCTCATACTAAGAACATGCAATTGTATTTATATACACAACAAATAGCGGTTTACAGTGTGAATTGGAAGGCTTTGCATTTCGATCTTAAAAATGTGATTTTAATACATATATGCTTAGTATTATTGGTTCTAATTTTTTGGTTTTATATTAATGAATATGAGCAAAAAATCTCGGGGATAAATCTTAAAAGCAAATCCATTGACAAGAAGAAATAATTGTAATGTTATTCTTTACTTCTTATTTTAACTAAATAGTTAAATTAGGAAAACTTACCAATGAAAGACGGGAGTAAGGGAAATGATAGAAGAGTTAGTTTTCAAAGTTGTTCTATTTTTCAATCATAACCCTCTGTTCCAAATATTTTTATCTTAAATTCTTATTAAATTTCATTAAACCTTTCTAATTTAATATGATATTTTATTATATCAAAACTTAAATACTTGCACCCGGAGGGTGCATATATTTGCTAGTTCAAATAACTAAAAAAAAAAATGTTTGTAGAACCCTAAATTTACATGATTTCGTGGTCGTACTTTTGAAAACATTACGAGGCTGGCACCTGCTGCTATTTACGTTTAATATTTAAAAAAAAAACAAGACCAAAACAAAACAATTCCAAGTTGTTTACCATTTTTACTTCAAAAATTATTTTCAATTCATAAATTTCAGAATTTCCGTAGTTTATTTATTTTTTGTTTTATTTTTTAATAAAGTTTTAACTCAAAGATCTTAAAATTTATCGAGTGAGGGGAAACATGAAATGATTGTTTGATTAATGATTATTTCTAAAAAACAAAAAAAAAAAGTAAAGATTCGTGCATATTCAAATAACCAAAGAAAAAATGTTTGTAGAACCGTAAATTTACATGATTCAAAGTTGTTATTTAAAACTTTCAATTTTTTAAGCTAAAAATATTATGTTTTAAAAGTAAAATATGACCGTACTTTTTGAAAAGTACGATCTTTTTTTTTCATTAAGATTTGTGGGCGTGTATAAATTTTTAGTTTTTCATTTGAATTGAATTTTTTTTTACTAATTTAAAACCAGAAAACATCGAATAAATAAAATTTTAAAGTTTTACAAAGTTAAACAAAAATTATTTAATGATTTAAATGAAAAACAAGTTTGTCCCATCCCCCAAAACAAATCAAAACGTTACGAGGCTGACACCTGCTGCTATTTACGTTTAATATTAAAACACAAAAACAAACAAATTCCAAATTATGTACCATTTTTACTTCAAAAATTATTTCAATTCATAAATTTCAGAATTTACGTAATTTATTTATTTTTTGTTTTGTTTTTTAATAAGTTTAATATTATTAATAGTTTTAATAAGTTTTTAACTCAAAGATGTTCTTAAAATTTATTTGCGTGAGGGGAAACATGAAATGATTGTTTGATTTGTAAAAAAAAAAAGGAATGTAAAGATTCGTGCATATTCAAATAATTAAAAGAAAAAATGTTTGTAGAACCCTAAATTTACATGATTCAAAGTTGTTTTAATTAAAACTTTCAATTTTCTAAGCTAAAAAAAATATTACATTTTTAAAAGTAAAATAAGATTTTCGTCCTGGTCGTATTTTTGTTTTTATCAAGATTTGTGGGCGTTTGTATTTTTTGTTTTCATAAAAATCTGTGGGCTAATTGCTGGACTCGAGCGTCAGGCAGTTGACCGTACCAAAAAAGTATTACCCGGACCAGCCACAAGCCGAGACTCATGGGGTGGCGGGTGAAAAATTGCGTCGATCCCGTCGGCATTCCCCCTCAAGGGGGGCGCCTCAGGCGCTGGGCAATAAACCCAGCCCTGCCCCTTTAAATCAAGGGGGCAGGTGTTGCCTGGGGGGATGGCCCCCTGGGATCGACGCTATTAACTCGTAAAGATCCAGGGCCGAAGCCACTGGACCCCTGGCGTTGGCCAGATTTACATAGTATTTACCGCGTACCCCACTTGTACGGGTTAGGCACAAAGTCCCTATTAACGTGGGACCACCCACAAGCCGAAGCTCATGGAGTGGCAGGTGAAAAATTGCGTCGATCCCGTCGGCATTCCCCTCAAGGGGGGTGCCTCAGGCACTGGCAATAAACCCAGCCCTGCCCCTTTAAATCAAGGGGGCAGGTGTTGCCTAGGGGGATGGCCCCCTGGGATCGACGCTATTAACTCGTGAAGATCCAGGGCCGAAGCCACTGGACCCCTGGCATTGGCCAGATTTACATATTATCAACATGCAATTATATTTATATATACAACAAAATAGCGGTTTACAGTGTGAATGGGAAGGCTAATTTGCATATTGATATTAAAAATGTGATTTTAATAAATATATGCTTAGTATTATTGATTTTTAACTGTTTGGTTTTATTTTAATGAATATAAGCAAAAATCTCTTCAATGAATCTTAAATGAAATCCATTAACAAGAAAAAATAACTGTCATTTTATTCTTTACTTCCTCTTTTAACTAAATACTTAAATTAGAAAAAATAACAATGAAAGACGAGAGTGATGGAAGAGTAAGTTTCAGTTGTCCTATTTTTCTATTATACCTCCCTCTGTTTCAAATCATTTTATCTGCATTCTTATTTAGTTTCTAATTTAATACAATACTTTATTACATTAAAACTTAGATACTTGCACCCGGAGGGTGCATATATTTGCTAGTACATGTAAAATATTTTGTATTAATGAAAAAGGACAGAAACTTGAATCATTTCTAATTGAAAAAAAAAATTGCATTTTTCTCAAAGAGAGAGAGAAACAAAGGAGAATTTTGTTTGTGTAATTTTGAAGGGATTTTTTTCATTTTTTCCGAAAAATAAATTTGTAGAAATTTCAGGAAAATTCTGAAATCTATCCAACAATTTTGTTTAAAGAGAAAAATTGTTTATCTTGAAATTGATGAAAAAAGATTATTATTTTTTTTTGTTGCTCACACACACACACACACACACACATATATATATATATTAGGGACTAGCAAACAGAGGCTAAAATTCGTTTTTGACAAAATGACTTTAGCCCCCTTACAGAAAATAATTTACCAAAAATCAGGGAATTATCGGATTTTAATGAAATTTTCAGTGTTTATGTATCAATGAATGATCTTTATAATGCATTATTTATTTTATTTTAAAACTTTCTCATTTTTTTCAGGTCACTTAATTTTGACCCCCCTTATGTTGGGGGCGTAACATTGCTTCAAGTTGGTCCTAACTTGATACTAATTACAGTATAAATAAAGAGATAAAAGACCGAAGTTATGAATAGAAACAAAAAAATTTTTACGGTGGAGCTCCTATGAGAAAATAAGTACCGAAAATCGAAATATAAAATGTAAAAAAAAAAAAATAAAATAATTTTTTTAGGAGATTTCTTTTGTACTCATTTCCATAATTATTTAATTGACTATTATCTTATTTAAAAAAAATTATATATCGATATTTTTTCTGCGAAAATAGAATTTTTCTTCAAAAGTTATTACTTCGTGAGTATAAAGTAAGGTTTGCATTAAATAGATATTTATTTCTAGAAACTAAAAATATAACATTTTAAACTTAATATCAAGAGCCACATATTTTAAAACAATTAAATTGATTTTCAATAAAAACCATAATGTTTGACCAATAATTGTATGGAAGACCAAATACATAAAACAATGTTTTATGTTTTAAAAACATAAAATTATAAATATCTTCCTCTCTATTCAGGAGAGTTATTGTTTGTGTCAGTAATTTAACCGAAAGATTCAATATCTAATAAGTTAAGGTAAGTTCATTTCATTATTACTATTTTTAATTCAATTATTCCTTTTTAATTAAAAATATTCAAATTCTAATTGATGTTTTCTCACTTTTTATCTTTAAATTAACATTTTTTTTTTTAACTAAAATATAAAAAAATTGCAATTCCAAAATCTTGTCATGTCTGGCCGGACAGGACTATCTGGAACCCCATCTAAAATTTTTGTTTTTAATTTTTGTTTTTTTCCTTCCATGGATTATTATCGATCGCACACCAATCTATCAGATTGTAAAAAAAAAATTCTTTATTTTTCGAGTTCCCCGTCGTAAATATTGGAAACGCTACAAATTTTTTTTTTCCTTCCTTCAATGGATTATTATCGTTTACACACCAATCTATCAGATTTTTTTAAAATTCTTAAAAGTTCTTTACTTTTTGAGTGTTTAGGGGTGCTTCATTTTATCAAAAACCGGGTTTTACGTCAATCAAACAACACAAAAAATATTATGGCAATTATGGAATACCATACACGAAACGTAAATAATATGCAAATTTTATTTTCAATGAAACTAAATATATTTTTGATTTTTTTTACATACAAAAAACGGATTTTCCTTGGTTAAAAGTTAAAACGAGTGTGAAAAATTTCAGTAACATTTAATGAATATGTATTTAAAGTAACACTTTACTTATTTCTAAAAAGAAATGTTTATAAGTATTTTAAAAATATTTTAAAGCCATTATTGAACACGATAAATCAAAATAAATTCAACGTAACTTTTTGTTGAAATTCGGACGATTTTTAATGTATAAAATGTATTAAAAATAAATTGCATATTGTAATAATATTTTTCTTTTTTAATGATGGTCATTATGTTACTACTTATCGATTTAAACAAAGTTTGACCTTAAATAATAGATTTAATTATTTTTAATTCGCTTTTAAAACTCCTAGCAGACGACAATAGTGCTAGACCCTAATATATATATATATATATATATATATATATATATATATTATATATATATATATATATATAGAGAGAGAGAGAGAGAGAGAGAGAGAGAGATCTTTTTTAAAAGGAGATGAACTTTTTTTTAAATTTATTTTTCGATTTTCGGTAGTTATTTTCTACTAGGATAGCCACCCTTTTTTTTTTCTTCTATTCACTAGGTACCACCAATTTACCCTGTTAAATTTAACCACCCTATATTAAACACAATGAAACTTGTAGAAAATTAATATTATCTTGAAAAAAATTTTCCATTCGAAAAAAGAAACATTAAACAAATTCCTGATGATTTTTAAAAAAATTTTCAACTTACGGAAATAATGAAAATTAAGATTGAAAAACAATGTTTTCATTTTTGCACTGTTAAATTAACTGAAATTTAACGTAGCCAAAAACAAGTTACGATAAGAGGATTTAAAAAAAGAATTCTATGAAAAATCAATTAATAGTCCGATTTTTACGAAAATTTCAATAATTATTTACCTTTGGATGTAAATATAGCTGAAATAGTTTTTTCACAAATATATTAGGGGAAACATTTTTTTTACAAGGTCTACCCCCCCCCCCATTTTATTTTATGAGATAAAAAAAATGAACCGTCAGAGAACTTTTTTACTTTTTTTCTATAAAGATAAGAGTCTGAATAACTATGTAAAAATAATTGTATAACATACAACGCAGTAGGTTTTTTTATGAAAATTCATGAAACCGGAAATAAAAAGTGCAAAAAAAAATGTCATAATATTATTATTTAAAAACTTTATTTTTTTGCTTTTTAATTGATATGTACTATATTCTATTAAATTTCAAGAAATTTTTTTTAAGTAATTAATTTCTAAGATATTTTAAATCTTTTGTGTGCTTAAATAATTTTTTTTTTGGGGGGGGGGATTTTTTTTTTATGTTTAAAAATCTTTTTTGTGTGTACAAATCGAATTTTTCACGGAAATTTAAATATATGAATTTTAGAATTCAGGCGAACTAAAAATTTGTCCGATTCTTAATATATTAATATCTTTAAAAGAAATTGTAATTTTTATTGTTGAATATGTGTGATTCTTAGAATATACAGAAGAGCAAAACTGGCATATTTTATATATATATATATATATATATATATATATATATATATATATATATATATATATATATATTCCGGAGTTATTCTGAAACTACCACAAAAAATCTTTCAAAAATCGTTGAAAACTAATAATCGGGTATTGAATATGCACAAGAAAACGATTATGTCGATTACAGCCACCCATACATTTAAATGTATAATTGTCAAAGAGAGATAATATTTAAAGTTATAGTTCCCATTTACACATTAAAAAAAAACCCTTTCGCATGTAAAACGAACTATTTTGTTTATTTTTTTTTATTAACGGTGAGTATTTTTTTCCAATCGGATAATTTGATCTTTGAATTAAGTGTTTTTCTTTGTAACAGCCCTGTATGATCGTTAATTTTTTTTACGAGATTTTTAATAAACAAAGTTCAAAAATATTTATTTATATTTTATTCAAGATGGCTTAAACTGATCACGTGACCGTTTTTTGGTTATCCCTACTATTCACACATTCAGTTTTTTGTCTTTTTACTTATACTGTAATTAGTTTCAACTTTAGGCAAAACTTGCAAATCGGTCGGAAAATTAGGTGACCCAGAAAAAAACAGAACCCACAAAATTTGTAATAAAACTGTTAATTTTAACTAGGATGGTTTAAGGTTAGGGTTAGGGTTTAGGGTTAGTTTAATGAGAAAATAAATAATTTGCGTTCTGTTTTTTTTCTGGGTCACCCTGTAATATGTTTTAATTTTCCGACCGATTTACAAGTTTTGCCCAACTTTATATAACCCCACCGATATTTTGCGCCCCCAAAATAAGGGGGTGGGGTCAGCCTTAAGTGACCTGAAAAATCAGAGAGTTTTGAAATAAAATAACTGATGCTTTATAAAATTCATTCATTGATAAATCAATACTGAAAATTTCATTAAAATCGGATAATTACCTGCTTTTTGGTAAAATTTTTTACAATCGCGAATGTTACATTAAAATTGTAATAATGCATCAGTTATTTTATTTCAAAACTTTAATTTAGTATTTTTGCTATGAAAAATTAATATATAAAATTCATTTAAAAATATGAAAAGCCTGATGTTAAGTTTAAAATGTTATATTTTTAGATTCTAGAAATAAATATCTATTTAATGCAAACCTTATTTTAGGTGCAAAAAATAATAAGTTTTGAAGAAAAACTCGATTGAAAATGTACCCCCCTTTTTAAGCAGAAAAAATATCGATGTATAATATTTTCTTTTATAAGATTTTTTAATAATTAAATAATTATCGAAATGAGTAAAAAAGAAATCTCCCAAAAAATTATTATTTATTATTTTTTTTACATTTTATTTTTCGATTTTCGGTACTTATTTTCTCATAGAAAAGCCACCGTAATTTTTTGTTTTTTTGTTTCTATTCATAACTTCGGTCTTTTATCTCATTATTTATACTGTAATTAGTACAGAAAATGACCAACTCGCAAAAAAATGTTACGCCCCCAACATGGGGGGCGGGGGGGGGGTCAAAATTAAGTGACCTGAAAAAAAAATGAGAAAGTTTTGAAATAAAATAAATAATGCATTATAAAGATCATTCATTGATAAATCAACACTGAAAATTTCATTCAAATCCGATAGTTCCCTGATTTTTGGTAAATTATTTTCTGTAGGAGGGCTATAGTAATGTTGTCAAAAAAGGATTTTCGGCTCATTCTGGGCCACCCTATAACAAAACAAAACGTTCTTCTCTTGTGGCCTGTAAAGAGAGAAAGAAGATTGGAGGTGCGTGAGGAAGTTTTGCCAGCTGATGAGGTTCTTTTTCACACACACACTTCTCTTTGTTTTAACTCTCTAGATAGAATATTAGGGAGGGAGAAAAAGACAAGCAGATATTTAAGAGAGAGTCGGGTGAGTTTCTGACTTAATTACAAATTACAATTAATTAGAACCAAATAAAATGGATTTTTTTTTCAAACATAATTTAATCCTAAATTTAAGGAAAACTTTGTTATATGTTTTGTGGCATTAAACGAAATAGAAGGATGCCAAAAGTTGATTCGCTCAGCTACTGAATCACTTATAATTGCTGCACAAAATAATGCCATAAGGACAAACTACATCAAAGCGAAAATTGATAGGACCCAACAAAATAGTAAATGTAGACTTTGCGGGAATAGAGATGAGACTATAAACCATATACTCTGCGAATGTAGCTGTTACGTTCGTCTTCTCAAGCGTGTAATACGCCAGATTTTAATTCCTCTGAGAAATCAACAATAATTGAGAGAAAATACATATATGAATTTTGACAGAAAGAATAACATTAAAAACAAAAATATATTTTAATAATTAATGATTTAATTTATTCATTCATAGATCTTTTCCTTGTTTTGTTCAATCAAAAATAATAGTTAGAAGAAGCGGGAGAATCAAAAATGTCCAACATATGGGGATAGTGAGAGATAGAGGTTCTTCTTGGAAAAATACAGTTCAGCTTTACTTATCTGTTTCAGTCTCTTGTTTTGTGTTTTCAAATTTTCATAATCCCTTTTTTTTTTCCTTTCGGAATATTCTATTTTATTCCTCTTCATAATTTTGAGGATGCGAGATTCGCGTAGATGGTCCTTTACCCGGCAATTTTTCTGTCCCAACTGTTGAAACGCTGGACCGTTAAAATCTTTTAGACGCTGGAAAACTTTTTTTTTTAAACGTTCAAAAAATTCTATAACTCCTTTTTTGTGAATTATCCCCCTTTCATCGCCGAATGTAAATAAAGGGTTAATTCCTTTATTTATGTGTATTTTTTCTTCTTTTATTTATTATTCTTAATTCGGCAAATACGTGACAGTAGCAAACTAGCACAACGAGAATACAAAACTAGACACGACTGGGTTGGGAAGGTGATCCACTGGGAATTATGCAAAAAATTATATTTTGACCATACAACAAAATGGTATATGCATAAACCAGAATCTGTTCTTGAGAACGAAACACATAAAATTCTCTGGGACTTTGAAATAAAAACGGATCCCCTTATCCCAGCAAGAAGACCAGACCTAGTGTTGATAAACAAAAAAGAAAGAACTTGTCAACTGGTGGATTTTGCAGTGCCAGCAGATCACAGGGTGAAGCTAAAGGAAAATGAAAAAATGGACAAATATCTGGACCTTGCCAGAGAACTGAAAAAGTTATGGAATATGAAAGTGAAAGTGATACCAATTGTAGTTGGTGGACTTGGAACAGTCCCAAAAGGACTGGAAAAGAGTCTGGAATGTTTGGAAATCAGAGGAAGGGTTGAAAGCATTCAGAACACTGCACTGCTGCAATCTGCCAGAATACTCAGAAGAGTCCTGGAGACCTGATGAGACTTGCTGTCACTCAGACTCCAGTGAAAGACCATTAGCTAATGCTGATGTGAAAACTCAAAAATGATAATAATAATTGTAACCCCCCCTCGGTAGCCGAGGGCAACTGTAGGCACCTTTCTGTGCATCTTACTGCAACTTCTAGTTTTTCTAACTTTACTGGCCATGGTCGTCTTGTGATCGTCTGTTTACTTGACTCTCACTTAGGACCTCCACTTGTGTACGTAATACTGACCCAGGGCTCATCCAGGGGGTTTACAATCAATTATCAAAGAACGAATAAAGACAGACAAAGGCAAAATCAGGTGAACATCAAAAATGATCAGAGAGTATAAAGAAAACAGTTAGATAAGGGTAAAGAATAGGGTAACGGCAACAACAAGGCTTATAATAATATGAAAAGCATTTATCATAGCAAGACGTAAGAAAATACCTTGTAAATATAAAGAAAACAGTTAGATAAGGGTAAAGAATAGGGTAACAACACAACAACAAGGCTTATAAACAAAAAGCATTTATCATAGCAAGACGTAAGAAAATACCTTGTAAATATAAAGAAAACAGTTAGATAAGGGTAAAGAATAGGGTAATGACACAACAACAAGGCTTATAAACAAAAAGCATTTATCATAGCAAGACGTAAGAAAATACCTTGTAATATAGAGAAAACAGTCAGATAAGGGTAAAGAATAGGGTAATGACACAACAACAAGGCTTATAAACAAAAAGCATTTATCATAGCAAGACGTAAGAAAATACCTTGTAAATATAAAGAAAACAGTCAGATAAGGGTAAAGAATAGGGTAATGACACAACAACAAGGCTTATAAACAAAAAGCATTTATCATAGCAAGACGTAAGAAAATACCTTGTAAATATAAAGAAAACAATCAGATAAGGGTAAAGAATAGGTAACGTCAACAACAAGGCTTATAAACAAAAAGCATTTATCATAGCAAGACGTAAGAAAATACCTTGTAAATATAAAGAAAACAGTCAGATAAGGGTAAAGAATAGGGTAACGGCAACAACAAGGCTTATAATAATATGAAAAGCATTTATCATAGCAAGACGTAAGAAAATACCTTGTAAATATAAAGAAAACAGTCAGATAAGGGTAAAGAATAGGTAACGACAACAACAACAAGGCTTATAATAATACGAAAAGCATTTATCATAGCAAGACGTAAGATACAATACAAATACAAAGTGTAACTTGTGGTACAAATGTGAGTGTAAGTTTTACAATGTATTACAATAGAAAATGTATGTAAAAGTACGGTTGTTGCAAAGTCACAAATAGGAATGTATGTAAAATGAATGAATTGTATAAATTGTGAATTGTTGCGAGATAATGCCCGCATGACTTATCTGTACATGTCAGAGTGTCTTGCTAGTTTGTTGGTTTGATTTTACGCGTCGGCAGCAATTCCATGCTGTTCAAAAGACCCCATCGCTCCCAACGCCTTTGCTGTGTAAATAACATACGTCGTGCTACGACAAGAGTCCCAGCAGAAGAGAGTGATTTAAGGAATCAGCCCTCAAAATTGGCGGCCAAACTGAGCCTCGTAACGTGTGCTCTGATTGGTCGCTGACAAAGGCCCTTAGCCAATCGCATGAGGTTTCTCATCAGTTTATGGCTAAGACCCTAGGGCTCTGTTGCTATGGTTAAAGGGAGGTCACTGTAATTGTTTTTCGATTATGATCTTCGTTATTTGCATAAGGTGAAAATAAGGTAATATTATTTTCCACAAGAGGTACACTACTCGCATTCATTCTTCATTCCCATCTGCTGCTATTTCCACCTCTCCCATGTTTGCCCCCCCCCCTCCTGTTCTTTTAAGGACTTCTGCTAATGTTGTCTTCTCCGCTACTAAGTTTAATGGTGATCTCTCTCGTCCAACAACTACCTGGCCCTCTGGTCTCCAACAACTAACTCAACTCGACTGCCAACTAAAACTCAACTTGCCTCTTTTAGCTGGGACTCTCTGTATATATATATATAAAATTCCACTCCCACCATCTCCTTCCTGACTAAACTTGCTGGACACTCAATCTCATCTGCAGATGTTTTTTGGTTTGAAATACTAAAACTAGAAAAATAATAATACTGGCACAACAGACAAACAAATGTCCACATAATCAATTAAAACAATTGAACAATTAGGCCGAAATAAACATTTGTCTCTTGGTTTTGAGACATTTGTCTCGATTGGATATCAAATATCTTCCTATCACTCCTTTTTTATTTAATTATTCGTTCCTTAGTCATATTCACTCATTTATACACATATGATTCACTATCTCCCACCCAAACACACAGACACTCATGTGTAAACACATATGTATCCATAATCTTACTATATATTCACATAACTAATTATTACACACACACACACACACACACACACACACACACACACATATATATATATATATATATATATATATATATATATATACACTTGCATGCCTCCAAATACATTCTGAACTTGAAGCAATGCGTAGTATCACATACCTCCCTTTGCTATTTTTGTCATTTATTCCATAAATTACAATAATAATAAAATAACAAGAAAAACACAATAAAGAAAAAAAATATACAATGACACAATGTATCTCTCCCTGATGCACAACTGCTCGCACGGAGTGGCCTGTCGTGTGCCAGAGTACTCACCCCCAGATCTTTCTCCCAACCCGGTTGCTTTACTTGGTCGTTTCCTTTTTCCTGTTCCTTTCCTGTGGTCATACCTTTTCCCATATCTGTGGTCGTTCCTTTCCATCCTGTTCCTTCTTGGTTCCTTTCCTTCTTGGTCGGATACGCGCACTCACTGCCCTGTGTTCCATCTTTGTTTTCTACCCCTAGGATCTTCGGGTTTGGACCCGGGGACCCAGCAGGACACCTGTGGGGGCAGAGGTGACACCGAGGAGAGAACAAAGCAAACAAATCTCAACAAAAAGAACATGCTTTCATACTATGTTGGTAATCAGGGGTCAGACCAATCATACCAACAAAAAAAAAATCCAGCAAAATGGCCTACAATGCTTTGGGTGATGCTTATCTGCACCCCTTTCCAACATCCCCCCCACGTATATATATATATTTTTTTCTGACAGCTTGGTTCTTCGACCCTGCTTCCTAGAGACAATCTTTTTTGGGGTAATATCTTACCAGGAGGGCATTTTTCTTCCCAACCCCCCACTGAAACACAGGGATTTTAACCACCCTCTTTCATCGCTCAGGAGGACTTTTCTGATTCACCTCCACGACTTCACTCACCTCCCACTAAAACGACTCAGAAGTATTACATAACCCCACCCTACGACACGGTGACATCATGAATTCACACAGTGGGTTCAATATCGTATCGGGAATAATCATTGATTGGGAAGCAGTGTCATGTCTACCTCGTGTTCCGGGGTCTCCATCACCCCCTGTTTAATAACATCACAATTAAAAAAAAAATCAACGATTACCAAATAACCATCTGTTTTTTGCTTCTGGGCCTTCATGTCTCATTTTGCAACCAAGAGAAAGAAAAAAAAACAACAACAAAAAAAAAAAAAAAACAAAAAACAACAACAAAAAACAAATACAGCAAAGAGTCTACGGGTGCCCTCGGTCCCCCGGGGTGGGTTTACAAATGGTTGCCGCGACCAGGACGACCTCTCAATAGAATTGCCATAAAAAATGTTTAAAAGTAAAGAGAAGAGAAAGTAAAAAAAAAAGTAGAAGTAAAAAATGAAAGAAAGAAAAGAGACCAAAAAAAAAAAAAAAAAAAAAGAAAAAAAAAAAGAAAAGAGAAGCAAGACTGAAAGGAAATATTCGTTTAAAATAAAAAAAAATAAAAAAGAAGAGATTGAAAAGAAAATTCGTTTTTTAAAAAAAGAAAAAAAAATGAAAATAAAAATGAAAAAAAAGAAGAGACTGAAAAGAAAATTTGTTTTTTAAAAAAAATGAAAAAAAAATGAAAAAAAGAAGAGACTGAAAAGAAAATTCGTTTAAAAAAAAAAGAAAAAAAAATGAAAAAAAAAAAAAAGAAGAGACTGAAAAGAAAATTCGTTTAAAAAAAAAAAATAAAAGGAAAAAAAAGAAGAGACTGAAAAGAAAATTCGTTAAAAAAAAAAGAAAAAAAAAAAAAGGAAAAAAAAGAAGAAGAGACTGAAAAGAAAATTCGTCTTTTAAAAAAAAGAAAAAAAATGAAAAAAAAAAAAAAGAAGAGACTGAAAAGAAAATTCGTTTTTTTTAAAAAATAAAAAAAAAAATGAAAAAAAGAAGAGACTGAAAAGAAAATTCGTTTTTTAAAAAAAGAAAAAAAAAGGAAAAAAAAAAAAAAAGAAGAGACTGAAAAGAAAATTCGTTTAAAAAAAAGCGAAAAGAAAATGAAAAAAAAAGGAAGAAAGACTGAGAAGAAAATTTGTTAAAAAAATAGAAAGAAAGTATCTAAAAGAGAAGCCAAATGAAAGACTGAGAAAAAGGAAAGAAAGAAAGAATCAAAAGGAGACACACACACACACACACACGCAAAAATAGTATGTACATGTGGAAGCTCATACATTTTCTTTTTTATAATTTGCCTTTGGAGAACAGATTAATTTGTAAAACATTTCTTATTGTTTTTGTTTTTGTTTTGTGTTTTATTTTAATAATGTAGGAAATTGTCGTAGTTGAATAGTTAATTTTTTTTTAATAACTGTCGATTTCATAGGTCAAGTTATCACAAGCGTAGGGTTATGCGTATATCTGGTCTAGAAGAAATAGATTTGAAACTTATGTTGCACATTCGGAATTTTAGATTTTGTCAAAGGACCTACCTAAGTATTCCTATTTATTTAAAAAAAAAAAATTTTTACCCAAGTAAAAGAAGGTTAGGGAAGAGAGAAAGAAAGATATCTAGGGACAAAGAAAGAAAGAAAGAAACAAGGAAAAAAAAAGAAAAGAAGTTTATTTTTTTGTTTATCTATCTAATTTTTAAAATTTTTATTTATTATTCATTATTTATATTTTTAGAGTATGATTGGGTGCACGTGCTTGATTGTTGTGGTGGGATTGTTAGTGATCTTTATTAAAAACATTTTTTCTCAAGAACATTACAAAGGTTTTATTTTATTTATTTATTTTTTAAAATTGAATATAGAGAGCGAGAGAAGGGGGAAGGAGTAAAAAAAAGTTGGTTCTGTTGGTTATTCGTTTTTGTTTGTTTATTTGTTTTTTTTTATTTTTGTTTATCAAAAATCTTGTAAAAAAAAGACCGTACAGTAGGTACCACCAATTTGACCCTGTGAAATTTACCCCCCTATATTTAATACAATGAAACTTACCGAAAATTTAATATTTTCTTGAAAGATTTTTTCCATTTTAAAGAAAAAACATAAAATAAACTCCTGATGATTTAAAAAATTTTTTCAGCATATGGAAATAATGAAAATTATGATTGAAAAACAATGTTTTCATTTTTGCACTGTTAAATCAACTGAAATTTAACGTAGCTAAAAACAAGTTACGATAAGAGGATTTTTTAAAAATTCTATGAAAAATCAATTAATAATCTGATTTTCACGAAAATTTCCATAAATGTTTACCATTTGATGTAAATACATCTGAAATAGTTTTTTTCTAAAATATTTTAGGGGAAATATTTTTTTACGAGGTCTATCACACCCCTATTTTATTTTATGAGATAAAAAAAAAATGACGTGGAAAAAAAAATTGGTACTTTTTTTTCTATAAAGAAAGAGGCTGAATAACTATATCAATGAATTGTATAATGTACCGAACTATAGTTTTTTTTAGGAAAAATTAATGAAATCGGAAATAAAAAGTGCAAAAAAAATGTCATAATATTAATATTTGAAAACTTTTTTTTGCTTATGTAATTGGTATGTACTATATTCTATTAAATTGTCAAAAAAAAAATTTTTTTAAGAAATTAATTTTTACGAGATTTTCAATCTTTTGTGTGATTAAATATTTTTATTTTCTGCGTGAAATAAATAAAAAAATTTTTTCTGCGGAAAAAAATCGAATTTTTCACGATATTTAAAAATATGAATTTTAGAATTCAGGTGAACTAAAAGTTGGTCCGATCCGTGATCGATTAATATTTTTAAAAGAATTTGTAATTTTTATTGTTGAATAGTAATGTGTGATTCTTAGAATATACGGAAGAGCAAAACTGACATATTTGTTTTGTTTTTATACAAAGAGACGAGACGCTTCTCGGTAACTAAAGTTTGTTTTTCTGAGCATAAAATATTTTATTTAACTTTTACGACCAATTAGAATAAAAATAATATATTGAATGACTGTTTTATCAGTTTTTTACTTCGAAAAAATATTCAAATTTTCATTTTATTTTCGATTTTAAGAATTAATACTAAAACCAAAGACATTTTTTAACGTCAATTTCACTGCGAAATTTTAAGATTAAATTTTTTCAAGTCTTTATTCATAGTAAATTGTAATATTAAAGTTTTAAAGATTTTATTCATTTTGATAGAAAAAATTTGGCTAAAAATGTTTGTCCGTTACACCCATCCGTACTTAGATGCATAACCGTAAGAGGGTAATAATATGTATTTCTTTCTGTCTAAATTGTGGTCTGAAAATTACCCTTTCGCATGTAATATGGATAGGTTTGTTTATTTTTTAAGATAACGATGTAATTTTTCCCAATCGGATAATGTGATCTTTGAATTAACTATTTTTCTTTGTAACAACCCTGTACGATCTTTTTTTTACGAGATTTTTGATAAACAAAGTTCGGAAATATCTATTTCCGTTTTATTCAAGATGGCCTAAACGGTTTGGTGGTACCTAATACAGTTTAAGGAAGGATAATTATTTTTCTATATAACAGCAATTAACTGTAGAATTTTTATTTTATTTTTCTTCTCCTATTCGATTTGAATTCGAGAATGAAACTTTGTTTTTGTGTGTGTTGCGACCAGGCGTGTGCGCATAAATATACATTTTTTTTAAGTGAAAAAAAAAAAAAAAAAGAAAGAAAGAAAAGTATAAACAAAGGGGAAAAAATGGAGAATGGAACTTTTTTGTGTGTGTTGCGACCAGGGGTGTGCGCATATATATATATAGATATATTAAAAAAAAAAAAAAAATAGAAAGTGAAAAAAAAGAAAGAAAGAAAAGTATAAAAAAAAGAAAAAAAATGGAGAATGGAACTTTTTTGTGTGTGTTGCGACCAGGCGTGTGAGCATATATATGAATATATTAAAAAAAAAAAAAAAGAAAATACTAAAAAATTTTTTTCAAAAGTGGACATGAACTTTTTGTACTGTCTCATTAGGGTGAACATTCTTGTGTGTGTGTGTGTGTGTGTCATGGGTGGGGTAAAACCCACCCTCCCAGGGCAACTTTGGTCATTGAACTTAGCTGTATTTTTTTTTCTTCTCTTGGTTGCAAAATGGGGTATGAAGGCCCAGAACCAAGAGATCGATGGTTGTTTGGTAATAGTTAATTTTTTTAAAATTGTGATGTTATTAAACAGGGGGTGATGGAGATCCCGGGCCACAATGTAGACTCGACACTGCTTCCCAATCAATGATTGTTCCCGATACGATATTGAACGAACTGTGTGAATTCCTGATGTCACCGTGTCGTAGGGTGGGGTTATGTAATACTTCTGAGTAGTTTTAGTGGAGGGGGTGAAGTCGTGGAGGTGAATCGGAAAAGTCCCCTGAGCGATGAAAGAGGGTGGTTAAAATCCCTGTGTTTCATTGGGGGGTTTGGATGAAAAATTGAAGGTGAGATAAGAAAAATGCCCTCCTAGTAAGATGTTACCCCCAAAAAGATTGTCTCTAGGAAGCAGGGTCGAAGAACCAAGCTGGCAGAAGATATATGTTTTTGTGTGTGTGTGATGTTGGAAAGGGGTGCACATAAAAATCACCCAAAGCATTGTAGGCCATTGTTTATAGATTATTAGAAAGGGAGCATTGTAGAAGAACTATAAAAGTTGAAGTGTTTTTTGACGGTTTGACATGCTATTAAAATCCGGGTAGACGAGTGTGTTAGTAGTAGCATGTCCATTTGTTCCGTGAAAATATATATATATATATATATATATATATATATATGAGTATAGATAAAAGATATGAAAACACCACAAAATGCTGTTAAAATGAAAACATTTTATAACATATTCATAGCTGATATTGAACAATATTTCGATTTTATAAAAATCATCTTCAGAGCTTATTTATACTCCGTGTTGTTAAGAGCGGAGACAAAAGTCATATGAGTTCAAAACAAAAACCTTGATGTTGCAAAAAAGAAAAAAAAAGAAAAAAAAAATTATACAATAGTTTCGAATGTGAAATATTTTATAAATCATTATGATTGTTTTACTACGATAATTACAATCGAAATATTGTTCAATATCAGCTATGAATATGTTATAAAACGTTTTCACTTTAACAGCATTTTGTGGTGTTTTCATATCCTTTTTTTGTTTGTTGTTGTTGGTATGACAAGAGGAGTCTGATCCCTGATTACCAACATAGTACTTTTTGTTGAGATTTGTTTGCTTTGTTCTCTCCTCGGTGTCACCTCTGCCCCCGCGGGTGTCCTGCTGGGTCCAAACCCGAAGATCCTAGGGGTAGAAAACAAAGATGGAACGCAGGGCAGTGAGTGCGCGTATCCGACCAAGAAGGAAAGGAACCAAGAAGGAACAGGATGGAAAGGAACGACAACAGATATGGAAAAAGGTATGACCACAGGAAAGGAACAGGAAAAAGGAAACGACCAAGTAAAGCAACCGGGTTGGGAGAAAGATCTGGGGGTGAGTACTCTGGCACACGACAGGCCACTCCGTGCGAGCAGTTGTGCATCAGGGAGAGATATATTGTGTCATTGTGTATTTTTTTCTTTATTTTGTCTTTCTTGTTATTTTATTATTATTGTAATTTATGGAATAAATGACAAAAATGTATATATATATATATATATATATATATATATATATATATATAAAAGTAAAGTCGTCGGGGCGGCCTAATGTCGATACCAATCAATCAGCGAGGGAGTATATCCCCTTTTCACTAGCGCTAGACCAAGGAGATTGTTTTTGCGTCTGAGGTGGGGCGCCACTCCTACCATCAGCTCCTTACTTTACCGCACATATCCCTGTGCTACTCATACGCTGAGTTGGCGAGGGCCGGTATCGAACTAAGTACCTTACGGTTTCTAGCCGAACGCTCTACCGACTGAGCTAATATATATATATATATATATATATATATATATACTTTTATTTGGTGGGGTACCAAGTCAATTGGTATTAGGATGATTTTAAGCTGGTGCTTTCTTCCAAATGGTGCAAAATTCAGGTCCGTTTGAGAGCTCAATGTTTAATTTTTATAAATAGAGCAAATCAATTTGTAAAGATAAAATAAGAACTGAAATTGACCAGTTCAGGCGACAGTATCCAAGAAAAAGGGTTGCCACAAGCCCCCAGAAAGAGAGCTGCCACAAGATCAAAGCACTGCCACCCTGAAAGAGATAAGATGAATTGAAACCCGATACTGGCACTGGGATCAGGAGATAATGTATAAAAGTAAGCTGAATTTCTTTGTATACCATTTTTAATAAAGAAAGTGATCTGATGAAACTCGGCGGGTTCTCAGATACCTACGGATGGAAATGGACCATAATCGCTTAATACTCGATTTTTAAGCCTTTTTTATTTACACACACACACACACACACACACACACACACACACGCGCACACACACACACACACATATATATATATATATATAATATATATATATATATTTATATATTTTCATGTGTGTGTGTATGTATATATGTGTATATCAGAAGGTGTTACACATATGAATGTGTATATATGACCAGGTAAGTTTAAAAAAAAAAAAGTATGTGTTTGTATGTATGTGTGTGTATATATATGTATATATGTGTGCATGTACGTATGATATATATATATATATATATATATATATATATATAATATATATGTGTGTGTGTGTGTGTGTGTGTGTGTGTGTGTGTGTTGAAAAAAGAAATAAAGGAAAGAAAGTATAGAATGGATAAAATAGGATATTTTAATCAATTTTACTTACACGTGTTTCGGTCAGGAGTTTATCCATGTGTACATTATTCAAACTAGTATTATTTTTAAATAACCAAATGAAATGAAATAATAATAATAGAAAAAATGTAGAAATGTTCCGCATACAAAGAAATTCGACCTTCATCAGAGTAAATCCTTATTTTTAAAAAATGAAATCGTTGGAAAGCGGAGAATTATATATATATATATATATATATATATATATATATATATATATGTATATGTGTGTGTGTGTGTGTGTGTGATTATATGTATGATTTATAACCAGATAAGCTGTTAAAAAACACAAGAATTTGTATGCACATGTGTGTATATTTGTTGATTTCTCCAATGCATTTGATTCCATACACAAAGGGAAAATGGAACAAATACTACTAGCGTACGGTCTCCCCAAAGAAACGGTTGCCACTATAATGATGCTCTACAAAGACACTAAAGCAATAGTTCGCTCACCTGATGGCGACACAAATTTCTTTGACATTGCTGCTGGAGTCCTACAAGAAGATACATTAGCACCATATATATTTATAATATGCCTATATTATTTACTTCGAACATTATTAGATACCATAAAAGAAAAAGGTTTTACACTAAGAAAGGAAAGAAGCAGGCGATATCCTGCACAAACAGTCACAGATGCAGACTACGCTG
Organism: Doryteuthis pealeii; assembly: GCA_023376005.1. Classification (NCBI taxonomy): domain Eukaryota; kingdom Metazoa; phylum Mollusca; class Cephalopoda; order Myopsida; family Loliginidae; genus Doryteuthis; species Doryteuthis pealeii. Next base: position 18,474,515 of record CM042178.1, read on the forward strand.
ATGACCTTGCACTTCTTACAGATACACCGACACAAGCTGAGTCACTACTACATAGTTTGGAAGAGGCAGCAAAGAATATCGGCCTCTATGTGAACTCTGATAAAACTTAATTCATGAGTTTTAAAATGAAAAGAGACATCTACACACTTGAGGGTAAGCTTCTTAAGCTAGATGAACAATTCACATACCTAGGTAGTAATATCTCATCCACAGAAAGTGGTGTTAATACATGAATAGCAAAGGCATGGTCGGCCACGAACAAATTATCAGTCATATGGAAATCAAATCTCACTGACAAGTTAAAGCGACAATTCTTCCAGGCTGTGGTTATATCAGTACTGATGTATGGCTGCACCATTTGGACCTTAACGAAGTGCCTTGAGAATAAGCTAGATGGGAGCTGCACAAAAATGCTACGCGCAGTCTTGAACAAGTCGTGGAAACAGCACGCCACAAGGAAGCAGCTGTATGGCGACTTGCCTCCCATCTCACAAACCATCTGAGTGAGACGGACTAGGCATGCAGGACACTGTTGGAGAAGCAAGGACGAGCTCATAAGTGACGTTCTCCTGTGGAAGCCAACACATGGATATGCTAATGTGGGCCGCCCAGCAAGGACCTACATTGACCAACTATGCGAGGATGCTGGTTGCTGCACAGAAGACCCCCCCAGGGGCAATGAACGATAGGGAAGGTTAGCGAGAGATTGTCATGGATATCCGTGCTGCCAGCACGACATAATGATGATGATGAAATCGATTATTTAAGGTAAAATTTTTGTCTAAGTCGAAAAGTAGTAATATAATGAGCATCAGAAAAAAAAGCCAAATAATATTACACATGTAATTCATTTTTGATACATTTAAAACGATTTCTTTGGTCAATTTCTGATTTAATTAGGTATTTCTGCTATGATAAATTAATATATAAAATAATTTAAAATATCAGTATCATGATGTTAAGTTTAAAATGTTATATTATTAGATTCTAAATATTTATTTTTTATTAACTACTTTACTTTAGTATCGATTTCTAATAATTTTTGTCGAAAACTGTATTGAAAATTTAGCGCCCCTCCCTTTTAAATAGAACAAATATTTTTTTTTCTTTCATAAGTTAATAGACAATTAAATAATTATTGAAATGATTAAAAAAATCTTGAAAGATTATTCTTTTATTTTCATTTATTTATTTATTTATTTTCTTTCATAAGTTAATAGACAATTAAATAATTATTGAAATGATTAAAAAAATCTTGAAAGATTATTCTTTTATTTTCATTTATTTATTTATTTATTTTTTTTTCATTTTTTTCCCGATTTTCTGTACTTATCACTGCTAGAGTATCATACTTTTTCTTCTTCTTCTATTCACACCCACCCTGTCAGCTGGGGCGTAAGAATGCACCGACTGCACCTCTGCAGAGGGGTAAGACTCCCCCAATGGGGCCACCTGTTGGCCGTGGGTGGCGACCCGTGATGCTTAAGGATAGAGCCCAGGTGGATGAGCAGTTCATGACATGCAATACTCCACTTTGGCCCTATCTTGGGCTAGACGGGCGGTCGGAGAGGCCCCCTCCGATCAATCGGCTGGTCACGTCAAGCCCTAGCACCTATATGATTTTCCCAACCCTATTGCCCTTATGGCAAGCCCCAACCCTTTTTATCATATGGGTGCTAGAAGGCGATGCCTGCGGGTCTACATGTCCTGGGAATGACGTTAAACTCTATCTGATGGTGAGGTTCCAGTTTTGGAGGTTTGGGGAATGTGGAGCACCCCTTCATCACCATTGCTCCCTGGTCCACTCTGACCCGGAGTGGTGGTACCTGTTAGGGTCCCATCTATGGGTTAAATAGAAAAATGTATTTATAAAAAAATTGTATTATCCATTAAGAATTGATTTATTTCAAAACTTTATCGGCATTAAATGACCCACTGAGGTTGATATGCCGTAAAACAAAACAAACCAAACAAACCAATTCTATTCACACCTTCAGTCTTTTGTCTTTTTATTCATACTGTAATTAGTTTCAAAAGTATATAACCCCACCGATATTTTTTCGCCCCCAAAATAGGAGGGGGACAGTCGGAGTTAAATGGCTTGAAAAAAAAAATCAGAAAGTTTTGAAATAAAATAACTGATGCATTATAAAATTCATTCATTGATAAATAGACTCTGAAAATTTCATTAAAATCGGATAATTCCCTGATTTTTGGCAAGTTTCTTTTAAAGTGGGGGGGTAAATTGTTATATATATATATATATATATATATATATATATATATATATATATATATATATATATATATAAGGAATTTGGTATGTACGTGTCGACTTATAACCCAGAAAGGAGATGTCACTCAGATTCGAAATCTTGCATACAGATTAATATGCTTATAATCAAGAAACACACAAAATTTGGTTTCGATTTTTACTAATTAAGTGATATAATTCAATGATTAAAAAAATTAAAAAATACTGTATACACACTTTCATCCCCACTCCACTACCATCGACACGAGTCAAGATTTTAACTTTTCAAAACTACAGTTAACAGACCCTTCAACCTCAGCCCCCGTAACATTAAATTCTGTCCAAATTTGACGAAAACGGGCGCTTTGTGTGAAGTAAATTACGTACTAAATAAACACGTTATTAAGATTTTAAAACCCTTATAACAGTTTCTTCTTAGAAAACAATAAAAAATAAAAAAATGCACTAATGTGCAAAAAATTACTAAACAGCAGAGGCGCTGTCGATGTATTCTACAGCCTCAGCCGACAGAGTTAAATAAATTAGAACACAAGTTTAATACTTAGCTCTTTTTAATTGTTACTTTTTAGGGGTAAAAAAGAAAATGAATTAAATTAATATTTTAATCACTTTAACACAATAAGCCATTAAGAAATGAGTTTGAGTTTTTGTCATGTGTACAAAACAGTTTTTAGAAAAATAAGTTAAAGATTACATTTTTCAAATAATATTCTGAATGTAAAAAAAAAAAAATCCCAAAATAAATATTGTAATAAACAAATTCTCGTTAATGTTTTTAATTCTATAAATTATTTTCCTCTTATTCTCTCACTTACCCACTCACTCCCTGATGTTCTTAAAAAATTTTAGTCCGGGCATGGACCAGGTACATTTGCTAGATATATATATATATATATATATATATATATATATATATATATATATATATATATATATGCACAGATATATATATATATATATATATATATATATATATATATATATATATATATATATATATATTTATATTTTTGCTTGAAGGCAACTACAATGCGAATATCGCATAAATTCGATAATTATAGAAGATAATAATAATGACAAGTGAATCCCGCAAAGAATCACTCGGTGTGTAGAATATCGTACAGACTATATATATAAGTTAAAAGAAAGGAAATGAATCCGACAGTATGAGTATGAAAAGGTGGAATGAAAACATCACACAATGCTGTTAAAGAGAAAACAATTTATAATATATCATAGCTGATACTGATCAATATTTCGATTTTACAAAAATCATCATCAGAGCTCATTAACTCCGTGGTGTTTGGGTCGGAGAAAAATGTCAAATTAGTTCACAAAAACAAAAAACCTTAATTCTCCAAAAACGAACGAAAGTTGTTACATTATTCACCAATGTGTGCATTCGCGCCATATTTTTATCGGTCATGCCGATATGTATATCTTTTTTGTCGGTGAACTACCCATTGTAGCGGATTTTGAGATGTTGGCACAACAAAACATACAAAAAATTAATAGGCAACACTGATAAAACTTGTCTCTCTTTGATAGACTACCACCCTATCGTCCCCACCATTTACGGCCTCCCCAAAACACACAAACCAGGAATTCCGTTAAGACCTATAATTTCGGGAATTGGCACTGCCCCTCATAAAATTGCTAAAATACTAACCCCCCTCTTAGGAACAATTAGCAAATCTCACATAAAAAATTCGAATATCTTAATTTCAAAAATAAGAAATATTAACATGAACAACAAATGTTTTGCAAGTTTAGATATTAAATCACTCTACACTAGTATCCCGGTTGACAAATGTATTACTCGCCTAGAAAATCATCTCAACAAAATCAATACCTCTTTTTCATTACCCACTAACAAGATAATCCAAATTTGTAGACTTTGCACTAGGAATTGCTTTTTCCAGTACGAGGGAACCTTCTACAGACAAAAGTTCGAGTTGCCTATGGGTTCACCTCTGAGCGGCGTTTTGGCGTGCTTATTTCTTGAATTCTTAGAATCCGGTCCCTTTCAATATATTTTACCCAATAACTCTAATTTTTTCCGTTACATTGACGACACCCTATTCATTTACCCGAAAAACTGTAATTTAACTAACATTATTGACAAACTAAATGATGTTGAACCCTCCATCAAATTTACTCATGAACTTGAACATAACTACCCCCTACCATTTTTAGACACACTTATTATAAATAATAACAACAGTTTAGAATTCAAAGTTTATCACAAGAATACTAACAAAAATGACTACATCCATTTCTATTCCAACCATAACACTAAGATATAAAGTGGTATCATAATTGGTTTCTTTCTGAGAACACTTAGGATATGTAATAAGAAACATTTAGATGAAGAATTTAATTTTATTGAGAGGTCTTTCCTCAAATTACAATACCCCTTAAATTTCATACACCGTGCCAGAAAAAAGGCATTTAAAATACATAGTAAAAATAAAAATAATAATATCACATCTCCAAACAATGACACACAACATAACAGTAATAACGTCTCTGATAGGTACATCATACTTCCTAATAATCCTATTACTGATAAAATAAATAGAAACTTAAGTAAGATTGGTATAAAAACTGTCGCTCACTCCACAAAAACAGTGAAAAACATTCTACAAAATAAAAATAACCCTAAACACACACATTCTGAAGCTGGAGTCTATACTATTGACTGTTTAAAATGTAACAAGAAATATGTAGGGGAGACTTCCAGATCCTTAACTAAACGTCTATCGGAACACAAATATCATATTAAACGTGGTTTTCAAAACAATGCATTAGCTAAACACATCTTTGATCTCAATCATACTTTTGATTTAAAAGGTGCCAAAATAGTAACCCACATACATGATAAAACACTACGTAGAATTATGGAATCTTGTGTTATTCTTAGCCATAAAACCATACTCCAAAGACAAGGTTTCTTTAATATATCCCCTTATTTAGCGACACTTGTAGTCAGAAACCATAAAATCCCCTTCACATAATATTTTCCATTATTTACTTCCCATTAAAATAAAATTTAGGTTTATTGTTTTTGATTTATAAATAAGATCTTTTTCGTTTTATTTAATTTGAATTCGGTTTTGAAAATAAAAACCTTTCATTAGATCCAAATGCTTCACATTATCTAAAATAATAACAAATTCCGTCCATAACTTTTTTACTTTATATATAAAAACAAAATATAATAAATAATTAATCATTTATGAAATACAGAACATAAAAAAAAAATTAAAAAAGAAAAATTAATCATAAAAATTCCTTTTCTAAAAATCTTTTGAATTCCAACCGTCACATTTTTTAATACCCATCCCCTTTCGAGTAAGTTAATTCGTCTTGTTGCCAACATCTCAAAATCTGCTACAATGGGTAGTTCACCGACAAAAAAGATATACATATCGGCATGACCGATAAAAATATGGCGCGAATGCCCACATTAGAGAATAATGTAACAATTTTCGTTCGTTTTTGCAGAATTAAGGTTTTTTGTTTTTGTGAACTAATTTGACATTTTTCTCCGACCCAAACACCACGGAGTTAATGAGCTCTGATGATGATTTTTGTAAAATCGAAATATTGATCAGTATCAGCTATGATTATATTATGAATTGTTTTCTCTTTAACAGCATTGTGTGATGTCTTCATTCCACCTTTTCATACTCATATATATATATATATATATATATATATATATATATATATATATATATATATATATATCAGTCGGTAGACAGTTCGGCTAGAAACCACAATGTTCATAGTTCGATACCCGCCCTCGCCAACTCAGTGTATGAGTAGCACAGGGATCTGTGCGGTAAAGTAAGGAGCTGATGGTAGGTGTGGTGCTCCACCTCAGACGCTAAGATAATCTCCTTGGTCTAGCGCTAGTGAAAAGGGGATAGACTCCCTCGCTGCATGGCTGATACCGACATTAGGCCGCCCCGACGACTTTACTTACTTTATATATATATATATATATATATATATATATATATATATATATATATATATATTATACTAAAGCTGAGTTTATCAACCTTCGCCAGCTAAAGGATTTTTTCTATTTATGTTATGGACACAATATTTATACTTAGATATTCCTTGGTTTTAGCACTACCAAGTGTTTGAAAAAATCAGTTTAATTGGTTTTAATTAGGCGTAATTAGCAATTAAGTCAACAACCGACCAATCCATGTCTAACAGACTACCTATCTCTCTTCTCATCTCCCTTTGTCAGTTAAGTTAACTGTCCTCCCACTCTCTATTTGTCAGTTAAGGAGAGTGAGAGAGCGTTCAGCCTGTAATAACTGAAAAATCAGCAGTGAGACGCCTCGCATCACCCACTCTACCTCCGTAGATTCACCCCCTTTCATTTCTCCAGGCTAATGAGAATTTTTTTTTTTAATAAAGTGGCGTAAATCAGGCTTTAAAATAGATTTTTTTTAAAATTACTTTAATTATTAATTTATAGAGTCAAATTTAACATGATTATTAAACTTACTTTAAAATATTTCATGTTGGGTAAAAAAAAGTAGTTATATATTTAAATGTGATGGGATCTTATTCAAATGAGCAAACGTTCACTCCCCCCATCGTTTAACTAAAACAAACTAAAACAAACTAAAAGAATACATTGCTGACTAACTCCTTGATTTTTGGTAATTCATCTATCAAATTAGTGAATCAATCAACTTATTTGGTAAGTAGATAAATTGTCTTTGTTTCTCTTTTCAGAAAAATTAAAATAAATTTAGCTGCGAAATAATTCAAATCAGCTTATTTTGTTTTAAAATCAAGATTTGTGGGTTAAACTTCACAAATTTTTTATAAGAAGTATATATTAACATTACCGACAAAAACTTAGTTACCTTAACCGCTAAACCGTAACAGAATTTGCAAAAAAAATTAATTCATGCACTGTAGTTAAACTGTCATATATCCCCAAATAAGTTTCCGTTTTAATTTTGACGACGATTTGCAAGTTTAACCGATTTAAGATGCTTTGAGATTAAAAACTGTATGAGATAAATAATACACACACACAAACAAACCAATGCCTTTTTATTGTAACTAAGTTTTCCAGAGTTTATTAGAAAATAAGTTGTTTAGAATTAAATTGTCAGCTACGACATAATTTATTTACTAAAAGAATAGGTAAATGAAATTATTAGTAAGACCATATAGGTCTCACTAATAATTTCATACCTATTCCTTTAGTAAATAAATTATTTTCCTTTACTTTAATTGGCATTTACATTTAATTCTACTTAAATTCATTTACATTTTAAAAATTATCTGCCCATATTTCTTCTTTATTATATTATTCTATAGCTGATTTAAGGCGTTTTTCCGAAAAGTTAAAGCCAAACTCGGTTGTATTTGTTTCAAAATTCGTGGCAATACAGAATAAAAAAAATATTTTTAAAGGAAGGTGTATATACATTTGCAACGCTAAGTCTTTTTTAGTTTTTTTTTTTAGATGCGTTATGCATCATGGTAGAGATGTGCAAACCGCGGACTTTCAAAATGTCCGTTTAATTGTTTAAAATATTTTAAAACGTCAATAAAAAATCGAAAATTAACTTTTTAATGTTTTCTTTTACGTTTAATATAAAGAACAATTCCAAGTTTATGTGTTAGAAAAAATAAATTTCTCTTACATAAAACCTACATTTTTGCATTTCAAAGTAAATTGCCGTACATTCCCACTCTTTGTTGACAGTTATCGCATCTTGACGTGTGCACCTTATCTTAGTATGGAGGGCTAAACGTATAAAAAATTATTTTATGAAGCAAAAACAAATTACTAATTTAGCATTTCCTTGATGCCTCACGATTTAACTCTTAATATTATTGAAAAAGAAAGTTGGGAAAATCAGAATTACAATGTTAGAAATTATTTATAATAACATTTTAACTGAACGGTAATATCTGCTTTCTGGATATAAACGGGAGAATTATTTTTTTCCAAATAAAATAATAAATTTCTTCAAACACTGTTTGTTTGCGTTTTCTTTTACAGAGTATAATTATACATGCATCACAGATTCGAACCTATTAACTTATGGACCCAGAACACAAGCAAGATATTTTTATACAATATTTTCTTTGATTAAATAAATACGATTTTGCTGTACATTAAAGAAAAGTATTTATTTTACATTTTATAAATTTTTAAAACTCCCTGAAAAATAAAATAAAAATGTAGACAATAGGAACTTTTAGTATAGAATTCTTTTGAAAATAATCTAACAATTAAAAAACAACAACAAAAAAGAAAAAGATACATATTTTTTCTTATTTACGAGATTTAAATTTCAATGTTTAAGATGCCCTATTTCCAAACCGATTTATTAGTGAATTATCTTTTTTTACATATGTTCCATCATTAAATTGTCTTTCGAAAAATGTAAAATTTATTTATGTACAAAAAAAAAAATCTTGGTACGGGGGATCAACGCGCCAAACATATTGGTGCATATCGCATTAATGCGTTCTGGCCCCTTGCCCTAAAAAACGCTACATGATGCCTTCTGAAAATTCGAACCGTGCTATTTATGAACTTCCTACCTGGCTAAAGAAGAACAATTTTCTCATAAATTCCTACAATAAAATAAATTGAACCCTCATTTTATGTCTGTGTTTTTGCAATAAATGTTTTATTTTTCTTGCACCCATTATTTTACAATACTAAATATATTTTTTTGGAGATATGTTAGCACCATATATATTTATAATATGCCTAGACTACATAAGTAAACATCATTAGATGTTATAAATAATTTTTTTTTTTTAAAGGCAAGAAGCAGGCAATATTCTGCACCGAATGCGGCATGGAACATCACCCTCTATGTGAACTCCGATAAAACCAAGTTCATGTGTTTTTAAAATTAAGGAGGCATCTCCACGTTCGATGATAAACCCCGGAAATTGGTGTTACTATTAACGTACCTAGGTAGTAATATCTTATCTAAAGAAATCCATGTTAATCAATGCATAGTGAAAGGCATGGTCTTCCATGGACTATCAGTCATATAGAAATCTGATTTCATTGACAAGTTAAAGCAACAATTCTTCACAACCATAGCTGTATCATTGCTACTGTACAACTGTACCACTTGGACACTAACATAGCACCTAGAGAATAAGCTACATGGGAACTGCACAAGAATGCAGTATGTAATTTCAAAAAAGTTGTGGAAGCAACACCCCATGAGAAAGCAGCTGTATGGCCACTTGCCACTTATCACACAATCTGAGTAAAATGAACAAGACATGCTGGACACTGCTGGAGAATCAAGGACAAACTCATGATGTTTTTGTATGGAAACCAGCAGACAGGCACGCCAGTGTGGACCGTTGAGCAAAGATGTACATTGACCAATTCTGTGCAGATATTGGATGCTGTGAAGAGTACCTCTTGAGAACAATGATTGATAGGGTAGGGTTGGCTAGAGATTGTCATGGATATCCATGATTAAAATCCTACTTACCTTTAATTACAAATGAACTAACCAAGTGACCCTTCTCTTGTTCTTCCTTTGGTCATTTGAAAATGTTTACTCCAGTTTAAATAACTTATTTGGACAGTTTGGGAAAACTTTAAATTAGTGAAATAATATTATCATGTGATTTTTCCAACAATCTAAACCGAGCACAATGGGTGACCCAACGAGTCACGTATTTTCTAGTATATATATATATATATATATATATATATATATATATATATAAACTCATAAATAAACATGTTTACATACATATCGAAGTACTTTCATACATTCAATATTTCTGAAATTTGATATCTAGGGCAAATACGGACTGTAAACTCCAAATATCCGACTATTTTAACCCTATACCTGATAGAAATTTTTATTTTGCTCGCCCAAATGCATGACTCCAAAATCAACAACTTTTCACCTATTTAGTTTACGGTCAGTCTATAGAAAATATGTCGTCTTCAATTTTCATAATATTTTTTCCTAACATCTACTATGTCTGCCTAAGTTCATCAAAGAATTTTGTGTGGGAATAAAGTCTACTTTAGAAGATATGAACCAGCCAAGTTCAGAGTTTTTTTCCTATGTACATGCAGGATTTCAGTGAAAGATTATAATTAAAGACAATCATCCTAATGCTCCATGAACTCTCAAATATTGATATTGTGCTTAGTGACTTCTTAAACAATTCAATAATATTGTTTTTATTAATTAAAAACAAATTAAATATATTTTGCAGATATTGCTTTTTGTAAGGATAAATTGTTTTTGATAACTGGTAAACATTGTCTCAGGCATGATAATCAACAGTGCATAGAATATTTGTAGATACCACTAAACATGAATTTGAAATAAATTCTTTCTGTTTGTGTTTTTTTTAAATTCAATTTTTATATTTTTGACTATTTTTCAATTTTTTTTTTTCATGAAACAAAAACATTTGATTTTTTCATTCTGAAGAATGTGATAATAAAAATGAATATATAAGGAGTCATCAAAACATTACATTTTAAACTACACTGTGCGGTAATTTTGTTGTGTATATAGACCATCTTGGACAGATGATAAACCATTTGGTGTTATAGGAACATCAACAGTGCACAGAATATTTGTTAATGGCACAAAACTAGGGATGTGCATTTTCTCGCTGGCTCTAAAAAAGGGTGATCACAGGAAATTCTTCTTAAAATCATATAAAATAAACTAACTATTAAGAGTATTTACGGTTTTCGAAGGAGCTCTTATTTCTCTGTAGTTGTAGGCAAATTATCGGACAAAGAAGGAACAAACACTAAAGTAAATGCAGACACTTGTATTGACAAAAATTACATAAAATTGTTGCAAATTTTAATGGTATTTGCTACGAGACTTATCTGTGGAGTAATTTTCTTGGAGTAATGGTGATAACAGGGTATTCTTCTCGTCGGTAGGAAATGTTAATAAGACGCTTCGTCTCGGTATTTTATCGTCCTTCAGTAAGTGTGCAATAGTACCGGCCTTTATGCAGTATGCAGATACAATGCCTTAGAAGGGAGCTGGTTGTAGAGTTCTGTGATAAGTGGGCCCTGTTTTGGGGTTTGGTAATGAGAGCTTGGTGTTTTTACGTCTCTCTTCCAGTACTGCTTTTCGATAAGTGAAGTTTTGGTATTTGATGCCAACATACGGTGTTGGCATTCGCCCCCAAGCGGCAGGGGGAGATAATTAGCTATGGAATTTCCAACACTATCCGATTTTATTAAAATCGGATAGTTAGTTTATTTTATATGATTTTAAGAAGAACTTTCGGTATATGAAGTAATAAAAGACAAACTTTTATTGTAAATAAATGTTTACTAAATTGAAAAGGCTAATAATTTTTTTCATTAGTCTTTGTTTCACGCATTGATCCTCCGTACAAATATCCTTTTTTTTTTTGGATATAAATAATTTTTACACTTTTGGAAAGATAATTTAACGACGGAACATATGTAAAAAAACTAAATCGCAACTAATTCGGTTTTGGATATAGGGCATCTTAAACATTGAAACTTAAATCTCGTAAATAAGAAAAAATATGTTTTTTCGTATTTTTTCTAAATTGTTAGATTATTTTCTAAAGAATTCCTATTATCTACTTGTTTTTTTTTTTTTTTTTTTTTTTTTTTTTTTTTTCAGGTATTTTTAAAAATTCATAAAATGTAAAATAAATCCTTCTGTTTAGCGGATATCAAAATCGTATTTATTAATCAAAGAAAATATTGTATAAAAAATATCTATCTAAAAATAATGACATAACATATTTCGGTTTTTATTTTAAAAAATTTAGAATATTATGTTTGAATTACAAATTGTCGTCATTCTTATTGATGGATGGATCTGTAGGAGTTATTTTCATATTTGCCTGGGGAGTTGTCTGCCCGTTTAGTGTCGCTGGTTCCCGCTAGGGGCCTTGTGTATTTAAGCGGCTGATTTGAACTTCTCTTCCTCTTTTTGCCTGCTGCTCGACCTACGAGACACCATGAGGTAGTGTTATGACTACCCCTTTCTTGTTGGGGCTTCCCCCCCCTTACATTACTGCAAGTGATTTATACAACATGGACTATTCTTAGTCTCATGTCTGTGCTTTTATGTTTATCCTTTTTACATGTAACTTTATATTACTTATGTATATATGCTTATGTACACTCCTATGTATTATGTACCCTGTTAATTCTTGTGATTTTATATAAAATGTTTTGTCCCTCAACCTTTGTCGGAGTTTGTTTGCGTTCCAACGAGTTATGACTTTGTCATAACCTTTGAATCTTACAGATCTAACGACAATGATATACGCTTTGGTTTTTGAGGAAAACTTTTGTAGTGGTTGTTGTTGATGTTGTTGTTGTTGTAGCGCTGAGTTGTTGAGGTCCATAAGTTAAATCGTGAGACATCAAGGAAATGCTAAATTAGTCATTTGTTTTTGCTTCAGAAAAGAAATACGTACGAATCCTCCATACAAAGAAATAGTGCACACGTTAAGATGAGATAACTGTCAACAAAGATTAAAAATTTGCGGGAATTTACTTTTAAATTCAAAAATTTAGGCTTTATGTAAGAGAAATTTCTTTTTCTTTTTTATAACATATAAACTTGGAATTGTTCCTTTATTAAACGTAAAATAAATAATTAAAAAGTTATTTTCAATTTTTTCATTGACGTTTTAAAATATTTTTAACAATTTTGCGCACATTTCCAAAATCCGTGTTTTGCACATCCCTACACAAAATATCCTTAAAATCCTCTTCCCAGTAAAATGAACAAGATGAAAGAGATGGGGGTAACGAAGGACTATTTGCTCGTAAATTCCTACCAATAAAATAAACTGAACCCCATTTTATGTCCGTGTTTTTGCAATAAATGTTTTATTTTTCTTGCACCCGTTATGTTACAATACTAAATATATTTCCTTTATTTTAATATTCACCTCAATGTGTATATTCTAAAAGCTTTTATTTTGTGAGAATGCTTAGTTTTAAAGTGGGGGTTCGTTTTTATACTTCAACTTTTTACTCGTAAATTCCTACCATAAAATGCCCAAGCATAATGTTATGGCAGGAATTTACGAGTAAAAAGTTGATTATTACTTTTTGTTGTTATTTCTTTTCTTTTTGGCTTTGGTACTCTAAAATAAAAACGTCAGATTTTAATCATCGTCGACGAAAAAACAAAATACGGTCATAAAAGGAGGATCCAATTTATGCCTGAATTGTAAAACGAGCCCCCACTTTAAAACTAAACATTCTCACAAAATAAAAACTTAGAATATACACATTGAAATAAATATTAAAATAAATAAAGAAAATATATTTTGTATTGTAAAATAACGGGTCAAGAAAAATAAAATGGGGGTTCAGTTTATTTTATGGTAGGAATTTACGAGCAAATAGTCCTTTATTACCGAGATGGGTGCATAAACTTTATCAGCAAATCCTTATTCTCTGTCTGTATCAAGCCAAATTTTATTGTCGCACCTCCAACAAACATATCCTGAAATGACAAATTTCATTGTCTTTCGTGTCGGTGGGTGCAGATTTCAACTTTTTGCTGATGTTTTTGACATGGAATGACCCTACTGCAAAATTTGTTTGTAGATTTGATTATTTTAGGCTACATCCCAGACGTCAAAAAGGGCTTAGTTTTCGAATTACGTTGCTAAACAATTAGCGGTAATAATTTTAGCGTAATTATTAATTAAAAATCAAAAAGGCTAATAAAAAGTTTTCGCAATCGGTGGCATACTTGATATTATGCGAAAAGTAAAATTTAAACGGACTACTTTGTAAAAAAATACGAAGCAAAGTGGAGTAGCTCCGAAAACAGAAATAAGCGAATGAAAATCGTGTGTTCGGATATAAATAAGTAAACAAAATGGCCACCTCCAGCGAAGAAGAAGCAACAGTTGTTAGCGACAAAAAATGTTTTATGTGCATTTTACCTTCCAAAAAGCATAAAATTGTATCATTTCTAAGAAGACGTGGACTCATCGTGTAACAACAAGTCACGTAAATAAAATGAGTAATAAGCGAATTTGCTTTTAAGAAAAAATAAAAAAATAATAGTATTTCGCATCATGTGACAAGTCACGTAAATAAAATGTGTAATAAGCGAATTTGCTTTTTAGAAAAAAAGAAAAAATAATAGTATTTCGCATCATGTGACAACAAGTCACGTAAATAAAATGAGTAATAAGCGAATTTGCTTTTTAGAAAAAAGAAAAAAATAATAGTATTTCGCATATCGCGTAAATTTTTGTTGTTTCTATTCATAAGTTCGGTCTTTTATCTCTTTATTTATACTGTAATTAGTATCAGAAATGACCAATCGCAAGACAATTTGGGGTCAAAATTAAGTGACCTGAAAAAAATGAGAAAGTTTTGAAATAAAATAAATAATGCATTATAAAGATCGTTCATTGATAAATAAACACAGAAAGTTTCATTAAAATCCGATAATTCCCTGATTTTTGGTAAATTATTTTCTGTAGGGGGCTAAAGTCATACGCATTTTAGTTCATTAAAAAAAAAAATTTCTAAAAAGCCAGTTCTTTAATTGAAAATTATATTTTGAAATTTTTCATGAAGAAAAAAAATTGTTTGCTTTAGTTACTAAAGCATATTATTAGGACTTTTTTGGGGGGTATTTTGAGGGTCATTCTAAATTAATATTTTTTTATTTCATAAACACAGAACATCAGATGATGTTTACATTCCAGATAAAATCTGTAATCTCATTGGCTAATTTGATTCGGAGCTATTTTCGTTCTATACGTATTTTAATCACTTAAAACTTATTTTATTAATTCTTGAGGCAAGAAACTTATGCGCGAAAAAAATTGTGAATTTTGGGGTGATATCATTTTAATAATGAATGACAATTTATTCGGCCACTTTTTACATCCGACACAACTGAACGATAATCGGCTTGGGACTGTAGCCCATTTCTTTTGTATCCAATCGAACACTTTCCTGTGTATTTTCTCTGTTTAAACAATTTCAAGGGGAGATAATTCTATATTGACCAACTAAGTTGCGTCCCTTACATATCCCATACATCGTTTTGGTGATGTAAATTTTTATAGTAATTATTTTTATCAATTTAATTTTTCGAAAATGAATTTGAAATATTTCTTCTATAAAAAGCGGATCTTTAAAGGATCCCCCACACCTAAAAAAACAAAAAAACAAAAAACAAAACAAAAAAAACAAAACAAAAGAAACAAAACAAAACAAAACGAAATAAAACAATAATAATAAAAACAAAACGATGTATTCTAGTTACTAGCATAAAATCGTCTGCTACGAGTTTTAAAGCGAATTAAAAATAATGAAATCTATTATTTAAGGTCAAACTTTGTCTAAATCGATAACTAGTAACATAATGACCATCATTAAAAAAAAGAAAAATATCATTACATATGCAGTTTATTTTTAATAGATTTAAAATAATTTGTTTTGGTCAATTTCAACGCGATCTGCCATTCTGTCTATTTTTCAATGGTTTTACGCGCTCGTTTACAATTTTAATGTAACATTCGCGATTGCAAAAAGATTTACTAAAAATCAGGGAATTATCCGATTTTAATGAAATTTTCAGTATTGATTTATCAATTAATGATTTTATAATGCATCAGTTATTTTATTTCAAAACTTTAATTTAGTATTTTTGTTATGAAAAATTATTATATAAAATTCATTTAAAATGTGAAAGGCATGATGTTAAGTTTAAAATGTCATATTTTTAGATTCTAGAAATAAATATCTACTTAATGCAAACTTTATTTTTTAGATGAAAGTAATATGTTTTGAAGAAAAACTCGATTGAAAATTACCCCCCTTTTTAAAAAGAAAAAATATCAATGT
This sequence comes from Doryteuthis pealeii, assembly GCA_023376005.1. Classification (NCBI taxonomy): domain Eukaryota; kingdom Metazoa; phylum Mollusca; class Cephalopoda; order Myopsida; family Loliginidae; genus Doryteuthis; species Doryteuthis pealeii. The sequence continues at coordinate 18,490,699 of CM042178.1, forward strand.
ATAATTTTTTCTTTTATAAAATAATAGCCAATGAAATAATTATCAAAATGAGTAAAAAAGAAATCTCCCCCCAAAAACACCGTAATTTTTTTGTTTCTATTCATACTTCGGTCTTTTATCTCATTATTTATGCTGTAATTAGTAGTATAAGTATAATACCAACTCGAAAAAATGTTCACCCCCAACATAAGGTCAAAATTAAGTGACCTGAAAAAAAATGAGAAAGTTTTGAAATAAAATAAATAATGCATTATAAAGATCATTCTTTGATAATAAATACACTGAAAATTTCATTAAAATCCGATAATTCCCTGATTTTTGGTAAATTATTTTCTGTAGGGGGGAGGGGGCTAAAGTCATTTTGTCAAAAACGCATTTTAGGCTCATCTTGGGTATACCTAATTTATTCAGCTTCAAAAATAATCGATGACAAATAATGAGGTACAATATTTTACAATTATCTTTTTCATTAGGTAGGATCAAAAATTGTCGTGTAAAGGAGATAAACTCTTTGCTTACTTTAAACTGTTCACAGCGACCTTCATACCGTAAACAGCTAGCAGTGGCTCTTGCATGTGTTACTTGTTTACACTGAAATATAAGTTTATTAAATAGAATGAGACCTGGGGTGAAATTAACTTGGAAATATCTAATTATACAGGGGGAAAAACCCCGAGAAAATGTAATTAATTTGTACACATTTGAATGGTTTCAAGTATTCTTACCTAATACAAATAATTTGTACACATTTGTGTTCATTTTAACTCTTCACCTACCAAATTTCGCCCACTAATTCTAATATGTATTTGTTTTTACCTGTATGACGAGATATTTCAAAATCCACTATCTATTCACCTCAGAACTCATTCTATTCAAATAAAATCTATTATTATTGTAATCCGAGTCCTTCTGCTCAATTATATTAAAACTAACCAAATATCAAGAAATTTTGTATTTTTTACCTGTATGATGGGATATTTCAAAGTTCACTATCTATTCACCTCAAACTCATTCTATTCAAATAAAATCCTATTATTATTGTAATCCGAGTCCTTCTGCTCAATTATATTAAAACTAACCAAATATCAAGAAATTTTGTATTTTTTACCTGTATGATGGATATATTCAAGTTCACTATCTATTCACCTCAGAACTCATTCTATTCAAATAAAATCCTATTATTATTGTAATCCGAGTCCTTCTGCTCAATTATATTAAAACTAACCAAATATCAAGAAATTTTGTATTTTTTACCTGTATGATGGGATATTTCAAAGTTCACTATCTATTCACCTCAGAACTCATTCTATTCAAATAAAATCCTATTATTATTGTAATCCGAGTCCTTATGCACAATTATAATGAACTAACCATCACATTTTTTAGTACTTTGCTTGAGTGGGATATGCATAGAAACAGCTCCTTGATGGGAGAGCAGCTGCGAGCGATAGAAAGTAGGCAAAGAGTCATGTCAAACTTTTTAATATTAACGTGGTATATCAAGCTAATAATACTTATTAAATAATATAAGCTTAAAAATCGAATTCAAGGGAGATAACTTTAAAAATGTTAGTATATTATCTCCCTTGTTCATCAATGGCTAAACACGTAAAAATTTACGGAGGTGATGCGCTTAATTGCAAATAAACAATTAATGTAGAATTAACAGTGTGAATTTGACTTATGAGTGGTCCATCTTACGAATTTTTGTTTGTTTTGTTTTGTGTTGAAAGCTAAAATTTGAGAATGAGCGAGCTTCAGATACGCTTTCTTTCTTTTTAATAACTTCCCTAAAAAGATTTAAGTTTCCAAATTTATTAATTAGGCTAGAGAAAAAAAAATTGGCAATTTCGAACATTTTTTTGTAGGTAATTTATGAGGAAGTGCGTCCTGGTCTCCTGCCTTAGAAATTGCTACCCTGGTGACAATTAAAATAACGTCCCCAGCTATGTTGTCTCGACGGTGTTACTTGAAAGAAAACAACCAGCTTAGGGCGTTAAATGTATTTTAGAGCGGGAGGGGGGTCTCTTTTTTTTTATATGAACAAATGGAGATGGGTGGATATATATATATATAAATAAAGTTAAAAATGAACAAATTGAGGTAGATAGATAGATCTTCATATCTAAACAAGAATTGCGACAAATTTCTATAAATAAACAAGAATTACAAAAAATTTCTATAGATAAATTTCTAAACAAATTACGATAAATAAATAAGAATTACGACAAAAAAGAGAAAGCCCCCCCTCTAAAATACATTTAACGCCCTAAGTTGGTTGTTTTCGTTCAAGTAACACCACCGAGACGACATAGCTGGGGGCGTTATTTTGATAGTCACCGGGTAGCAATTTCTGAGGCAGGAAACCGGGACGCACTTCCTCATAAATTACCTTTTTGTATTACTTCATTTTTCTTTAAAAAATCAAACATTCTGTCCTGAAGATGATCTCTAGTTTGATTTTATATTTAAAAAATTTTTAAATAGAATACTCTGTGTAAACGAATTTTGATCAAAACACGTTGACACATTACACTTATAAAATTAATCCATACCAAAGTATATATATATATATATATATATATATATATATATATATATAATAATCTTCATACAATGACTGCTATTTACATAGTAGCATTGCAACCAACAAAGCCTTCATCAGATGATGATCTGGTTCAGGCATGGTTTCGGGGCCGAAGCATCATTACCACTAACCCAGAGCGCCCCCGCAGTATCTCACGATACCACCAGACTTTGTCGGTTTGATGTCACAATATAGGACTGCCATATCCACGCTGATGCGGTTAGAGCTTTATACATATGTGTCAGATTTATTTCCATTTTTCACTTAGATAGTTAGTTAGTTAGACTAGCAAATATATGCACCCCCGGGTGCAAGTATTTTAGTTAAATTTTATAATAAAATATCATATTAAATTAGAAAGGCTAATGAAACTGAATAAGAATGTAGATAAAAAGATTTTGAACAGAGGGGGTATGATTGAAAAATAGAACAACTTTGAAACTAACTCTTCCAACATTTTCCGTTACTACCGTCTTTCATTGGTAAATTTTCCTAATTAAACTGTTTAGTTAAAATAGGAAGTAAAGAATAAAATTACAATCATTTCTTCTTGTTAAGGGATTTCTTTTAAGATTTTTTGAAGAGATTNGCTGCACGTTTTGTATGAACTAACCTTTCTAACAGACCATTACACCCCACCATTTTACGGCCTCCCCAAAACACACAAACCAGAATTCCGTTAAGACCTATAATTTCGGGAATTGGCACTGCCCTCATAAAATTGCTAAAATACTAACCCCCCTCTTAGGAAACAATTAGCAAATCTCACATAAAAATTCGAATATCTTAATTTCAAAAATAAGAAATATTAACATGAACAACAAATGTTTTGCAAGTTTAGATATTAAATCACTCTACACTAGTATCCCGGTTGACAAATGTATTACTCGCCTAGAAAATCATCTCAACAAAATCAATACCTCTTTTTCATTACCACTAACAAGATAATCCAATTTGTAGACTTTGCACTAGGAATTGCTTTTTCCAGTACGAGGGTTCTTACAGACAAAAGTTCGAGTTGCCTATGGGTTCACCTCTGAGCGGCGTTTTGGCGTGCTTATTTCTTGAATTCTTAGAATCCGGTCCCTTTCAATATATTTTACCCAATAACTCTAATTTTTTCCGTTACATTGACGACACCCTATTCATTTACCCGAAAAACTGTAATTTAACTAACATTATTGACAAACTAAATGATGTTGAACCCTCCATCAAATTTACTCATGAACTTGAACATAACTACCCCCTACCATTTTTTAGACACACTTATTATAAATAATAACAACAGTTTAGAATTCAAAGTTTATCACAAGAATACTAACAAAAATGACTACATCCATTTCTATTCCAACCATAACACTAAGATATAAAGTGGTATCATAATTGGTTTCTTTCTGAGAACACTTAGGATATGTAATAAGAAACATTTAGATGAAGAATTTAATTTTATTGAGAGGTCTTTCCTCAAATTACAATACCCCTTAAATTTCATACACCGTGCCAGAAAAAAGGCATTTAAAATACATAGTAAAAAAAATAAAATAATAATATCACATCTCCAAACAATGACACACAACATAACAGTAATAACGTCTCTGATAGGTACATCATACTTCCTAATAATCCTATTACTGATAAAATAAATAGAAACTTAAGTAAGATTGGTATAAAAACTGTCGCTCACTCCACCCAAAAAACAGTGAAAAACATTCTACAAAATAAAAATAACCCTAAACACACACATTCTGAAGCTGGAGCCTATACTATTGACTGTTTAAAATGTAACAAGAAATATGTAGGGGAGACTTCCAGATCCTTAACTAAACGTCTATCGGAACACAAATATCATATTAAACGTGGTTTTCAAAAACAATGCATTAGCTAAACACATCTTTGATCTAAATCATACTTTTGATTAAAAAGGTGCCAAAATAGTAACCACATACATGATAAAACACTACGTAGAATTATGGAATCTTGTGTTATTCTTAGCCATAAAACCATACTCCAAAGACAAGGTTTCTTTAATATATCCCCTTATTTAGCGACACTTGTAGTCAGAAACAATAAAATCCCCTTACAATAATATTTCCATTATTTACTTCCCATTAAAATAAAATTTAGGTTTATTGTTTTTGATTTATAAATAAGATCTTTTTCGTTTTATTTAATTTGAATTCGTTTTTGAAAATAAAAACCTTTCATTAGATCCAAATGCTTCACATTATCTAAAATAATAACAAATTCCGTCCATAACTTTTTACTTTATATATAAAAACAAAATATAATAAATAATTAATCATTTATGAAATACAGAACATAAAAAAAAAATTAAAAAAGAAAAATTAATCATAAAAATTCCTTTTCTAAAAATCTTTTGAATTCCAACCGTCACATTTTTTAATACCCATCCCCTTTCGAGTAAGTTAATTCGTCTTGTTGCCAACATCTCAAAATCTGCTACAATGGGTAGTTCACCGACAAAAAAGATATACATATCGGCATGACCGATAAAAATATGGCGCGAATGCCCACATTAGAATAATGTAACATTTTCGTTCGTTTTTGCAGAATTAAGGTTTTTTGTTTTTGTGAACTAATTTGACATTTTTCTCCGACCCAAACACCACGGAGTTAATGAGCTCTGATGATGATTTTTGTAAAATCGAAATATTGATCAGTATCAGCTATGATTATATTATGAATTGTTTTTCTCTTTAACAGCATTGTGTGATGTCTTCATTCCACCTTTTCATACTCATATATATAATATATATATATATATATATATATAATATATATATATATATATATATCAGTCGGTAGACAGTTCGGCTAGAAACCACAATGTTCATAGTTCGATACCCGCCCTCGCCAACTCAGTGTATGAGTAGCACAGGGATCTGTGCGGTAAAGTAAGGAGCTGATGGTAGGTGTGGTGCTCCACCTCAGACGCTAAGATAATCTCCTTGGTCTAGCGCTAGTGAAAAGGGGATAGACTCCCTCGCTGCATGGCTGATACCGACATTAGGCCGCCCCGACGACTTTACTTACTTATATATATATATATATATATATATATATATATATATATATAATATATTATACTAAAGCTGAGTTTATCAACCTTCGCCAGCTAAAGGATTTTTTCTATTTATGTTATGGACACAATATTTATACTTAGATATTCCTTGTTTTTAGCACTACCAAGTGTTTGAAAAAAATCAGTTTAATTGGTTTTAATTAGGCGTAATTAGCAATTAAGTCAACAACCGACCAATCCATGTCTAACAGACTACCTATCTCTCTTCTCATCTCCCTTTGTCAGTTAAGTTAACTGTCCTCCCACTCTCTATTTGTCAGTTAAGGAGAGTGAGAGAGCTGTTCAGCCTGTAATAACTGAAAAATCAGCAGTGAGACGCCTCGCATCACCCACTCTACCTCCGTAGATTCACCCCCTTTCATTTCTCCAGGCTAATGAGAATTTTTTTTTTTAATAAAGTGGCGTAAATCAGGCTTTAAAATAGATTTTTTTTAAATTACTTTAATTATTAATTTATAGAGTCAAATTTAACATGATTATTAAACTTACTTTAAAATATTTCATGTTGGGTAAAAAAAGTAGTTATATATTTAAATGTGATGGGATCTTATTCAAATGAGCAAACGTTCATCCCCCATCGTTTAACTAAAACAAACTAAAACAAACTAAAAGAATACATTGCTGACTAACTCTTGATTTTTTGGTAATTCATCTATCAAATTAGTGAATCAATCAACTTATTTGGTAAGTAGATAAATTGTCTTTGTTCCTCTTTCAGAAAAATTAAAATAAATTTAGCTGCGAAATAATTCAAATCAGCTTATTTTGTTTTAAAATCAAGATTTGTGGGTTAAACTTCACAAATTTTTTATAAGAAGTATATATTAACATTACCGACAAAAACTTAGTTACCTTAACCGCTAAACCGTAACAGAATTTGCAAAAAAAATTAATTCATGCACTGTAGTTAAACTGTCATATATCCCCAAATAATTTCCGTTTTAATTTTGACGACGATTTGCAAGTTTAACCGATTTAAGATGCTTTGAGATTAAAAACTGTATGAGAAAAATAATACACACACACAAACAAACCAATGCCTTTTTATTGTAACTAAGTTTTCCAGAGTTTATTAGAAAATAAGTTGTTTAGAATAAAATTGTCAGCTACGACATAATTTATTTACTAAAAGAATAGGTAAATGAAATTATTAGTAAGACCATATAGGTCTCACTAATAATTTCATACCTATTCTTTAGTAAATAAATTATTTTCCTTTACTTTAATTGGCATTTACATTTAATTCTACTTAAATTCATTTACATTTTAAAAATTATCTGCCCATATTTCTTCTTTATTATATATTCTATAGCTGATTTAAGGCGTTTTTCCGAAAAGTTAAAGCCAAACTCGGTTGTATTTGTTTCAAAATTCGTGGCAATACAGAATAAAAAAAATATTTTTAAGGAAGGTGTATATACATTTGCAACGCTAAGTCTTTTTTAGTTTTTTTTTTTTAGATGCGTTATGCATCATGTAGTGAGATGTGCAAACCGCGGACTTTCAAAATGTCCGTTTAATTGTTTAAAATATTTTAAAACGTCAAATAAAAATCGAAAATTAACTTTTAATGTTTTCTTTTACGTTTAATATAAAGAACAATTCCAAGTTTATGTGTTAGAAAAAATAAATTTCTCTTACATAAAACCTACATTTTTGCATTTCAAAGTAAATTGCCGTAAATTGCCGTACATTCCCACTCTTTGTTGACAGTTATCGCATCTTGACGTGTGCACCTTATCTTAGTATGGAGGGCTAAACGTATAAAAAATTATTTTATGAAGCAAAAACAAATTACTAATTTAGCATTTCCTTGATGCCTCACGATTTAACTCTTAATATTATTGAAAAAAGAAAGTTGGGAAAATCAGAATTACAATGTTAGAAATTATTTATAATAACATTTTAACTGAACGGTAATATCTGCTTTCTGGATATAAACGGGAGAATTATTTTTTTCCAAATAAAATAATAAATTTCTTCAAACACTGTTTGTTTGCGTTTCTTTTACAGAGTATAATTATACATGCATCACAGATTCGAACCTATTAACTTATGGACCCAGAACACAAGCAAGATATTTTTATACAATATTTTCTTTGATTAAATAAATACGATTTTGCTGTACATTAAAGAAAAGTATTTATTTTACATTTTATAAATTTTTAAAACTCCCTGAAAAATAAAAATAAAAATGTAGACAATAGGAACTTTTAGTATAGAATTCTTTTGAAAATAATCTAACAAATTAAAAAAACAACAACAAAAGAAAAAGATACATATTTTTTCTTATTTACGAGATTTAAATTTCAATGTTTAAGATGCCCTATTTCCAAACCGATTTATTAGTGAATTATCTTTTTTACATATGTTCCATCATTAAATTGTCTTTCGAAAAATGTAAAATTTATTTATGTACAAAAAAAAAATCTTGGTACGGGGGATCAACGCGCCAAAACATATTGGTGCATATCGCATTAATGCGTTCTGGCCCCTTGCCCTAAAAAACGCTACATGATGCCTTCTGAAAATTCGAACCGTGCTATTTATGAACTTCCTACCTGGCTAAAGAAGAACAATTTTCTCATAAATTCCTACAATAAAATAAATTGAACCCTCATTTTATGTCTGTGTTTTTGCAATAAATGTTTTATTTTTCTTGCACCCATTATTTACAATACTAAATATATTTTTTTGGAGATATGTTAGCACCATATATATTTATAATATGCCTAGACTACATAAGTAAACATCATTAGATGTTATAAATAATTTTTTTTTTTAAAGGCAAGAAGCAGGCAATATTCTGCACCGAATGCGGCATGGAACATCACCCTCTATGTGAACTCCGATAAACCAAGTTCATGTGTTTTTAAAATTAAGGAGGCATCTCCACGTTCGATGATAAACCCGGAAATTGGTGTTACTATTAACGTACCTAGGTAGTAATATCTTATCTAAAGAAATCCATGTTAATCAATGCATAGTGAAAGGCATGGTCTTCCATGGACTATCAGTCATATAGAAATCTGATTTCATTGACAAGTTAAAGCAACAATTCTTCACAACCATAGCTGTATCATTGCTACTGTACAACTGTACCACTTGGACACTAACATAGCACCTAGAGAATAAGCTACATGGGAACTGCACAAGAATGCAGTATGTAATTTCAAAAAAGTTGTGGAAGCAACACCCCATGAGAAAGCAGCTGTATGGCCACTTGCCACTTATCACACAATCTGAGTAAAATGAACAAGACATGCTGGACACTGCTGGGAATCAAAGGACAAACTCATGATGTTTTGTATGGAAACCAGCAGACAGGCACGCCAGTGTGACCGTTGAGCAAAGATGTACATTGACCAATTCTGTGCAGATATTGGATGCTGTGAAGAGTACCTCTTGAGAACAATGATTGATAGGGTAGGGTTGGCTAGAGATTGTCATGGATATCCATGATTAAAATCCTACTTACCTTTAATTACAAATGAACTAACCAAGTGACCCTTCTCTTGTTCTTCCTTTGGTCATTTGAAAATGTTTACTCCAGTTTAAATAACTTATTTGGACAGTTTGGAAAAACTTTAAATTAGTGAAATAATATTATCATGTGATTTTTCCAACAATCTAAACGAGCACAATGGGTGACCCAACGAGTCACGTATTTTCTAGTATATTATATATATATATATATAATATATATATATATATATATATATATATATATAAACTCATAAATAAACATGTTTACATACATATCGAAGTACTTTCATACATTCAATATTTCTGAAATTTGATATCTAGGGCAAATACGGACTGTAAACTCCAAATATCCGACTATTTTAACCCTATACCTGATAGAAATTTTTATTTTGCTCGCCCAAATGCATGACTCCAAAATCAACAACTTTTCACCTATTTAGTTTACGGTCAGTCTATAGAAAATATGTCGTCTTCAATTTTCATAATATTTTTTCCTAACATCTACTATGTCTGCCTAAGTTCATCAAAGAATTTTGTGTGGGAATAAAGTCTACTTTAGAAGATATGAACCAGCCAAGTTCAGAGTTTTTTTCCTAATGTACATGCAGGATTTCAGTGAAAGATTATAATTAAAGACAATCATCCTAATGCTCCATGAACTCTCAAATATTGATATTGTGCTTAGTGACTTCTTAAACAATTCAATAATATTGTTTTTATTAATTAAAAACAAATTAAATATATTTTGCAGATATTGCTTTTTGTAAGGATAAATTGTTTTGATAACTGGTAAACATTGTCTCAGGCATGATAATCAACAGTGCATAGAATATTTGTAGATACCACTAAACATGAATTTGAAATAAATTCTTTCTGTTTGTGTTTTTTAAAATTCAATTTTTATATTTTTGACTATTTTTCAATTTTTTTTTTCATGAAACAAAAACATTTGATTTTTTCATTCTGAAGAATGTGATAATAAAAATGAATATATAAGGAGTCATCAAAACATTACATTTTAAACTACACTGTGCGGTAATTTTGTTGTGTATATAGACCATCTTGGACAGATGATAAACTCTACATTTGGTGTTATAGGAACATCAACAGTGCACAGAATATTTGTTAATGGCACAAAACTAGGGATGTGCATTTTCTCGCTGGCTCTAAAAAAGGGTGATCACAGGAAATTCTTCTTAAAATCATATAAAATAAACTAACTATTAAGAGTATTTACGGTTTTCGAAGGAGCTCTTATTTCTCCGTAGTTGTAGGCAAATTATCGGACAAAGAAGGAACAAACACTAAAGTAAATGCAGACACTTGTATTGACAAAAATTACATAAAATTGTTGCAAATTTTAATGGTATTTGCTACGAGACTTATCTGTGGAGTAATTTTCTTGGAGTAATGGTGATAACAGGGTATTCTTCTCGTCGGTAGGAAATGTTAATAAGACGCTTCGTCTCGGTATTTTATCGTCCTTCAGTAAGTGTGCAATAGTACCGGCCTTTATGCAGTATGCAGATACAATGCCTTAGAAGGGAGCTGGTTGTAGAGTTCTGTGATAAGTGGGCCCTGTTTTGGGGTTTGGTAATGAGAGCTTGGTGTTTTTACGTCTCTCTTCCAGTACTGCTTTTCGATAAGTGAAGTTTTGGTATTTGATGCCAACATACGGTGTTGGCATTCGCCCCAAGCGGCAGGGGGAGATAATTAGCTATGGAATTTCCAACACTATCCGATTTTATTAAAATCGGATAGTTAGTTTATTTTATATGATTTTAAGAAGAACTTTCGGTATATGAATAATAAAAGACAAACTTTTATTGTAAATAAATGTTTACTAAATTGAAAAGGCTAATAATTTTTTTCATTAGTCTTGTTTTCACGCATTGATCCTCCGTACAAATATCCTTTTTTTTTTTTGGATATAAATAATTTTTACACTTTTGGAAAGATAATTTAACGACGGAACATATGTAAAAAAACTAAATCGCAACTAATTCGGTTTTGGATATAGGGCATCTTAAACATTGAAACTTAAATCTCGTAAATAAGAAAAAATATGTTTTTTCGTATTTTTTCTAAATTGTTAGATTATTTTCTAAAGAATTCCTATTATCTACTTGTTTTTTTTTTTTTTTTTTTTTTTTTTTTTTTCAGGTATTTTTAAAAATTCATAAAATGTAAAATAAATCCTTCTGTTTAGCGGATATCAAAATCGTATTTATTAATCAAAGAAAATATTGTATAAAAAATATCTATCTAAAAATAATGACATAACATATTTCGGTTTTTATTTTAAAAAATTTAGAATATTATGTTTGAATTACAAATTGTCGTCATTCTTATTGATGGATGGATCTGTAGGAGTTATTTTCATATTTGCCTGGGGAGTTGTCTGCCCGTTTAGTGTCGCTGGTTCCCGCTAGGGGCCTTGTGTATTTAAGCGGCTGATTTGAACTTCTCTTCCTCTTTTTGCCTGCTGCTCGACCTACGAGACACCATGAGGTAGTGTTATGACTACCCCTTTCTTGTTGGGGCTTCCCCCCCCCTTACATTACTGCAAGTGATTTATACAACATGGACTATTTCTTAGTCTCATGTCTGTGCTTTTATGTTTATCCTTTTACATGTAACTTTATATTACTTATGTATATATGCTTATGTACACTCCTATGTATTATGTACCCTGTTAATTCTTGTGATTTTATATAAAATGTTTTGTCCCTCAACCTTTGTCGGAGTTTGTTTGCGTTCCAACGAGTTATGACTTTGTCATAACCTTTGAATCTTACAGATCTAACGACAATGATATACGCTTTGGTTTTTGAGGAAAACTTTTGTAGTGGTTGTTGTTGATGTTGTTGTTGTTGTAGCGCTGAGTTGTTGAGGTCCATAAGTTAAATCGTGAGACATCAAGGAAATGCTAAATTAGTCATTTGTTTTTGCTTCAGAAAAGAAATACGTACGATCCTCCATACAAAGAAATAGTGCACACGTTAAGATGAGATAACTGTCAACAAAGATTAAAAATTTGCGGGAATTTACTTTTAAATTCAAAAATTTAGGCTTTATGTAAGAGAAATTTCTTTTTTCTTTTTTATAACATATAAACTTGGAATTGTTCCTTTTATTAAACGTAAAATAAATAATTAAAAAGTTAATTTTCAATTTTTTCATTGACGTTTTAAAATATTTTTAACAATTTTGCGCACATTTCCAAAATCCGTGTTTTGCACATCCCTACACAAAACATATCCTTAAAATCCTCTTCCCAGTAAAATGAACAAGATGAAAGAGATGGGGGTAACGAAGGACTATTTGCTCGTAAATTCCTACCATAAAATAAACTGAACCCCCATTTTATGTCCGTGTTTTTGCAATAAATGTTTTATTTTTCTTGCACCCGTTATGTTACAATACTAAATATATTTCCTTTATTTTAATATTCACCTCAATGTGTATATTCTAAAAGCTTTTATTTTGTGAGAATGCTTAGTTTTAAAGTGGGGGTTCGTTTTTATACTTCAACTTTTTACTCGTAAATTCCTACCATAAAATGCCCAAGCATAATGTTATGGCAGGAATTTACGAGTAAAAAGTTGATTATTACTTTTTGTTGTTATTTCTTTTCTTTTTGGCTTTGGTACTCTAAAATAAAAACGTCAGATTTTAATCATCGTCGACGAAAAAACAAAATTACGGTCATAAAAGGAGGATCCAATTTATGCCTGAATTGTAAAACGAGCCCCCACTTTAAAACTAAACATTCTCACAAAATAAAAACTTAGAATATACACATTGAAATAAATATTAAAATAAATAAAGAAAATATATTTTGTATTGTAAAATAACGGGTGCAAGAAAAATAAAATGGGGGTTCAGTTTATTTTATGGTAGGAATTTACGAGCAAATAGTCCTTTATTACCGAGATGGGTGCATAAACTTTATCAGCAAATCCTTATTCTCTGTCTGTATCAAGCCAAATTTTATTGTCGCACCTCCAACAAACATATCCTGAAATGACAAATTTCATTGTCTTTCGTGTCGGTGGGTGCAGATTTCAACGTTTTGCTGATGTTTTGACATGGAATGACCCTACTGCAAAATTTGTTTGTAGATTTGATTATTTTAGGCTACAATCCCAGACGTCAAAAAGGGCTTAGTTTTCGAATTACGTTGCTAAACAATTAGCGGTAATAATTTTAGCGTAATTATTAATTAAAAATCAAAAAAGGCTAATAAAAAGTTTTCGCAATCGGTGGCATATCTTGATATTATGCGAAAAGTAAAATTTAAACGGACTACTTTGTAAAAAAATACGAAGCAAAGTGGAGTAGCTCCGAAAACAGAATAAGCGAATGAAAATCGTGTGTTCGGAATATAAATAAGTAAACAAAATGGCCACCTCCAGCGAAGAAGAAGCAACAGTTGTTAGCGACAAAAAATGTTTTATGTGCATTTTACCTTCCAAAAAGCATAAAATTGTATCATTTTCTAAGAAGACGTGGACTCATCGTGTAACAACAAGTCACGTAAATAAAATGAGTAATAAGCGAATTTGCTTTTAAGAAAAAATAAAAAAATAATAGTATTTCGCATCATGTGACAAGTCACGTAAATAAAATGTGTAATAAGCGAATTTGCTTTTTAGAAAAAAGAAAAAAATAATAGTATTTCGCATCATGTGACAACAAGTCACGTAAATAAAATGAGTAATAAGCGAATTTGCTTTTTAGAAAAAAGAAAAAAATAATAGTATTTCGCATATCGCGTAAATTTTTGTTGTTTCTATTCATAAGTTCGGTCTTTTATCTCTTTATTTATACTGTAATTAGTATCGAAAATGACCAAATCGCAAGACAATTTGGGGTCAAAATTAAGTGACCTGAAAAAAATGAGAAAGTTTTGAAATAAAATAAATAATGCATTATAAAGATCGTTCATTGATAAATAAACACTGAAAGTTTCATTAAAATCCGATAATTCCCTGATTTTTGGTAAATTATTTTCTGTAGGGGGGTTAAAGTCATACGCATTTTAGATTCATTAAAAAAAAAAATTTTCTAAAAAGCCAGTTCTTTAATTGAAAATTATATTTTGAAATTTTTCATGAAGAAAAAAAATTGTTTGCTTTAGTTACTAAAGCATATTATTAGGACTTTTTTTGGGTATTTTGAGGGTCATTCTAAATTAATATTTTTTTATTTCATAAACACAGAACATCAGATGATGTTTACATTCCAGATAAAATCTGTAATCTCATTGGCTAATTTGATTCGGAGCTATTTTCGTTCTATACGTATTTTAATCACTTAAAACTTATTTTATTAATTCTTGAGGCAAGAAACTTATGCGCGAAAAAAAATTGGAATTTTGGGGTGATATCATTTTAATAATGAATGACAATTTATTCGGCCACTTTTTACATCCGACACAACTGAACGATAATCGGCTTGGGACTGTAGCCCATTTCTTTTGTATCCAATCGAACACTTTCCTGTGTATTTTCTCTGTTAAACAATTTCAAGGGGAGATAATTCTATATTGACCAACTAAGTTGCGTCCCTTACATATCCCATACATCGTTTTGGTGATGTAAATTTTTATAGTAATTATTTTTATCAATTTAATTTTTCGAAAATGAATTTGAAATATTTCTTCTATAAAAAGCGGATCTTTAAAGGATCCCCCCACACCTAAAAAAACAAAAAACCAAAAAAACAAAACAAAAAAAACAAAAACAAAAGAAACAAAACAAAACAAAACGAAATAAAACAATAATAATAAAAACAAAACGATGTATTCTAGTTACTAGCAATAAAATCGTCTGCTACGAGTTTTAAAAGCGAATTAAAAATAATGAAATCTATTATTTAAGGTCAAACTTTGTCTAAATCGATAACTAGTAACATAATGACCATCATTAAAAAAAAGAAAAATATCATTACATATGCAGTTTATTTTTAATAGATTTAAAATAATTTGTTTTGGTCAATTTCAACGCGATCTGCCATTCTGTCTATTTTTCAATGGTTTTACGCGCTCGTTTACAATTTTAATGTAACATTCGCGATTGCAAAAAGATTTACTAAAAATCAGGGAATTATCCGATTTTAATGAAATTTTCAGTATTGATTTATCAATTAATGAATTTTATAATGCATCAGTTATTTTATTTCAAAACTTTAATTTAGTATTTTTGTTATGAAAAATTATTATATAAAATTCATTTAAAATGTGAAAGGCATGATGTTAAGTTTAAAATGTCATATTTTTAGATTCTAGAAATAAATATCTACTTAATGCAAACTTTATTTTTTAGATGAAAGTAATATGTTTTGAAGAAAAACTCGATTGAAAATTACCCCCCTTTTTAAAAAGAAAAAATATCAATGTATAATTTTTTCTTTTATAAAATAATAGCCAATGAAATAATTATCAAAATGAGTAAAAAAGAAATCTCCCCCCCAAAAACACCGTAATTTTTTTGTTTCTATTCATAACTTCGGTCTTTTATCTCATTATTTATGCTGTAATTAGTACAGTATAATACCAACTCGAAAAAATGTTACACCCCCAACATAAGGTCAAAATTAAGTGACCTGAAAAAAAATGAGAAAGTTTTGAAATAAAATAAATAATGCATTATAAAGATCATTCTTTGATAAATAAACACTGAAAATTTCATTAAAATCCGATAATTCCCTGATTTTTGGTAAATTATTTTCTGTAGGGGGGAGGGGGCTAAAGTCATTTTGTCAAAAACGCATTTTAGGCTCATTTTGGGTATACCTAATTTATTCAGCTTCAAAAATAATCGATGACAAATAATGAGGTACAATATTTTACAATTATCTTTTTCATTAGGTAGGATCAAAAATTGTCGTGTAAAGGAGATAAACTCTTTGCTTACTTTAAACTGTTCACAGCGACCTTCATACCGTAAACAGCTAGCAGTGGCTCTTGCATGTGTTACTTGTTTACACTGAAATATAAGTTTATTAAATAGAATGAGACCTGGGGTGAAATTAACTTGGAAATATCTAATTATACAGGGGGAAAAACCCCGAGAAAATGTAATTAATTTGTACACATTTGAATGGTTTCAAGTATTCTTACCTAATACAAATAATTTGTACACATTTGTGTTTCATTTTAACTCTTCACCTACCAAATTTCGCCCACTAATTCTAATAGTATTTGTTTTTACCTGTATGACGAGATATTTCAAAATCCACTATCTATTCACCTCAGAACTCATTCTATTCAAATAAAATCTATTATTATTGTAATCCGAGTCCTTCTGCTCAATTATATTAAAACTAACCAAATATCAAGAAATTTTGTATTTTTTACCTGTATGATGGGATATTTCAAAGTTCACTATCTATTCACCTCAGAACTCATTCTATTCAAATAAAATCCTATTATTATTGTAATCCGAGTCCTTCTGCTCAATTATATTAAAACTAACCAAATATCAAGAAATTTTGTATTTTTTACCTGTATGATGGGATATTTCAAAGTTCACTATCTATTCACCTCAGAACTCATTCTATTCAAATAAAATCCTATTATTATTGTAATCCGAGTCCTTCTGCTCAATTATATTAAAACTAACCAAATATCAAGAAATTTTGTATTTTTTACCTGTATGATGGGATATTTCAAAGTTCACTATCTATTCACCTCAGAACTCATTCTATTCAAATAAAATCCTATTATTATTGTAATCCGAGTCCTTATGCACAATTATAATGAACTAACCATCACATTTTTTAGTACTTTGCTTGAGTGGGATATGCATAGAAACAGCTCCTTGATGGGAGAGCAGCTGCGAGCGATAGAAAGTAGGCAAAGAGTCAAGTTTTTAATATTAACGTGGTATAAATCAAGCTAATAATACTTATTAAATAATATAAACTTAAAAATCGAATTCAAGGGAGATAACTTTAAAAATGTTAGTATATTATCTCCCTTGTTCATCAATGGCTAAACACGTAAAAATTTACGGAGGTGATGCGCTTAATTGCAAATAAACAATTAATGTAGAATATACAGTGTGAATTTGACTTATGAGTGGTCCATCTTACGAATTTTTGTTTGTTTTGTTTTGTGTTGAAAGCTAAAATTTGAGGAATGAGCGAGCTTCAGATACGCTTTCTTTCTTTTTAATAACTTCCCTAAAAAGATTTAAGTTTCCAAATTTATTAATTAGGCTAGAGAAAAAAAAATTGGCAATTTCGAACATTTTTTTGTAGGTAATTTATGAGGAAGTGCGTCCTGGTCTCCTGCCTTAGAAATTGCTACCCGGTGACTATTAAAATAACGTCCCCAGCTATGTTGTCTCGACGGTGTTACTTGAAAGAAAACAACCAGCTTCGGGCGTTAAATGTATTTTAGAGCGGGAGGGGGGTCTCTTTTTTTTTTATATGAACAAATGGAGATGGGTGGATATATATATATATAAATAAAGTTAAAAATGAACAAATTGAGGTAGATAGATAGATCTTCATATCTAAACAAGAATTGCGACAAATTTCTATAAATAAACAAGAATTACAAAAAATTTCTATAGATAAATTTCTAAACAAATTACGATAAATAAATAAGAATTACGACAAAAAAAGAGAAGCCCCCCCCTCTAAAATACATTTAACGCCCTAAGTTGGTTGTTTTCGTTCAAGTAACACCACCGAGACGACATAGCTGGGGGCGTTATTTTGATAGTCACCGGGTAGCAATTTCTGAGGCAGGAAACCGGGACGCACTTCCTCATAAATTACCTTTTTGTATTACTTCATTTTTTCTTAAAAAATCAAAACATTCTGTCCTGAAGATGATCTCTAGTTTGATTTTATATTTAAAATAATTTTAAATAGAATACTCTGTGTAAACGAATTTTGATCAAAACACGTTGACACATTACACTTATAAAATTAATCCATACCAAAGTATATATATATATATATATATATATATATATATATATATATATATATCTTCATACAATGACTGCTATTTACATAGTAGCATTGCAACCAACAAAGCCTTCATCAGATGATGACTCTGGGTTCAGGCATGGTTTCGGGGCCGAAGCATCATTACCACTAACCCAGAGCGCCCCCGCAGTATCTCACGATACCACCAGACTTTGTCGGTTTGATGTCACAATATAGGACTGCCATATCCACGCTGATGCGGTTAGAGCTTTATACATATGTGTCAGATTTATTTCCATTTTTATCACTTTAGATAGTTAGTTAGTTAGACTAGCAAATATATGCACCCCCCGGGTGCAAGTATTTTAGTTAAATTTTATAATAAAATATCATATTAAATTAGAAAGGCTAATGAAACTGAATAAGAATGTAGATAAAAAGATTTTGAACAGAGGGGGTATGATTGAAAAATAGAACAACTTTGAAACTAACTCTTCCAACATTTTCCGTTACTACCGTCTTTCATTGGTAAATTTTCCTAATTAAACTGTTTAGTTAAAATAGGAAGTAAAGAATAAAATTACAATCATTTCTTCTTGTTAAGGGATTTCTTTTAAGATTTATTGAAGAGATTTTTGCTCATATTCAATAAGATAAAACCAAACAATTAGAAATCAATAATACTAAGCATATATTTATTAAAATCAAATTTTTAAGATCATTATGCAAATTAGCCTTCCCATTCACACTGTAAACCTCTATTTTGTTGTATATATAAATACAATTGCATGTGATTAATATGTAGATATGGTTAACAGTCTTAATGATGTAAAACAATTTTATTAATAATTGAGGTTTAAATAAAAAAAAAATCATGGAGAATGTGGTGTAAATAACAAAGGGAATTGTGACTTGTATAGTAATATAGTTTCGGTTACATAGAGACAAGCCCACAATCTCCATTATAATAAGAGATAGATAGATAGATAGTGAATTTGGCATGGTGGCGTATTGTTGATATCAGCTGGTTAGTGAGGGAGTCTATCCCCTTTTCGTTAGTGCTAGACCAGGTAGATTGTTTTTATTTCTTGTTTTTTTTTTTTTTGTTTTATTTTCTTTTTGTTTTTTGCTAGGGTGGGGCACCATTTTACCACACAGATAGATCACTCAAGCAGATTATTAGATTATTCAAAAATTTTTTGGTTTTTTTTTCAAAGTTAAAAACAATGAGTTACCAGAAATAAAATTCAATAATTAAAAAAAGCAAAAAAAATTCGATTATTCAAAAGTTTTTCGTGTTCTTCTTTTTCTGTTTTTCATTTTTAAATTTATAAACACTCAAAATTTATGGAACGAAATTTTTGTCACCAAAATACATAACATCTAGGCTTATTGTTTTTTTCAAAGATTTCTGAATATCCCAGTTTCAAACAAAGAAAAATTTATTTTCAAAATTTAAAAACATAAATTGTTGATATTATTACAATTTTTTTTTTCAAACCAGGAAATGTCTTTTAAATTAAAAAAATAAATAAAATTCGAATCAAACTTAAAAAAAAAAAATGTTCTTTATGACGTAATTAATTTTGAACATTTTTTTTGTATTACTCATTTTTTCTTAAAAAATCAAAACATTCTGTCCTGAAGATGATCTCTTGTTTGCATGTCTGATATTTTGTTTCTATTATCTTATTCTATTTTGATTTTATATTTAAAATAATTTTAAATAGAATACTCTGTTTAAACGAATTTTTATTGTATACTCTCTTTCCTTACTTTCTTACTTCTATTCTTCTTCTGTTCATCTTTTCTATCTTAGGTTATTTTTCTAGCGTCTGGACTTCGTCTTGGGGACTTCGTGTCTGGTCTTCTAGGATTTCTCTTTATCAGAAGCCCTGTGTCATTGGTAGTTTTTAGATAATAACACAAGACTTCGATTTAACTTAGATCATATTTTATTCTGAAATCCCCACCAGACTACCTGCGCAGATCGAGTCGGCTGCGTGCATGACACGACTTTCCACCGTCGTGGTCTTGGCCGATCTAACTAAGACTCTCTCTAATCTAGACCGGAAGAGGGTCTTCTCCACCGATTCTCACGGTATCCACCGGAAGGATCAGGATGAGGTCAAGCCTTGTCATTCAATCCTTCAATGCCGTGGGCTGCAACTTATATCAGCCATTTTGGTTTCTACACTACTGTACATAAGTATTATGAATCTAATAATTATGTAACATTTTGATCGAAACACTTTGACAAAGTACAGTTATAGAATTCATCTATACAACAGTATATATATATATATATATATATATATATATATATATATATTATATATATATAAGAAATAAGAGGGAATGAATCCGACAGCATGTGGAGAAAGGTAGACAAACAAGGGATGTTGTAAAAAAATGGATGTTTATTGTGGGTAGTGATGTCAACATTGTAACGTATCGGTCTATTAGATCTTTTCCGGGACTTTGGATAGAGTTTTTGTTTCAATGGTGAACATTTTCATACTGGTGAATTTATATTAATTACATAGACAAGATAATGATAAAGTCAACAGGTAATGAAACACAACTCAAGGCTTTATACAAACAGTGTATTCAACAAACAACATGAACATGAAATATACAATATGTAACGTGTGACATACAAAATGTGTGTGTGGATTACAAATGTGTTATAAAATGTACAATTGTATAGTATAGATGTAGGGGATTTGCAAAATAATGCTCTTGCGAAAACTCATCTGTCTCTGGTAAGAAGTGTCTCTTGCTAGCTTGAGAAGTGTGACTTGTACGATGTCATCGGCTCCTGTAGTAAACTGAGTTCATTAAGCACGTCCATTTATGGCAGCAATGAGGATTGTCTAACATTGTATGATCACATTTTTGTTACAGACCAAAACCGGAAGCGAATCTCCATTATTAATAGATATACATTATAATATATCTTGTTATTATCTTATTATATGCTATACGATGGGCACGTGTATACATACATAGACAGACATACATTGACATGTATACTCACACGCACATAAACATATAGGCATACACATATACACGCAAACACACACACAGGTACATACATATATGCGCACACATACATCTGGGACGGGCCACCACTTCACATGGTTTAGGCGCTTTGTGCCTTGTTATACTTGAGTGAGGGGCTTTGCCCCCCCCAACCAACTATCAGTAAGTGACATTCCTTCAGAAACTCTGAATCATTTCCTTAGGACGTAAGTTCTATATTCTTATATATGTTTAGGTATCTGTTCACTATGTACTGTACCTTTGTTATGAGTATATGTATTTATGTCTTTTATGTATTTTTCACATGCTCACCAATTAAAGTCTGTTTGTTATTATCTTCTAACTTTGTTGGAATATCTAATCTGTTGTATACCTCTTTACTTTACTTCTTACTTACTTCTATTCTTCTTCTGACGTCTTTGACATTTTACGCCTTCTTCTAGCATCCGGACTCCGTCTTGGTGGTCGGTCGCACTTAACTCATTTCTTCTTCTATATCAGTCTTGTTACCAAGACATTCACCAACCACTAAACCGGGTTATTTTCTTAAGCTTTTATTTACTTAACTAAACATTTCATGTAACTAAACATCTGACTAACATAGCGCGCGTATCCAGTGAGTTCCAGTTAAGGCAGGACATCTTCTCTGCCCGACGTCAAACTGAAAACTGAGGTCTCAACCAGGTCCCACGTGACTTCATGTATTTCGCGGGCTTTCTGTACTATTCCATGGAAAGTCCCGCCCGTGATATGAAAAGGGCCATCCCTTTAGAAATACAGGGGATTGACAATAATCTTATGCAACCGCATAGATTATGTAACAAATCTACCCATTTGTAACCACGTTGGAAGATTACTGAGCCTTCCAACTTATATTAAAATCCCACACCGAGACTGGATTTAGAATTTAATGTCACAGTACAACATATTAGCCAATACGTCGCGGGGATTTGACATGCTAGCAGTCAAGAACAATTAAAAAGCATATATATATATATATATATATATATATATATATATATATATATATATATATATATATATATATATGTAGAATTAAACAAAAGGCACATCTCCTGTTTAACAATTTTATTTTTGATCTTTTCCAATTTTCTGGCCAACTTTTTAATGTCTGGGTGGAATTGGTGGATAAGTCCACCAAAGTTCAGTTCCCGAGTACTTTCGGCACTTCGAAGCGCCATCATCAGGGGTGACGTATTCTATTTTTTTTAATTTTTTAATTTTTTATTTTTTATTTTTTATATATCAATGTGGAGTACTCGGGAACTGAACTTTGGTGGACTTATCCATCAATTCCACCCAGACATTAAAAAGTTGGCCAGAAAATTGGAAAAGATCAAAAATAAAATTGTTAAACAGATGTGCCTTTTGTTTAATTCTACATGTATAAATGAAAGAATGCTGCCCAAATACACACACACACACACACACACACACACACACACACACACACACACACATATATATATATATATATATATATATATATATATATATATATATGTACCCGTCGTTACGGCAATGCTTCTATGAAGAAATGGCATTTTAGATAAATTGTTGTAGATTTCTAATTGTATTTAACAATTCCCTACCCTCTTATCAAAAGCGTTTGAAACGCAGTTAAAGTTCTCTTGCAGTTACTCGATTTTCTTTCTTTTATTCTTTCCTTTCTTTCATTCTTCATCTTCCTTCTTTTCACTATTCTGACCTTAATTTTATTCACTCTCTATATCTCTATCTCTGTCTCCCTTTCTCTCTCTTCCCCCTCCCTCTCTCTCTCAATTCTTATTCATTGAAACAGATTAATGTTATTACTTCCTCTCACACTCTCTATCATCCCTCCGAACTATTCGTGCTGTTTCAGAACGCCCCCTTCCCACCATTATCCACTCGTCACCCCGTGACCGATTCATTGTTTGAAATTAGAAAAAGAAAGAAAGAAAGAAAGAAAGAAAGAAAGAAAGAAAAAAAAAAAAAACGAAATCTAAAAGCTTGAGTCGGAGTAGGGTCAAAACAGATGACATAGTGTAATTGGAACGTCTGGGAAGAGGTCGAAACTGGAGAAATTTAAGTGTTTTGGGAGACCTCCCAGAAGCGAGTCCACTTGAATCGGCTGTGATTGAGACAGCCTTTTGATATGACCAGACTAATGGTGCGGAGTCGCACGGGAAAAAAATGACTGGGAAGTCGGTTGACCATGATTATCTTGGGCCCTTGAAGAAAATATTTTTATTATTTTCCTTTTCCACTTAAGAAAAAGATAAACTCTTTGTTGAAAATCTTATAGATGACCGGAAGAAACGAATTAAACCCATATGTTGGGAAACACTTAAGAATACCGGAAAAGAACTAGCGGAAGTGAATTCTATTGGCAGTTAGAATTGAGGAGAGGATGGTAAACCTTGATAAAGTGGGAGGTACAGAGAAATTTTCTAATATCTCCACGTCAGAAATCAGAATATCCGGTTGAGATATTATTTAACTGAGACGTTTTTGACGAAAAAGCAGATGAAGACGAGACGAAGCCAAGCGTGCTCGGAGATTAGCTGACTGGGCTAGTAGAGAAGATTAACGCAAATACCGAGGGCTGACAGAAACTGACTTCAGCTAAGACCATTGAAAAACTTACTCAACTTTACGAACTGTTTTGAACAATACATTGCAGAGCCCTGATCGTATTCCGACCAGAAGTTATTAATTAGAGGTTCATCGCTCCCACAGCCTTGAGAACTAATTGTTTGTATTCTTTTATTTGAATATAAATGTTATTGAGTTTTTAAAAAAAGGAAAAAGAGTCATTGTTTTTTATGTGACCACTAGGCCGCTGTTAACCTTGGAAATCAGTTTCTATAGCAAATTTCTAGTCGTTTGAAATCTGAACACAACGTGGACATTCGGCTAGACTTTCGGCAAATATAGAGACCCTGCAATCCATGGTTGATGCAGAAAATCCGATCTTGACGGCCAATTTCGGAAATTCCGTGAGCTCTTTAGCTCGGTAGCGACCGGTGGGTTATAACCCTACCTAAACACCTCTACTACCAACTGCCCTACTACGAAGCTTTATATATATATATATATATATATATATATATATATATATATATATATATATGAGAAGTGAATACACAAGTGATGTGTTTATGATATGGCTTTTTTTAGCCGACAATTTTTGGGAGAATATGTGCTTAATTGAAGTCGTACCTAATTTTGAAAGTTAATTAATTAATAATTGTTAATTAATTAATAATGGAATGCCCACCTAATTAATTAATTATTAATTAATTAACTTTCAAAATTACGTACGACTTCAATTAAGCACACACACACACACACATATATATACACTAAATATATATATATACACTAATATATATACACTAAATATATATACACACATATATATATACACTAAATATATATACACTAAATATATATATATACACTAAAAGTGTTGATTAGACCTGGCTCTGTGCAAGACGGAGAAGCACTCATCTGTATAGTCAGTCAAACAAGCATTTATAGAAAGGTTCTCAGTGATCACAGAGTCAAATGCTTGGGATATCCCGGATGTATTGTTAGTGATGGCATTGCGAAGTATTCGGGGGACGTGTTGTTTCATTCTAATTTCGAGTCTTTGGGATGTACGCCCAATATATACCAAATTACATTGGCATTTAAACTTATAAATTACATTACTTTGTTGGAAGATTGGGAGTACATCCTTATGAAAAGACCGAAATGCAGGTTGGGTGGTAATTATTGGTCGTACTTTTACTGCATTGTAGCAACACGTAACCGAGGAAGAGATCTTATTGGCAATGGTCTGACTGGCTGGGCTGATCCATGGGAGTCGGACGTAAACAGGACATTTAGAAGGGCCAAAAGGTTTGTCACTTCTAAATTTGTTTATAGTTTGGAGAGAATGACATTCCAGAGAGAATAATTAGTGACAACGGGGCGCATTATAGCTCAGCTGCATTTAAGTAGTTTGCAAAAGAATGGGGATTTGAGCATCGCACATCAGATACCCTCAGTCTAATGGATTTGCGGAACGTTGTGTGCAGTCGATTAAATCCGCCATCAAAAAGGCCAAGTCAAGCAACCGTGACATTTACATGGTACTGCTATGCATGATAGACCACACAATACCCTCACCTGGAGAAATGCTTTTCAACAGAAAATTAGTTAGCAACATTCCAGTGAAATGTACTAACCACAGTGCGAAAAAGGCGGAGATATCAGCTCGCTTATACGAGAGACAAGCTGAATAAAAAGCTTACTACGACCAGCATGCAAAAGACCTACCTGACATCCAAATAGGACAGCATGCTAGGATGCACGACAAGGACACAAATAGATGGAGCCCTGCAGTTGTCACACAGACATGCACAGAGCCAAGGTCCTACATCATTAAAACCCCATCTGGACAGGTCCTCTGCAGGAATCGAAAACACCTGATGGAAGACCCATCTACAGCAACTAGGGATCCACCTGAGATTATACCACCCAGAGTGGAAACCAACACACGAAAAATATTCAAACAAAAATACTAAATACCCCATCCCAAACTAGCAATCATCATGTCCCACAGAAATCACAAACACAACACAACAGAAAAGAAAACAATCAAATCTGGCCGGATAATAGAGTCACCGACAATGATACTGCGAATGAAACAACAAAAACATTTTATTTTTATTTTGTGATTTTATCAAAAAGAAAATACCTTCATGGACACACACAAAAAAAAAAAAGAAGAAAAGAAAAATAGAGAACTTTTCTTTTAATTTTTATGTACCTATATAAATAGGAAAAAAAAGAAAGAAAAGAAAATAGAGAACTTTTCTTTTAATTTTTATGTACCTATATAAATAGGAAAAAAAAAAGAAAAGAAAATAGAGAACTTTTCTTTTAATTTTTATGTACCTATATAAATAGGAAAAAAAAAGAAAGAAAAGAAAATAGAGAACTTTTCTTTTAATTTTTATGTACCTATATAAATAGGAAAAAAAAAGAAAGAAAAGAAAAATAGAGAACTTTTCTTTTAATTTTATGTACCTATATAAAAGGAAAAAAAAAGAAGAAAAGAAAAATAGAGAACTTTCTTTTAATTTTTATGTACCTATATAAATAGGAAAAAAAAAAGAAAGAAAAAAAGAGAACTTTTCTTTTAATTTTATGTAGAAAAAAAAAGAACTTTTCTCTTTTAATTTTTATCTACCTATAAAAAATAGGCAAAAAAAAAAAAAGAAAAGAAAAATAGAGAACTTTTCTTAATTTTTATGTACCTATATAAATAGGCAAAAAAAAAGAAAGAAAAGAAAAATAGAGAACTTTTCTTTTAATTTTTATGTACCTATATAAATAGGAAAAAAAAAGAAAGAAAAGAAAAATAGAGAACTTTTCTTTTAATTTTTATGTACCTATATAAATAGGAAAAAAAGAAGAAAAGAAAAATAGAGAACTTTTCTTTTAATTTTATGTACCTATATAAATAGGAAAAAAAAAGAAAGAAAAGAAAAATAGAGAACTTTTCTTTTAATTTTTATGTACCTATATAAATAGGAAAAAAAAAGAAAGAAAAGAAAAATAGAGAACTTTTCTTTTAATTTTTTATGTACCTATATAAATAGGAAAAAAAAAAGAAAGAAAAGAAAAATAGAGAACTTTTCTTTTAATTTTTATGTACCTATATAAATAGGAAAAAAAAGAAAGAAAAGAAAAATAGAGAACTTTTCTTTTAATTTTTATGTACCTATATAAATAGGAAAAAAAGAAAGAAAAGAAAAATAGAGAACTTTCTTTTAATTTTTATGTACCTATATAAATAGGAAAAAAAAAAGAAAAGAAAAATAGAGAACTTTTCTTTAATTTTATGTACCTATATAAATAGGCAAAAAAAAAGAAAGAAAAGAAAAATAGAGAACTTTTCTTTTAATTTTTATGTACCTATATAATAGGAAAAAAAAAGAAGAAAGAAAAATAGAGAACTTTTCTTTTAATTTTTATGTACCTATATAAATAGGAAAAAAAAAGAAAGAAAAGAAAAATAGAGAACTTTTCTTTTAATTTTTATGTACCTATATAAATAGGAAAAAAAAAAGAAAGAAAGAAAAATAGAGAACTTTTCTTTTAATTTTTATGTACCTATATAAATAGGAAAAAAAAAGAAAGAAAAAAAAATAGAGAACTTTTCTTTTAATTTTTATGTACCTATATAAATAGGAAAAAAAAGAAAGAAAAGAAAATAGAGAACTTTTCTTTTAATTTTTATGTACCTATATAATAGGCAAAAAAATGAAAACACAACTGAACACAACTGGACAGTTATATTTTTGATTCATTATGTTTTATGCAACTTAAATTGAATAAAAATAAAACTTGTAAGGGGAAAAATTATTTTGTAAAAAGAGGGGATGTGATGTTTCTGTAGTGGAACTCTCAAGTGAACCCTTAAGAGTTACTGCCCTTTGACTAGGCAGACAGTTTTAACACAATAAAAATGGCTACTTAACCCTCCACACGTCGTTCGATTATAATCTATGTAATTCAGATATCTAGACAGGTTGTGTGCCTGTTTTGTTTAGAATTAAAGATAAGCTATGTTTGTTTAATATTTTTCTTTTTTTTTCTGTTGCCGAATGAGATTTCTTTAAAAAAAAAAGGATCAAGTGTCTTTGATAAGAGATGTTTTTATTTTATTCTACTTGTTTTTAATTTTTTTTGTTTGTTGTGAAAGCCGGCACATTTCCATGTAACAAAGGTATTTTAGAGATAAGGTCTATTACGTACACTCTTATCAGTGTTATCGTAGATTGAACTTCATGTAGAAACATGTGAACTACAATCTCTTCACCAACGCTCATTCATTTTCCTATAGATAACATTAACTGCAAGTAATATGGTGGGTGAACTGTTATAGTAGTTGTTTTTATTATGTCTGTCCAACATTTCAGGATGTGTCCTTTCAAAAGTTTTTATTATGAAGAGATTCGATTCTTCATTGTCTTGGGAGTCAATCACTGAAACCGGGATATTTGCAACAATTCTAGAGACTTTATGTTGCAATAACGGTGATAGTATTTTATTGTGGATGTTCCGACATTTTTTCAGGTGGGACTGGACTTTTATTATGACAATAAAATGAACCTGATTTATTAGAGAAACTTTGCTGACAGACTTCTTTTGGTGTCTTAGTTACCACCTGAAGTAAAAGATGTAATCAAGACATTCTATGAGTTCATCCAGGAACAGAAAAATTGTATTTCACTTCTGAATTGGAAATGTGAATATGTAAATAGTTGGTATATTATCGAGATTAGCGCCGTGAAGCACCAATCTCAACATGGGGATATCTTCTAGCTCCAGAGTACGGGTAAATTCACATTGTAATATATACCGGAGGAAAATCTCCTAAGTTCCGATATACAAGTGAATAAACTTTTTCAAGTACAAAGGGAAGATAATTTCAAGGGGGCGGGAAATACGCAGATTCAAATCGGATACTGAATGAAAGAAAAACACGATGACAAATAGTAAGTTTCAACAATTTTAATAACAATAAAATAAAGGTAGTGTAGTGAAGTCAACTCAGGTTTAACGTTTTATAGAACGGTTTATTTCGGGAACATATACATTCGAGGTCCTTGTGGCTGTATCTCCACGTTAGTATTAAAAACCCTATTTTCCGTGATCTCGCCCTATCGAGATTCCCCTAATCCCGCCAGGTCGAGATCTCAAGATACTACATCTTCCCCCCGTTATTTTTTGTTTTCCCCTTTTGATTAAAAGGTTATTCCGGACCTGACAAAGTCTTTCTGTCAAGCTGGTGCTTGTCTCACTCTGAGTGATTTGTCCGTGTTAAGGTTTGATGTAGTTGTAGAAGAATGGTAATGGGAGACTGATCAGTGGCTGGCACACTGTGGTTGTCAGTTTTATGAGGTGTATCACCAACTTTTCACTTTAGCTACATTTCTCTTTTTTTTTATGCAGGTTCTTGCACAGCACTGTCTCCTTTTAATTCCATTCTTTTTTTTTTTTTAGTAAAATTAAAATTTGTAAAAAAATTTTTTTTTTAATTTAATTTAAAAAAAATTTATTTTTAATCTAGTCTTTGGTATTCTCTTTTGAACTTTTGGACAATTATTTTACGATCCTGTTTGTGGAGGGCATTTCTGTCATGTATCTTTTCATGTACAGTAGATGTTTCTATAACATCGGGTTTGTTAGTAGTTTGGCTGAGCTGTTACCGTATGAGGGGTAGTGCGGTACTTCAATAGGAATCTCTTTATTTCCTCCTTCCAGCTCTTTTTCCTTACTTTAGCAATTTTAATTGCTTTTAAGATTGTTCTATTGAACTGTTCTACCTCTTTATTTGATTGAGGCCAGTATGGTATCCCTTTTATTTGGATAATACCATGAATGGTTAGGTATTCCTGTATTTCTCTGGATACAATGGGTTGTCCATTGTTAATTTTCAGGTATTTTGGGTACCCATGTTTTATGAAGGCTAATTCCAGGCCATTAATTATACTCTTAGCATTTGTGCTTTGCATGTATGCTATCTCTGGCCATCTGGAATAGTCGTCTATGATGATCAGGAGATGATTTCCTTCCGAGACCGTCAGTAAATTTACTGCAACATAGTTCCAGGGTTTATCTGGTAGCTGTGTGCTTTTTAACTCCTCGGGTGGGGCGTTTTCTTCTCCTACCAGACATGTATAGCTTTTAGGGTCATCCTCTGAAGTTTCTTTCACTTCTCGGGGAGATAGTTCGTTTCCTTCAGCTGGATCGAACTCGTTAATTGACTGTAGGCTCAAGGGATTAGCTTTGTTGGTATCCGTTTTGGATTTCTGAACGATGTCGGCATTTATTTCAATATTTAGAATTCCTAGGGCTTTACTTGTTCTACCACTAAGGAATGATGCCTGTGCTTGAGGGATGACGTAGAACGAAGCAGTGACAGATCGTCTAGTGTTTGGTACCTGCACTTTCAGTGTGGTTTTCCCCAAAATTTTCAGAGGTTCCTTACTGGCATAAGGATACAGCTTTTTGGTTGCATGCTGAAGTTCAATCTCGGGTCTGGCCTTTTTAGGTTTTGGAAGTCCTCCAGTGAAAGTGTGTTGTGATGAGCTCCTGAGTCTATCACAAGGGATACACTTGTCTCATTAATAGACAATTCTATTATATCTTCTGCTTCTGAAAGCTTGAATAAGTATGTTCATATGAGGTAGTGTCTTCTTTTTCCTTCACACTACGCTGGGTTTCTTTTCTCTGGCCTTTGAATGACCCACTGCTGCTTGGGCTGTGTCTTTCACCTCTGTTATCATAATGGCTTCTTTTTTTCATGGGTTTGTTTTTATAGAACAGAACTCATCTAGATGCCCTTTTTTCTGCAATGACTACATCTGTGGTTTTTGTTTTAATGCACTCCTGTCCAATATGACCTTGCGCTCCACACTTGTAACAAAGGGTGTCGTTCTGGAGTTTTTCTTCGACTCCTTGCTGGATACCTGGTTTATATTTGACTTTGGTTCTAGATTAGTGCATCCTTTTCGTGGTATGTCCCAATTATTTATAAGTCTTTCCAGTGTCAGACCGTTTCCTTCTCTAAATAGTCTGGCTTTTAAATCTTTATCCTTGATATGGAGGAGAACTTTGTCTCTGACCAGGTTGTCAGCATCTTCTTTAAAGTTGCATGGCTTGACCAGTACTTTTAGGCGGGTAACAAAATTGTTCACCGTCTCTCCAGTTTTCGGTTCCATTTCAAAAAAATTAGTGCGAGCTTTTGGTATATTTTCTTTAAGGGAGAAATGTTTGTCAAACAAACTAATAGCCACTTCGTATGCGTCCCTTTTGTTTGTGCCGGACTTGCTGCCTCTTGTTCCCTCTTTTCCTGTTCCGTAAAATTTCGCCAAATTTCACGAACGCCTGGTCCTCCTGTTACGAGTAAAACTCCTCTTTTTTGTTCGGCATTACACACACCTGTTGCTGTGATATAGATTTCCAGATCTAATTTCCAGTCCTCATATCTTTTGTGCAATGTTTCAGGTTGGCCAATCGTGTCAAGATGTGATGGTGCTTTTAATCCTGCTAATGGAATGATTTTAGACATTTTTTTTTAAATTCGGCAAGGAACAAAAAAATTTTTTTTTTTTTTTTTTTTTTTAAATTCCACAAGGAACAAAAAAAATTCAACGACAAAAGTTTCAAATAAAGTAATGAATGATTTTATTCCTGTGCTTTAGTTGTTTAATTTCAGTTATTAAACATTTAGCGTAGGCAGGAATTTAGCACTTACTTGAATGTACTTTTTTTTTTTTTTTTTGTCTCCACGTGGTAGGCTAACGTGTAGTCTAACGGCCGCTTTTTCCTTTTGTTTAAAAATTTCCTAAAGGGATTTTTCTTTGGCACTTTCTGTTCTTGTTTGTCCGAATTGTGGTTATCTCATTCGTCGCCAGTTGTAGTGAAGTCAACTCAGGTTTAACGTTTTATAGAACGGTTTATTTCGGGAACATATACATTCGAGGTCCTTGTGGCTGTATCTCCACGTTAGTAGTAAAAGCCCTATTTTCCGTGATCTCGCCCTATCGAGATTCCCCTAATCCCGCCAGGTCGAGATCTCAAGATACTACAGGTAGATAGGAAGAAAGGTATGTAATGTCAATTTGATAGAGGGTGGCAATAAGGTAGAGTTCGTAAGAGAGAGAGAGAGAGAGAGAGAGAGAGAGGAGAGAGAGAGAGAGAGAGAGAGAGAGAGAGAGAGAGAGAGAGAGAGAGAGATGTAGGTGGTTTGCAAAAACGATGTTCAGCGGGGAAACTTATCTTAGATCCAGGTAACAAATGTAGAGTTCTTTAGATGATGAAATAATAGTCGTTTGTGTTGTTTGAATTTCATAGAGTTCTCTGTTGTTGATTTCGTAGAGTTCTTTGGTTGTTGAAGAGTTGACTTGTCTTGAATTGTAGAATGTCGTGGAGTTCTTAAGTTGAAGATTTCGTAGAGTTCTTTGACAATAAGGTAGCTATGCTACAAATTCCTTATTGTAGAAGTATTAATTTAAGTTCTTGAGTTGTTGAATTTCGAGTGAGTGCCGGCTTATTCTTTTTTCATTCTTTGAGGGAGATAGACTCTAATTCCCCAAAGACGTGGTTGATTTTCACAACCTGTGGTGGTTGCGAAAGCTACGAGGTCCACCCAGGTTGCCGGCCAGTGCGACACTGATGTTTCAAAAGCGAAATCTCCCTTGCCCCTAAATGTGACGTCACATCTCTTTTGGTAAGCCCTGCTCTCTCCCTCTCCAGGCGTATGTGAGGAAGGGAACAGTGACGTTGCAAAAATGTAGTATCTGTTCATCAGTAGGCTAGGGTCAAATTCTAGGACGAAGACAGCAACCGTGAAGTCATGGGCTTCTTGGATGATTCATTTTAATTTTAATTTTAATTTTTAACATAAATTTTGATAATATATATATATATATATATATATATATATATATATATAATGAATTAGGCGGGAATACCTATTAAATGTATGGCTAAACAAATCGAAAAAAATCAATCTCTGTATGTACATTTCGGCCTATTATGCCTCATCAGCAGAGCTATAGATCGGAAGACCGCCCTGTGCGTGATTTGAAACCGGACTGTCAAGCTGACAGGCCGATCTCATAACCCCTACACTAAACGAACTTCTTAGATTTTATGATTTGTTTAGAGTAGGTTAATATTCCTCTTCTAGTGACTTTTATTACACGACGATATGATAAGTTGTAAACAAGGTTTGTTTAGAATGGCTTTTTGCCGATAATTTTTGGGAGAATAAGTGCTTAATTGGAGTCGTACCTAATTTTGAAAATTAATTAATTAATAATGAATTAGGCGGGAATACCTATTAAATGTATGGCTAAACAAATCGAGAAAAATCAATCTCTGTATGTACATTTCGGCCTATTAGGCTTCATCAGCAGAGCTATAGATCGGAAGACCGCCCTGTGCGTGATTTGAAATCTCATAACCCCTGCTCGTCTTTGGAGGAAGTCCGCTCACAATGGAATTGGGCCCCGGGTGCCGGGTTTATGAACAACTCAGAGTTCTCCCTCACCTGGCGACTTGCTCGGAACGCGTTGCCATTCGAAAGCATGCAATACAAAGCGACTGTGGCGTTAGTTTGTGTTCGCCGGGTGGAGTTGTCTGCCCCTTTTAGTTCCATGATGCCCATTAGGGCACCAGTATAAAAGCGCCGGTTTCAAAACCTTCGCTCTCTCTTGATAGTTTTCACCAACTACGAGCCACATGGGGTAGATTCTATCTAAACCCTCTCGTGGGGCTTCGCCCCCCTTGCATTACTGTAAGTTCTTAGCAGCATGGACTATCGCTAGTCTCATGTCTGTACTCTTTTATGTTATACTTTGTATCTTTCATGAATGTGTATCTTTATTTGTGTAACTCTGTTTTCCTTATTATGAACGTTGTATTCTACTGTTATCCATGTGCTGTTGTATTAAATGTTTGTCTATTAACCTTTGTCGGAGTTATTTGTAATTAAAGCATGTCGAACTTTAAACCATCTTTACACGACCATTGCTGATTTTCCATCTTGTACCCGCTGCAACAGTGGCTTAGAAGAAACGGCTGAGCACGCCTTCTTCCACTGTGACAAGGTGCATTCGTTTTGGAAGTACGTGAACGAGGTTACGGCTCGTATCGCACTCAATCAGTGGGTGCCGCTCAATGTTGGTTACGTCGTGGACAATGTCAGTCCGCCTTTCTCTGGAGAAAAACGAAAGGTGATTTTTGCTATATTAGCCGTAGCTAGAATGGTGATATGGACGACTCGAAACAAGGGATTGCATGAGGACGGGGAATTCTCTTGTCAGGATCTGATCTGTTATTTTAAGCATCAGCTTAAGGTAAAGATTAGGTACGATAGGAGGAGGCTCGAAACCATGACATTCAACGAAAGGTGGATAAATGTCGCAAGCTTGTGTTTGAGAACGGGGGCAGGAGTAGAAACTTGGTGATCTTTTGTTTTTCAATTTTACCCCAACCCCTCCACCCCACGCGAATCATCCAATGAAATCCATATGAAAATGGGAACGATCCTAAGTAGGTTATGTCATAGAGCGAAAGAGGTATTTTGGTGAATGTAGGCTGTGTAAGAGAAGAATGCAAGATTTTATCTTTGAATGGATCGGTCAGCGAGTGAACTTAGCTAGGTAGATCCATGTAGTAGTATGACCAGTTTCGACACCCTTCCCCCCCAACCCAAAAACTTCCGGCTATATGCCGAGTCGTGTACACATTCATTGTATTTCACTTCAAGATAAATAAAAATTTTGGATTGAGTGCACGAGTGTGCTCACCTCAAATAACGGCTTGTCCGCTCCGGGTGTACCGGGTCCTAGCCTACCCAAACACCCTGCGCCAGGCATGCGCGCTTGGGATCGTGTAGCGATCGCCACCTCGGTGGCTTGATCAAACCGTCCCGAGTTGCCTTTGGTTGCTAAATAAAAAGTCAAGCTGTGGTGAGCTTCCGAGCGAGATTCCACTTCTGTCAAACCTTTAGAACGCTCTCTCTTCTTTCTTTGGCTCCTTCTCGCCTCGGCTTGGCTTCGCATCCTCACCTCGGCTCCTGCTTCGCATCTTTGCTTCGGCTCCTGGTCTTCGCCCCAGTCTCCTGCCTCCAGCCAGCTAGCTATCTGCTCCAGTCTTCCAGCGTGACTCCACTCGGCCATCTCCTGAGCCAGCCTCTTCCACTACAACGGTCCTTCTCAGGACCACTACCAACAACTGCCACTACTCTTCTCTCCTCTGGCCTCTCTCTGGCCACCTTTGGCTGCGGTTCGATCCTTCACCTCGGCTCTGCCTTGGTTCCTCGGTTTCCGCTCTTAGTTACCTCGGGTTC
Organism: Doryteuthis pealeii; assembly: GCA_023376005.1. NCBI lineage: Eukaryota > Metazoa > Mollusca > Cephalopoda > Myopsida > Loliginidae > Doryteuthis > Doryteuthis pealeii. The sequence continues at coordinate 18,525,796 of CM042178.1, forward strand.
TGCCTTCGCCTCGGCACCAACTCGGTCCCTGCTTCCCGTCCGTTGCATCTCGGTCCAATCGCTGTCGACACTCACGCGGTATCCCGACTCACTGGCGAACCGCACATACATTCCAGCTGACCGTCGACCAGTCCTCGCCTCGGCTCGGCTCCGTCTTGGTCTCTCTGCTTCTCGCACCTCGCTTACCGACGTTCCTGCAGTATCCCAACATACCGGCAAAACTGTACACGTTCCAGCCCACCGATGATCCTGACTACTGCCGATCCCGATCCAACTTCGATCCAGCTATCTCGTGTCCTGCTCTTCCTTCAACGACCAGTTACTTCCTTCACCAGGCCCGCAACGCCTTGCGACCTCGCCTACCAGCATCTCACATTGGTTCATCAACATATCTCCAGCCTCCGAAAGACACACAACGTTCAGCCATGATCGACATCAACATTCGACCTGCGGTGCCAATCGCGTACATTCCCAGTCGTCTCCACAACCGATCCTCTGATGCAACCAACATCTTCCCAGCCTGAGATATCAACGACCCGACCAAGAACCTATCAGCTTTTAACCTACATCTTCTGTAGTTCGGCGAATAAAGATTTCCGTTTCTTGTTAACCAAATCTCCTCGTTTGCCCTCCTTTGCTTAACTTGTGTCATTCGATTCCTTTTTACAAATGTCCGCGGGGCCGACGTCCTTATCGACACCGCCACAGGTTTGGTTTGGTTTGTTTTGTTTTACGGCATATCAACCTCGGTGGGTCATTTAATGCCGATAAAGTTTTGAAATAAATCAATTCTTAATGGATAATACAATTTTTTTATATAAATACATTTTTCTATTTAACCCATAGATGGGACCCTAACAGGTACTACCACTCCGGGTCAGAGTGGACCAGGGAGCAATGGTGATGAAGGGATGCTCCACATTCCCCAAACCTCCAAAACTGGAACCTCACCATCAGATAGAGTTGATAAACAAAATTGTATTATGCATTAAGAATGAATTTATTTCACAACTTTGTCGGCATTAAATGACCCACCGAGGTTGATATGCCGTAAAACAAAACAAACAAACAAACAAACAAACACTGTTTGTTTGAGTTCTACAAAGTATAATTATACTAGCGTCACGGATCTGAACCTATTATCACTGAAGCAAAAAATGACAACAACAACAATACCCCAAAACCAGATTTTTTTTATATCCCTTAGCGCCCCCCATTAATAGAAATAACAATTTGTAATTCAAACATTATTTTCAATTTAAAAAAAAATAAAAACCGAAATATGTTATGTCATTATTTTTAGCTAGACATTTTTATACAAATATTTTCTTTGATCAATAAATACGATTTTGATATCCGCTAAAGAAAAGTATTTATTTTACATTTTATAATTTTTTAAAAATACCTGATAAATAAAAAAAAACAAAACAAAAAAAAAAAAGTAGACAATAGGAACTTTTAATATAAAATTCTTTAGAAAATAACCTAACAATTTAGAAAAAAAGAAAAGAAAGAAAAAGATACATATTTTTTCTTATAAGTTTCAATGTTAAATATGCCCTATTACAAAATCCGAATTAGTAGCGATTTAGTTTTTTTACATATGTTCTGTCATTAAATTATCTTTCCAAAAATGTAAAAATCATTTATATCCAAAAAAAAAACAAAGAAAAAAAGATCTTTGTACGGGGGGATCAATGCGCGAAACAAAAACCAATGAAAAAAATTATTAGCCCTTTTAATTTAGTAAGCATTTATTTACAATAAAAGTTCGTCTTTTATTACTTCATATACCGAAAGTTTTATTAAAATCAGATAGTTAGTTTATTTATATGATTTTTAGAAGAATTCCCTCGATCACTCTTTTTTAGAGCCAGCGATAATTTGCCCATAGCTACATATATCTTAATTTCAAGTGCAACAATCGCATAGAAAATTATTTATACTCCCAAACATAACTTGATTTGTATTAATTTTAAACAGTTTATCATCATATGACTACTTGTGAGTCTTTTTTTAACTGGGGACTGAGTGACAGCAAGCCTATTCAGGTCTCCAGGACTCTTGTGAGTATTCTAGCCGATATTAAAACTACTGTTGTTTGTATACTGTTGATTGTTCCAATAATTTTCAATTCCTTCATTCTATTTCCCCAGCTTTTGGGAACTGATTCAAGCGTGCCAACTAAAACTGTTATCACTAAAAACTTCATGTTCTACAGCTTTTTCAGCTCTCCGGCAAGATCCAAGTATTTAAAAAAATCTTTTTGTTTTCGTTTACTTTTCATTTCGTGGCATACTGGAACAGCCGAATCGACTATATGGCAAGTTCTTTTCTTTTTGTTAATTAATACTAGGTTTAGTCTTCTGGTTGGCATTGGGTGATCCATTTGTATCTCCAAATCTCAGAGGATTTTATAGGTCTCATTTCCTAGATCAGATTCTGATCTTCTCATATACAAGGTGAAATTTCTTGCACAATTCCCAGTGGATTGACTTTCCCACCCATTTATGTCTAGTGTTGTATTCCTTTTGTGCCAGTTAGCTGCATTCACTTATGAGATTCATTGTTTCATCTCTCTGCCACCACACATTAACAGACACACGCGCACATATCACTGTTATTTCAACATCTAAAAGAATAACTCTAGGGTCGATATTTATCTATCGATTAATCTCTCTCTCTCTCTCTACACACACACACACACACACACACACACACATATACGCACTGATATATGATTGAAAGGAGATATAAAGCATTATATATATATATATATATATATATATATATATATTATATATATATAGTCATCCACAGACACAGTCTCTTCAGTGTGGCTAGACATTTTGTAAGCTACCTATAGCCGGAGTTGAAATCCGATCGATTCAGCATCAGCCGGACAGCTTAACCACTCGGCCATCGTCACCTACAGAATACGAAGGGTAACTGTTTTAAACACACATCTGTAGATATGTAAAGACCGCCATAGAGTGCTCGATCCCTTTTTATAGGAGAGTATTGCGTTTACGCTTCAGTTGGCGGTCATCAGCGAAATCCCGTCCAAAGTGCTCAACCTTAGGGGGTTGGGAGCATATATAGTCATCCACAGACACGTGTTTCAACTATATATATATATATATATAAACGCACACATATATAAAAACACATGTATATATACACATACACACATATATATGTATATATACACGGATACACATATATATGAATACACACCCACCCAGATACATATATACATGTGTGTGTGTGTGTGTGTGTCTCTCTCTCTCTCTCTCTCTCTCTCTCTCTCTCTCTCTCTCTCTGTATGTGTGTGTGTGTGCATGCGTAAAACCTATTTCTTCTCATTCTATTCAAAGCAAAAACAAAATTGAAAGAAAAAAAAGCAGAATTTCTCCCCTTTTCATATTTTGTTAAAAATGATTCATTCAATTTTTTGTATTGAAATTTGAGAAATATAAAAAGTCATTCGTGACGTGTTTGGAATTTATAAAAAACATTTGATCAACGCCCAAATTCGACGAATTGTAAAATAAACAAGAAAATAATACCTGTTTGGACAGGTATATACGAACAGTGACACAACCAAAAGAAATTTTATGTTGCTACCATTATAATAAAAACATTTTCCAAACAAAATTTTTTATGTGTGTTTCAGATCACTATATATATATATATATATATATATATATATATATATATATATATTATTATTATTATTATTATTATTATTATGTATATTTTTGCTTGAAGGCAATTACAATGCGTATATCGCATAAAATTCGATAGTTACCTCATATGGTAGAGACGTATCAGTATCATTGACAGGTTAATTTCGCAAGGATTGTCCCGTGCTGTATCGTGGCCGAGGCAGTGTGGTTTCTGACTATCCTGCTGAAGTCCCGCTATCGATTTCTGTCGGAGGGAAATCGTTTGTATACATCGCTGATGAGACTTAATAAAGTTGAAACAGTCTGTACGATGTTCTACACACCGAATAATTCTTTACCGAAATTCACTTGTCATTATTATCTTCTATAATTATCGAATTTTATGCGATATACGCATTGTAATTGCCTTCAAGCAAAAATATAAATAATAATATATACTTTATCCAAAAATGCTTCTAAAAAAACATCCAAAAATCTTATATATATATATATATATATATATATATATATATATATATATATATATATTATAAATAATACATTACTTTTCATGAAAAATCAACAAGAACTTATTGAAGGCCATAATATGTATATGCACACACAGAAACACAGATAAACACAAACAGATATATATATAATATATATATATATATATATATATATATATATATATATATATATATATATATATATATATATATCATATCCTACATGTATATATATCATATATTATATTTTATCATAATTACGGCAACCATTACTATTATTCATTGTTCTTGGGTGTCTCCTGCGCAGCACCCAGTATACGCTAAGAGTTGGTCTCTGTATGTTTTTACTGGACAGTCCATACTAGTGTTCTTATGTGATGGCTTTTACAGGAGAACGTCACTTATGAGTTCATTTTTCCTTGCACAGAAGTGTCCAGCGTGTATTGTACGTCTCATATCTTATGTTTTGTGTGATATGGGGCAGGTGGTCGTACAAATCCACTATATGGCAAATTCTTTTCTTTTTGTTAATTATTACTAGGTTTAGTCTTCTGACTGGGATTGGGTTATCCGTTTATATCTCCAAATCGCAGAGGATTTTATTGGTTTCATTTCCTAGATCAGATTATTCTTTGTTTCTATACTTGGTGAAATTTCTTGTACAATTCCCAGTGGATTGACTTTCCCACCCATTTATGTATAGTGTTGTATTCCTTTTGTGAAAGTTAGCTGTATTCAATCATGTGATTCATCGTTTCATCCCTGTCACCTCGTCACATACATTTGCTATTCTTCTGTGTATGATAAATTTTAGCTTTGAAACAATTGGTTATATGTCTTTATTTTGTGCTGCTATTAAAAAATATTCAGTTTCTCTCTTCAGGTTTCCCTTTCTTAACTCGACAATGTCATCGCGTGGAAAATCTCCCAGATTTCGACTGGAGATGGTCATCTGGAAGATTGTGATGACGCATATTTTTGTGCCAGGCACAGGGGTGGTAAGGTGTTACACACACACACACACACACACACACACACACACACACACACAAACTATATATATATATATATATATATATATATATATTTAATATATATATTCATATATATATATTTAATATATATATATATATATATATATATATTTAATATATATATATGTATATATATATATTTAATATATATATATATATTTAATATATATATATTTAATATATATATATATTATATAATTATATATATATTTATATATATATATATTAATATATATATATATATATATATATATATATATATATATATCAGCTACATGTCCCCCTTATCTGTCTCTTTTCTTTAGAGACAACTGATATATCAGCTACATGTCTCCCTTATCTGTCTCCTTTCTTAGAGACAACTGATATATCAGCTAAATGTCCCCCTTATCTGTTTCCTTTCTTTAGAGACAACTGATATATCAGCTACATTCCCCCTTATCTGTTTCCTTTCTTTAGAGACAACTGATATATCAGCTACATGTCCCCCTTATCTGTCTCCTTTCTTTAGAGACAACTGATATATCAGCTACATGTCCCCTTATCTGTTTCCTTTCTTTAGAGACAACTGATATATCAGCTACATTTCCCCCTTATCTGTTTCCTTTCTTTAGAGACAACTGATATATCAGCTACATGTCCCCCTTATCTGTCTCCTTTCTTTAGAGACAACTGATATATCAGCTACATGTCCCCCTTATCTATCTCCTTTATTTAGAGACAACTGATATATCAGCTACATGTCCCCCTTATCTATCTCCTTTATTTAGAGACAACTGATATATCAGCTACATGTCTCCCTTATCTGTCTCCTTTCTTTAGAGACAACTGATATATCAGCTACATGTCCCCCTTATCTGTCTCCTTTCTTTAGAGACAACTGATATATCAGCTACATGTCCCCCCTTATCTGTCTCCTTTTTTTAGAGACAACTGATATATCAGCTACATGTCCCCCCTTATCTGTCTCCTTTTTTAGAGACAACTGATATATCAGCTACATGTCCCCTTATCTGTTTCCTTTCTTTAGAGACAACTGATATATCAGCTACATGTCCCCCTTATCTGTCTCCTTTATTTAGAGACAACTGATATATCAGCTACATGTCCCCCTTATCTGTCTCCTTTTTTTTTAGAGACAACTGATATATCAGCTACATGTCCCCCCTTATCTGTCTCCTTTATTTAGAGACAACTGATATATCAGCTACATGTCCCCCCTTATCTGTCTCCTTTCTTTAGAGACAACTGATATATCAGCTACATGTCCCCCCTTATCTATCTCCTTTATTTAGAGACAACTGATATATCAGCTACATGTCCCCCTTATCTGTCTCCTTTATTTAGAGACAACTGATATATCAGCTACATGTCCCCCCTTATCTGTCTCCTTTTTTTTTTTTTAGAGACAACTGATATATCAGCTACATGTCCCCCCTTATCTGTCTCCTTTATTTAGAGACAACTGATATATCAGCTACATGTCCCCCCTTATCTGTCTCCTTTATTTAGAGACAACTGATATATCAGCTACATGTCCCCCCTTATCTGTCTCTTTACAAAATAACTTCAGGGTTGTTTCTTTGGTATGATTTTTTTTTTCTGGAAAAATAAACTGGATTTGGAAAGACTTGTTATTGAAACTTGATAATTTATCTTATCCAGTGGGAATTTCTTATTCTTTCTCTTTCTCTCTAAGCATTTAGTTTTACTATCAATGACCTAGATTTAATTTTAGTATCACTGACAATTTCCCCCAAGATGTTATGTCATCTAATGTTTCTAGTTAGAATGTTATATAAGATCAATCCTTGTTAGTAGAAAAGAATATTAAAAAAACAGCTACTTTTTCTTTACTCAACATTAATTTATTTGCGGTGTCCTTTTTTCTTTTAATAGGTATTAAAGTATTTATTCAAATTAATATCCTGACATTTTCTGCTTAAAGGAAAAAAAGGTAAATATTGTGTTTCTGAATTGAATTACACCTATTGTAAATATCACCCATAGCCAAAGGGAGGAAAAGATGTGCACTCTCTTTATTGGGCATATTCAATCACTCACTCGGGATGGACTTTTCAGGTGATGCTCGTCAACTAGGATGGGACTTTTCAGGTGATACTCGTCATCTAGGACTGACCTTTTCAGGTGATGCTCGTCAGCTAGAATGGACCTTTTCAGGTGATGCTCGTCAGCTAGGACTGACCTTTTTCAGGTACTAGCTAGATGGACTTTCAGGTGATGCTCGTCAGCTAGGACTGACCTTTTCAGGTGATGCTCGTCAACTAGGATGGACCTTTTCAGGTGATGCTCGTCAGCTAGGATGGACCTTTTCAGGTGATACTCGTCATCTAGGACTGACCTTTTCAGGTGATGCTCGTCAGCTAGGACTGACCTTTTCAGGTAATACTCGTCAGCTAGGATGGACCTTTTCAGGTGATGCTCGTCAACTAGGACTGACCTTTCAGGTTAGGTGCTCGTCAACTTTTCAGGTGATGCTCGTCACTAGGATGGACCTTTTCAGGTGATGCTCGTCAGCTAGGATGGACCTTTTCAGGTGATGCTCGTCAACTAGGATGACCTTTTCAGGTGATGCTCGTCAACTAGGATGGACCTTTTCAGGTGATGCTCGTCAGCTAGGATGGACCTTTTCAGGTGATACTCGTCATCTAGGACTGACCTTTTCAGGTGATGCTCGTCAACTAGGACTGACCTTTTCAGGTGGTGCTCGTCAACTAGGATGGACCTTTTCAGGTGATGCTCGTCAGCTAGGATGGACCTTTTCAGGTAATACTCGTCAGCTAGGATGGACCTTTTCAGGTGATGCGCGTCAACTAGGACTGACCTTTTAGCTGATGCTCAAACTAGGATGGATGGACCTTTTCAGGTGATGCTCGTCAGCTAGGATGGACCTTTTCAGGTGATGCTCGTCAACTAGGATGGACCTTTTCAGGTGATGCTCGTCAACTAGGATGGACCTTTTCAGGTGATGCTCGTCAGCTAGGATGGACCTTTTCAGGTGATACTCGTCATCTAGGACTGACCTTTTCAGGTGATGCTCGTCAACTAGGACTGACCTTTTCAGGTGGTGCTCGTCAACTAGGATGGACCTTTTCAGGTGATGCTCGTCAGCTAGGACTGACCTTTTCAGGTATACTCGTCAGCTAGGATGGACCTTTTCAGGTGATGCTCGTCAGCTAGGACTGACCTTTTCAGGTGATGCTCGTCAACTAGGACTGACTTTTTCAGGTGATGCTCGTCAGCGAGGATGGACCTTTTCAGGTAATACTCGTCATCTAGGACTGACCTTTTCAGGTGATACTCGTCAGCTAGGACTGACCTTTTCAGGTGATACTCGTCATCTAGGACTGACCTTTTCAGGTGATGCTCGTCAACTAGGACTGACCTTTTCAGGTGGTGCTCGTCAACTAGGATGGACCTTTTCAGGTAATACTCGTCAGATAGGATGGACCTTTTCAGGTGATGCTCGTCAGCTAGGACTGACCTTTCAGGTGATACTCGTCAGCTAGGATGGACCTTTTCAGGTGATACTCGTCATCTAGGACTGACCTTTTCAGGTGATGCTCGTCATCTAGGACTGACCTTTTCAGGTGATGCTCGTCAGCTAGGACTGACCTTTTCAGGTAATACTCGTCAGCTAGGATGGACCTTTTCAGGTGATGCGCGTCAACTAGGACTGACCTTTTCAGGTGATGCTCGTCAACTAGGATGGACCTTTTCAGGTGATGCTCGTCAGCTAGGATGGACCTTTTCAGGTGATGCTCGTCAGCTAGGATGGACCTTTTCAGGTGATGCTCAACTAGGATGGACTTTTCAGATGATGCTCGTCAACTAGGATGGACCTTTTCAGGTGATGCTCGTCAGCTAGGATGGACCTTTTCAGGTGATACTCGTCATCTAGGACTGACCTTTTTTTCAGGTGATGCTCGTCAACTAGGACTGACCTTTTCAGGTGGTGCTCGTCAACTAGGATGGACCTTTTCAGGTGATGCTCGTCAGCTAGGATGGACCTTTTCAGGTAATACTCGTCAGCTAGGATGGACCTTTTCAGGTGATGCGCGTCAACTAGGACTGACCTTTTCAGCTGATGCTCGTCAACTAGGATGGACCTTTTCAGGTGATGCTCGTCAGCTAGGATGGACCTTTTCAGGTGATGCTCGTCAACTAGGATGACCTTTTCAGGTGATGCTCGTCAGCTAGGATGGACCTTTTCAGGTGATGCTCGTCAACTAGGATGGACCTTTTCAGGTGATGCTCGTCAGCTAGGATGGACCTTTTCAGGTGATGCTCGTCAGCTAGGATGACCTTTTCAGGTGATACTCTCATCTAGGACTGCCTTTTCAGTGATGCTCGTCAACTAGGACTGACCTTTTCAGGTGGTGCTCGTCAACTAGGATGGACCTTTTTCAGGTGATGCTCGTCAGCTAGGACTGACCTTTTCAGGTAATACTCGTCAGCTAGGATGGACCTTTCAGGTGATGCTCGTCAGCTAGGACTGACCTTTTCAGGTGATGCTCGTCAACTAGGACTGACCTTTTCAGGTGATGCTCGTCAGCGAGGATGGACCTTTTTCAGGTGATACTCGTCATCTAGGATGACCTTTTCAGGTGATACTCGTCAGCTAGGACTGACCTTTTCAGGTGATACTCGTCATCTAGGACTGACCTTTTCAGGTGATGCTCGTCAACTAGGAACACCTTTTCAGGGGTGCTCGTCACTAGATGACCTTTTCAGCTAATACTCGTCAATAGGATGGACCTTTTCAGGTGATGCTCGTCAGCTAGGACTGACCTTTTCAGGTGATACTCGTCAAGCTAGGATGGACCTTTCAGGTGATACTCGTCATCTAGGACTGACCTTTTCAGGGTGATGCTCGTCATCTAGGACTGACCTTTTCAGCGC
>CM042178.1:18536029-18623318 GCA_023376005.1 Doryteuthis pealeii
CCTTTTTCAGGTGATGCTCGTCAGCTAGGATGGACCTTTTCAGGTCATGCTCGTCACTAGGACTGACCTTTTCAGTGATACTCGTCTAGGATGACCTTTTCAGGTGATGCTCGTCAACTAGGATGGACCTTTTCAGGTGATACTCGTCAGCTAGGATGGACCTTTTCAGCTCGTCAGCTAGGATGGACCTTTTCAGGTGATGCTCGTCTAGGACTGACCTTTTCAGGTGATGCTCGTCAACTAGGATGGACCTTTTCAGGTGATACTCGTCAGCTAGGATGGACCTTTCAGGTGACCTTTTTCAGGTGATGCTCGCTAGGACTGACCTTTTCAGGTGATGGGACCTTTTCGCTCGTCAGGATGACCTTTTCAGCTCGTCAGCTAGGATGGACCTTTTCAGGTGATACTCGAGGACTGACCTTTTCAGGTGATACTCGTCAGCTAGGATGGACCTTTTCAGGTGATGCTCGTCACTAGGACTGACCTTTTCAGGGATAGGATGGACCTTTTCAGGTGATACTCGTCAGCTAGGATGGACCTTTTCAGGTGATACTCGTCAGCTAGGATGGACCTTTTCAGGTGATGCTCGTCACTAGGATGACCTTTTCAGGTGATACTCGTCAGCTAGGATGGACCTTTTCAGGTGATACTCGTCACTAGGATGGACCTTTTCAGTGCTCGTCAGCTAGGATGGACCTTTTCAGGTGATCTCGTCACTAGGATGATAGACCTTTTCAGGTGATACTCGTCAGCTAGGATGGACCTTTTCAGGTGATCTCGTCAGCTAGGATGGACCTTTTCCTCGATCCAGGATGGACCTTTTCAGGTGATACTCGTCAGCTAGGATGGACTTTTCAGGTGATGCTCGTCAGCTAGGACTGACCTTTTCATATATATATATTTTTATCTTTTATATATATATATATATGGTATATATATATATATATATATATATATATATATATATATATATATATATATATATATATATATATATATATATATATATATATATATATGGTTCAATTTAGAAATTCTTCCCATAAATGTAAATTTTACATTGATTTAATCTTTTTAAAATATTTTGTTTTGAGGCTATTCAAAAAAATATACTTAAATTAAATATGAAAATCTCAATATTTCATTATTTACCTAACCTCATATTGTTAGTAATTGCCAAAATTTTAAAATCGTAAAATTACAAATAAAAACAAAAATTCACAAACTGAAACACAAAATTTATCCATAAAAATGTTTAGATTTTTATACATGTATTTTTTTAAAAAATTGACGAAAATATACATGAAAATGAAATTATTTAAAAAAAAAAAATAGATTAAATGAAAAAAATTGTTTATTTTCTTTTTGCCAGTCGGGAATTTTTTTTTTTAATTTTTAGTTGGTATTCTTAGAAAATAACGCAATTATTTTTCTGAAAATTTGAGTTGAAAATTTTACTTTCATTTTGTATTTTCTGACGTCAATTTCATCCAATGAAATTTCTTATAATCCCTGGAAGTCACGTGTCATCTAAGAACTGATATGTCATTTAGAAATCGACTTTCAAACCAGCAACAACTATTTTTTCTTTTTCTCCGAGATTCAATTTTCTTTTTCTTCGTAAAATTCGTATTTTCAAAATCATCAATCGATTGAGCAGAAATAAAAAATATTTCCTTCTTAACACGAAAGAATTGAAGAAAAAACTGAAACCAGAAAAGAATTGACAGTAAGTACAAACTTTATATCGATTTACCAGGAATTGGATGATTTGGAACGAAATAAAATCTTTTATTAAGCCTATTTTTTTACACGTTTTTTCTTTTTAAACTATGGTTTAATCTGACTTACTTCTCTTTGGTTAACACTGAGCGAAATTCAAAACATTCGATTTTGTTTGTATTTAAATGCGTTTACTCAAACATCGGTAAAGTTTTATCGAAAAATATTTGGTACAATTATTCTTTATGTTAATTAGCAACTTTCTCCGTTTGAACCTCCTAGTGGTGGTATCAAAATCGACCTACACTATTGTCGGTAACTGCCGGGCAGCGAGGGAGATTGTTTTTGTTTTTTTTGTGTTTTGTGTTTTGTTTTTGTTTGATTTTTTTTGCTGATGTGTAACATCACACCAGCCGGATGATACCCACTGTGCTAAACCGGTCCGAACGTATCAAATTTTGGGCTAACTTGCAAATCGGTCGGAAAATTAAAACATTACAGGATGATCAAAAAAACAAACAACCCAAATCATTTATTTTCCCATTAAACTAACCATAACCCCAACCCTACTTCCCCCTAGTAAAAATTAACAGTTTTATTACAAAATTTGTGGGTTCTGTTCTTTCTGAGTCAACCCTAATTTTCCGACCGATTTGCAAATTTAGCCCAAATTTGTATTCTATATTAAAACTAATTTTATTTAATATTAATCAGTTGAAATATATCTCATATAGGTAATCAAGGACTATTTGCTCGTAAATTCCTACCATAAAATAAACTGAACCCCCATTTTATGTCCGGGTTTTTGCAATAAATGTTTTATTTTTCTTGCACCCGTTATTTTACAATACTAAATATATTTCCTTTATTATTTTAATATTCACTTCAATGTGTTTTTTTATTTTGTGAGAATGGTTAGTTTTAAAGTGGGGGTTCGTTTTTACACTTCAACTTTTTACTCGTAAATTCCAACCATAAAATGCCCAAGCAGGAATTTACGAGTAAAAAGTTGAATATTACTTTTTGTTGTTATTTCTTTTCTTTTTGGCTTTGGTACTCTATAATAAAAACCTCAGATTTTAATCATCGTCGACGAAAAAACAAAATTACAGTCATAAAAGGAGGATCCAATTTATGCCTAAATTGTAAAATGAGCCCCCACTTTAAAACTAAACATTCTCACAAAATAAAAACTTTTAGAATATGCACATTGAAATGAATATTAAAACAAATAAAGAAAATATATTTTTTATTGTAAAATAACGGGTGCAAGAAAAATAAAACATTTAATACAAAAACACGGACATAAAATGGGGGTTCAGTTTATTTTATGGTAGGAATTTACGAGCAAATAGTCCTTGATTACCCTCATATATCTATCTATCAATCTAGATAAATAGATTTTATGTAAAATTTTATGTAAAATTTTTCTATATTCATTGAGTCATTTAATTAATTTAAATTTATTTTTCTATTCTCTAAGAAGAAAAAAAATGTTTTCACTTTTTACGGTGTCGTCTGGAATTTTTGTCAACGTCATTTTCTCCTTCGGTTACAACACCTAACACAAACACACGCGCGTGCTCTCTCTTTCATGACGTGTTAAAAATCTCATCCAATGAAATTCCTTATAATCCCTGTGACGTCAAGTAAAATATTAGAAATAAACCGTCATTTAGAATTCTTTTTTCAAACCATCAACATCTGTTAATTTTGCTTCGTAAAATTCGATCAAAGAAGAATAAGAATATTTCCTTCTTAACTCGAAAGAATTAAAGAAAAAACAGAAAGCAAAAAAGAATTGACAGTAAGTACAAACTTTTTATAGATTTAAGAATATTCCAACCTTCATAAAAACGAGAAATAATTTAATGATCTTTTTATTTATTTCAAAAATGATTTTTTTTTATATTCATAATTACGAATTATACAATAAAAATATAAAACGACAAATTATATAACAAGGAAACAAACAAATAACACATATATATCGTGTATATTTTTTTTTAAGTTGGGCGTGGCACATTTTTAAAAAAGAAAAAAAAAATGCAATATTTAATTTTTAATTCAAATCCATTTAATTATTAAATAAGCTTTTCAAATAGTAAATTTTAATTTCTTTCAAACTTGAAACAGAATTAAAAAAAAATCCAAACATGAAATTGAATTTTATCGGCAACAAACGATTCCGTCATTTAAAAAAAAAAATGTTTTTATGTTTCCTTTTTTCGCTCATTTACAAATATATATACTGCATATATTTGTACATATATATATATATATATATATATATTATATATATATATATATATATATATATGTGTGTGTGTGTGTGTGAACGTATCAAATTTGTATTTTAGATAAAAATAATATTAATAGAAATCAGTTAATATTTTATCATTAAAAAAATCAAAGAAACAGAAGATAATTCTGCTCTCCTCCTCCTCTTTCCGCTCTAAATAGCTGCCTTCCCTCTTAATCTCTCATTGTGTATCTCTCTCTCTCTTTCAATGTTACTCTTTCTATTTCAACTCTCTCTCATTTCTCCCTAGATAGAAAGCATTTAATGAGAGAGTGGTTAACTTTTTCTCTAGTTAATCTCCCACTGTCACCCTTCCACTCAATACATAGTTAACCTCTCTCTCATTAACTACTTCCTATTTCTCTCTTCTCTCTCTACTTTTTTACATAAAATTTTATTTTTACATTTAACTTTTGGATTGTTTTTTTTTGTTTTTTCATGAATCTTTTTTTTTTTTTTTTTTTTTAATAAACTTATCAAACTATAAAATTAATAACAGAAAACTCAATTTAAAACTAAACAGAAGAGAAAAATTTAAACAAAAAAAAAATTAATATATTAAGAAAGGTGACAATTTCTTTCAAATAAAAAAAAAATATTTAAGTTTTCTTCAAAATAAACACTCCCAGTTTTTTTTTTTTTTTTTTTTTTTTTAATTACGACGAATTTTCAAAAAATATTTTCTCTCGAAATAATTCCCCCTTTTCTCTCAGAAAAAAAAAACAAAACTTTTTTTCACTTTTTACGGGGTCGTCTGGAATTTGAAAGAAGCAAAAAAGTCTGGTCGCCATTTTCTGCTTCGGCTTCACATATACGCACACATACACACACTTGAATACACATATATACACAGTTTCTCTCACACATAGCCCCCTCTGTGTGTGTGTGTCCCCCCCCTCTCTCTCTCTCTCTCTCTAAATATTCTCTCTCTCTCTCCTGAAATATTTTCTTCTTCCCACTCTCTCCTCTAATATCCCCCTCTCTCAATTTTTCAATGTTTATCTCTCTTTAAATGATACTCTATTTCAACTCTTTCTCTCGTTTCTCCATAAATACAAATCATATAAATTGAGAGTGGTTAACACTTTCTTCTGTTAATCTCCCACTCTCTTAATATCTTCGTTTCTCTCTCTCACTCTATGCCTTACTCTCTTATATTTTCTACTCCCCCTCTTACTCCTTAATTTCTACATAGTTAACCACTCTCTCATTAACTACTTTCTATCCCTCTCGTCTCTCTCTACTGACTCTTTAATGTAAAATTTTATTTTTATATTTATTTTCAACTTTGGATTTTTTTTTTCAGAAATTTTCATTTTTTTTTTTATTCTCCGTGAATTAATTTTTTTTAAACAAATTTCTTTCTTTATTTTCAGACAGAATATAAAAATGGCAACAAGCAGCAATCAACGGTTTTTCAGTTGTTCAACTTGTGAAAATGAATTGGACTTTGAATCGAAAACCTTACCATGTCTTCATTCAATCTGTAAAAATTGTTTGGAGAAAGAAATCCAAGGATCAAAAATGGAAATGGACATTGTCCTGAATGTCAGGACATTTTCACAATTGAACAATTAACCCTTTCAACAGTTTTGGTCAATTCTTTAAAAAATCGCCAATTGGAATTAAACAATTTGAAATGCAATTTGTGTTTGGAAAATGGAAATGATTCAATGGCCACAAATTGGTGCCATGATTGTGCCGAATTTTTATGCAAACATTGTAACCAATGCCACCAAAAATACAATCGAAAACATAATTCTGTGGAATTGGATGAAAATGGAAAAGAAGAAATCCGAAAATCAACAAAGACAGATTTTTGTTTGATGCATCATCAAATGAAAGAATGTTACTGTAATAAATGTAACATGTGTTCTTGTAACACATGTTACAGTCAACATTTGAAGAATTCACCTCAGTGTCCATCTCGTCCGATTTCCGTGGGGGAGGAAGCATCTAAAAAAAAAAATATTGAAGGCCCCACCCTCATTCAAGAAATTTCCGATTTAGAAAGAAATTTAAAAGAAATGAACAAAAAATGCCAGACATTTACAGAAGATTTAGATAAGCAATGTTCTTCGAAATGCGAAGACATTTGGTTGAATTTTGAGGAAATTATTGAAGAATTGAGGGGGAAAATGCACGAAATGTGCGAAGATTTGAGAAATTTAAAGAATTCTCAAGTTAAAAAATGGCGTCAATTAATCGAGGAAAATAAAAAAATGATTAAAAAATTTGAAATTTGGCGAATAAATTTAGAACATTTATTAGAAAATAATGAAGTTAAAAAAACGGACATTGTTTGTGGTGTCGAGTTGGTGAGGACTAAATTGGCATCATCATCGTCATCATCATCGTCGGATCCCCACCCCCAGCGGAAAATAATGGAACCGGTGAGGAAATTAGAATTGGGGGTGACATATTCAAATTATTATTCAGATTTTCTTCATGGAATCAAAAATCAAATGATTGGTTCCGGTTATGTGAATTCTTCAGAAAAATCCATTCAATTAGAAAACGAATGGATTCTGCCGGGATCGAACTCGAATCGTCAGATTCCATCAATTGTTGTCAGCGAAGAAGATTCTCATATTTTTCTTTCTGATTATAACAACGAATCGATAATCGAATTAAACGAATCGGGTGAAATGATTTTTGAATTTCCATTGAAAACAATCGAAGGGATTGAATACATCTTCCCATATGAAATGGTTTTCATTTCCCCAGAAATTTTGGTGGTAAATTGTTCGTGGAGGTGGAGGGGGGAGTGGGAAAATAAATTAATTTTTTTTAAACGACAAAAATTTTTTCCTTTTTTGAAAAAAGAAAAAATCATCGACACAAAAAAAGGAAATGTTTATTTTTCTGTTTGTCAATTGAAAGAAAGAATTTTAATTTGTGATCGATGGAAATTTAAATTGATTTTTACACCAAAAAAGGAGAATTTCAAAAAAACAATTGACACAGGGGAATCGGGGGGAGTGGGGTTGGTCTCCCCCTAATTCGTGCTGATCCCTCAACTGGGAATTTTTGGGGGGCGAAACAAGATAATTGTGAAATATTTTGTTTTAATGAAGAAGGAATTAAACTTAAATCTTTCAAAATTAAAGAAAATATTTTACATTTTTTTTTAAATGAATTTGGAGAAATTTATTTTTCTAATAAAAATGGAATTTTTAGATTTTTTCCAGGAAAAAATTTGAAAAATTTGCATAAATTTCAGAAAAATCCTCAAAATGTTCCAATTTTTTTTTAGGGAAAAAATGTTTTTTTGTCTTCAAATTGAAGGAAAAAAATTTATTAAAATTTTTAAATTTTCTGATTAACAAAATTTTTATTTTTTATTTTCTTTGAAATAAATAAATAAAATTTAAACTTTTTATCAATTTTTATTTTTTGTATTCATATATTATGTTGATATATGTGTTTATGATATATATATATATGTGTGTGTGTTTGTATGACCAGGTAAGTTGTTGAAAATCCCTTGTTTATTTTAAGTGTGTGTATTTATAAAAATATATTTGAAATAATTGTGTGTGTGTGTATGTGAGATATGACTAGGTAAGTTTTTAAGATATTTGAAATAGTTTTTTTTTCTTTTTAAATCATAATTGTTATAAACTCTTTAGTGATGATCTTTCATTTGAGTCTAAGTGACAAGTCTCCAGGACTCTCCTGGGTATTCTATGTGATCTTAACAATTTTGTTGTCAGGATTGTTTTAATTCTTCCTTTGATTTCCAATTTCTCAATTCTGTTTTCTAAACTTTTCAGACATTTCCAAGTGAACAAAATTATTATTCAACTAATTCAATAATATTTTGTAATTAATTATAAATTCAAGTAAATATGTAATAATGAAACATGAAGTCGGGTAAATATCTGGTGTTTGTGTGTCTGTATATTAGGTATATGTATTACCTATATATATGTGTGTGTGTAATAATGAAATATGGGCTAAACTTGCAAGGTAAACCTTGCAAATCATACTCAAAATTAAAACCGAGTGGGAAATTTCAATTACAGTTTGACCCAGAAATAAACAGCACCCAAATTATTTATTTTCCCATTAAACTACCCCCCCCCCCATCTGAGTAACGTGATATTACAGGGTGATCCAGAAAAAAACAGAACCCACAAATTTTGTAATAATACTTAATTTTAACTAGGGGAAAAATTTAGGGGTTGGGATTTAATGTGAAAATAAATAAAGTGGGTTCTGTTTTTTTTCTGGGTCACCCTGTAACTAAATATTCCCACTCCGTTTTAATTTTGAGTATGATTTGCAAGGTTTACCATTTCATTTATTTAACGAATCTTGAAATATTTTCTAAACTGCACATAAATATTTCAAGATTCGTTAAATAAATGAAATAAAACAATTACTAATCTGACTTACCAAAAAAAAAAAAAAAAAGTCAAGTATTTTGAAATCGGATTTTTAAATTAATTTGGCGGACCTGAGCATCTGGACCCCCCCCCTATCTAAATTTTTGTTTTGTTTTCTTTCAATGGATTATTATACGGGGAAAACTCGAAAAATAAGTAACTTTTAAAAAAAATTTTTTTTTTACAATCTGATATGTGTAATCGATAATAATCCATTGAAGAAAAAGAAAAAAATTAAAAACAAAAATTTTAGATGGGGGGAGGTTCTAGATGCTCAGGTCCGCCATTAATTTTAATTTCAAAATTTAGTTTGATGTGTTGTAAATTGTCGTTAATTTGAAATATTTTCTAAACTAAAATATTTATGTGCAGTTTAGAAAATATTCCAACATTCGTTAAATAAATGAAATAAAACAATTACTAACCTGACTTTAGTTTGATGTGTTATGGCCATTAGCATTTTTGTCGGCTGCTAGGAATTTTAAAAGCGAATTAAAAATAATTAAATCTATTATTTAAGGTCAAACTTTGTCTAAATCGATAAGTAGTAACATAATAACCATCATTAAAAAAAGAAAAATATCATTACATATGCAGTTTATTTTTAAAGGATTTAAAACCATTTGTTTTGGTCAATTTCGATCTGATCCGCCATTCAGCCTCGTTTTCGATGTTTTTAAGTGCTTGTTTACAATTTTACTGTAACATTCGTGATTGCAAAAAAAGTTATCAAAAATCAGGTAATTATCCGATTTTAATGAAATTTTCAGTATTGATTTAACAATTAGTGAATTTTATAATGCGTCAGTTATTTTATTTCAAAACTTTAATTTAGTATTTTTGCCATGAAAAATTAATATATAAAATTCATTTAAAATATGAAAATCCTGATGTTAAGTTTAAAATGTTATATTTTTAGATTCTAAAAATAAATATCTACTTAATGCAAACCTTATTTTAGGCGCCAAAAGTAATAAGTTTTGAAGAAAAACTCTATTGAAAATGTACCCCTCCCCTTTTTAAGCAGAAAAAACATCGATGTATAATTTTTTCTTTTATGAAATAATAGCCAATTAAATATTTATTAAAATGAGTAAAAAAAAAGAAATCTCCAAAAAATTAATCATTTATTATTTTTTACATTTTATTTTTCGATTTTCGGTACTTATTTTCTCATAGAAAAGCCACCGTAAAAAATTTTTTTTTTTTTTTTTTTCTATTCATAACTTCGGTCTTTTATCTCTGTAATTAGTATCGAAAATAACCAACTCGCAAAACATTTTACGCCCCCAACATAAAATTAAAATTAAGCGACCTGAAAAAAATGAAAGTTTTGAAATAAAATAAATAATGCATTATAAAGATCATTTATTGATACATAAACACTGAAAATTTCATTAAAATCCGATTATTTCCTGATTTTTGGTAAATTATTTTCTGTCGGGGGGGCTAAAGTCATTTTGTCAAAAACGAATTTTAGGCTCCGTTTGCCAGTCCCTAAAGTGTTGCAAATTGTCAAAATTTTCCGTTTTAATTTTGAGGCAGATTTGCAAGTTTTGTCGAAATATGAAGTCGGGTAAATATTTAGTGTATTTTATATATATATAGATATAGATATAGATAGATAGATAGATATGAACAGACTGATAGATGTGTGCATTTGACATCAGGGGAGGTAATAGATTTTTTTTAATTCTAAAAAAAAAAAAATACCAAATATCAAAGAATTATCCAATTTTGATTACATTTTCAGCAAATTATTCATTAAGATTTAATTTAATTTTTTATTATTAAATCTTAAAAAATGTATTTTATCAATTTGTTTTTTTTTTTGTTTTGTTTTTTTTGTTTTTTTTTTTAACTGTTCATTTGAAAATAAAAAAAATCCCAGTCCGTAATTTCTAAAAAGATCAAATCCTGAAGAAAACATTAAATGACAGTATTAATTGATGTTTTATAGATTTAAAGTTGTTGCGTAGTGATTCCGTTATACACTTTTTTCACCTCATCTTTGTATGAAGTCTTATACTGAAATAAACAAGAAATTACAATTCGCTGGTAATTTTATCGAGTATTGAACAATGTTTTTATTTCAGAATAAATAAAACAACTTAAAGGCAGTCCATTTTTGCAATTCTGAAGGTGAAAAATGTGTATAACTGAATCACTATGCAACAACTTTAAATCTACACATCAATTAATATTGTCGTTTAATTAAAAAAAAAACTTTAATGAATTAACATATTAAGTTATGTTTTCCTTAGAGTTTGATTTTTTTTTATGTAAAGTTAAGAAATTAAAAATACTAGCAAATATATGCACCCTCCAGGTGCAAGTATTTTAGTTAAATTTTATAATAAAATATCATATTAAATTAGAAAGGCTAATGAAACTGAATAAGAATGTAGATAAAAAGATTTTGAACAGAGGGGGTATGATTGAAAAATAGAACAACTTTGAAACTAACTCTTCCATCATTTTCCGTTACTCCCGTCTTTCATTGGTAAATTTTCCTAATTAAACTGTTTAGTTAAAATAGGAAGTAAAGAATAATATTACAGGTATTTCTTCTTGTTAAGGGATTTCTTTTAAGATTTATTGAAGAGATTTTTGCTCATATTCATTAAGATAAAACCAAACTATTAGAAATCTATAATACTAAGCATATATTTATTAAAATCAATTTTTTAAGATCAATATGCAAATCAGCCTTCCCATTCATACTGTAAACCTCTATTTTGTTGTATATATAAACACAATTGCATGTTCTCAGTATGTAGATATGGTCTACAGTGGCTTCGGCCTCTGGACCATTGATATAATTAACGGCGTCGATCCCAGGGGGCCATCCCCCCAGGCAACACCTGCCCCCTTGATTTAAAGGGGCAGGGCTGGGTTTATTGCCCAGTGCCTGAGGCGCCCCCCTTGAGGGGGAATGCCGACGGGATCGACGCAATTTTTCACCTGCCACCCCATGAGTCTCGGCTTGTGGGTGGTCCCACATAAATAGGGCCTTGTGCCTGACCCGTACAAGTGGGGTACGTGGAAAATACCAGATATGGTCAACAGTGTAAGTAATGTGAAACAATTTTATTAATAATTGAGGTTTACACAATCTCCATTATAATAAGATATACATTGGACTTCATTTCATATTCCACCAATATCTGTCCAGTAAGATTAGGGTAAAAAACAAATAACAGTCTACCTTTTATCTAAATTATTATTATTGATATTCTATTTATTCAAATTAGTCTAACATTTATTTATGGCATTAAAAAAAATACAAAGTTCTATATCATTTGATATTGTAACAACCAGCCATGATACTGACCCCTAAATCTTGTTACCCACGATTTTACAACCTCCTCCCCACCCCGGACTTTTAAGGCCTAGCACCCTTATATAAAATACAAACCCTTAAAAAAAAAAGAATCCCCAAATAAAATATTAAGAAATTTTAGAAGTTAAAACAAATCTGCAAAAGAAATATTTATTTAAGAAATGGCTTTTTTATTTAAGAAAATGTTGAAAACATTAACACAGAACTGGAAATATTTTTTTAAATTACGTAATAACATAAAGGGGAATTATTATTATTTTGAACAATCTTTACCTGGACAGTAGTAAAGTTAGACATTCCCCAAAATTTGAGCTTCCAATTCAAAAAATTGGCAGTTATGTTGATTTTTGAAGGCGTTAGATGACATGGCCTTACCCAAATAAAAGATATATAAGTAAAATAAGATAGAATATATGAATAGATAAAAAATAAAATTAGATAAAATATATGAAAAGAACAAGTCTTTTTGAAATAATTGAGAAAACAAATACAAAAAAAAATTTTGTTTATTAAAATACAAACATTTGCAATACGAGTCATTTTTAAAGTGGTAAAAAAAAAACCTAAAATTTCGTGCTGATCCCTTAACTGGGAATTTTAGGGGGAGGGGTGTAAAAGTAAGTAATTGTAAAATATTTTGTTTTAATGAAAAAGGACAAAATCTTCAACAGGTTTTCCACTCGTTTTAGGAAATCATTTTCCAGGACACTTATAAAATTTTCCAGGACAGCACAGCAATTTCATAATTTAATCGATACTAATCTAACATCGACATATTTAGACAGTTTTATTCTTACTTTTTTATGATGCAGGGTTAATCAAGTATCTTGGGTTCATTATAGATTATACATCTATTATTTAAGGTCAAACTTTTGTCTAAATCGATAAGTAGTAATTATGACCATCATTAAAAAAAGAAAAATATCATTACATATTTAGTTTATTTCTAATACATTTAAAACTATTTGTTTTGGTCAATTTCGACGCGATTTGCCATTCTGTCTCTTTTTCAATGGTTTTAGGCACTTGTTTACAATTTTAATGTAACATTCACGATTGCAAAAAAATTTACCAAAAATCAGGTAATTATCCGATTTTAACGAAATTTTCAGTATTGATTTATCAATTAATGAAATTTATAATGCATTAGTTATTCTATTTCAAACCTTTAATTTAAATCTCTAAAATATTAATTATTCATTATTTTTTTACATTTTATTTTCCGATTTTCGGTACTTATTTTCTCATAGAAAAGCCATCGTAAAATTTTGTTTCTTTTCATAACTTCGGTCTTTATTTCTACTCTAATCAGTACAGACCAACCCGAAAAAATGTTACGCCCCCAACATAAGTGGGGTCAAAATTAAGTGACTTGAAATAAAATAAATAATGCATTATAAAGATCATTCATTGATAAATAAACACTGAAAATTTCATTAAAATCCGATAATTCCCTGATTTTGGTAAATTATTTTCTGCAGGCTAAAGTCATTTTGTCAAAAACGCATTTTAGGACCATTTTGGGTATACCTAAATTATGTCAACTCAATTGTGGAGATGTTTTTTTATATTGAATTTCTGTGAAAATTATTTGACTTACAATCAAAATATTCCTTTAAAACAAATTTTAAGCCTTCCGAAAACTGTTTACTTTTTTTTTTTTAAACTCTTAACAAATATCTCATCTTTAAAGTAGCCTGACGCTGAAAAATTCTTGACTTGTTCATGTTTAGTGTCACGTAAAAATGAAATCAACAAGTACACAGCCAATCAGAATCATGTTTACCGTTTAACTAATTTGGGAAATCTTTGGTAAATTCCGTGAGCATTAAAAATAAAAACAAAAAAAACACTGTCCTTGTTATTTTACTAGTTATATTTGTTAAGTGTAACAATAACATTAATTTTGTCTCAGATAATTCTAATTTTCCAGGACAAATTACAATTTTTTTTCCAGGATTTTTACCCCCCCCCCTTTTTTCCCAGGTTTTCCAGTCCTGGAAAATGTACATTTCATTTTCCAGGTTTTCCAGGATGCGTGACAACCCTGTTCAATCATTTCAAATTGAAGAAAAAAAACGTTTTTTTTTTTGGTTTTTTTTCATAATGAATTTGGAGAAATTCATTTTTGAAATTTTAAGGAATTTTTTCCAGAAAAAATTTGCATAAATCTGAGAATTTTTCTGAAATTTTAAGGAATTTTTTGTTTCGGGAGAAAAAAAATGTTCGTTTACCTTAAAATTGATAGAGAACATAGATTAAAACTTTTAGATTTTTTTACTGACCAAAATTTAAAAAAAAAAAGTTTTTTTATTTATTAATTTCTTTAAAAATAAATAAATAAAATTTTAACATTTTTATATTTTTTATTTCATTATTTTGTTTTAATTTAAGCCTCTCGTCATAACTTGTTTTTGGCTACACGAGATTTCAATTAATTTAACGGTGTAAAAATGTTTTTCGTGCATAATTTTCATTATTTCCGTAAGCTGAAAAAAATGTTTAAAAATCATCAGTAGTTTTTTTTTAATGTTTCTTCTTTCTAATGGACAAAAAACTTTCTAGTCAATATCAACCTTTATGCAAGTTTCATAGCGTTAAATATAATGGGGGGATTTCACAGGGAGAATTGGAGGTACCTAGTGTGTATATATAAGTACTTATATATATATATTAGTTATACCCAAATTTGTATCTGCTTTTGATTTTAAAAATGATTTTACAATTAATTAAATCGATTATTTAAATTTAAAAAGTTGAAAATAATAACATAATGGGCATCAGCAAAATAATATTACACATGTAATTTATTTTTAATACATTTAAAACGACTTTTCGGTCAATTTTGATCAAATATGGCCTTAAGCATTATATAAAGATATTTACAAAATAAATTTAACCCTCCTGATTGTAAAAAGGAATTACCAAAAATTAGGGAATTATCCGATTTTAATGAAATTTTCAGTGTTGATTTATCAATGAATGAATTTTATAATGCATCAGTTATTTCATTTCAAAACTTTCTGATTTAATTAGTTATTTCAGCTATGATAAATTAATATATAAAATTCATTTAAAATATAAATAGCATGATGTTGAGTTTAAAATGTCGTATTTTTAGATTCTAAAAACATTTATTTACGAATAATATATTTTCAAATTCTAATCATTTTTTGTCGAAAACTCTATTGAAAATTTCCACAGACCAAATATAATATACCGAAATAATCCTACACGCCAATGGGGGCCTCTGGGCAATGTTTCCATGCATCAACATTGAATTCAATGAGCAGTCAACAAGAAAATGCCTTCCATTGAACTACTACCAAAATACAAAAAAATGTCACTTTGCCTGTGTATCCAGTTAAAAAAAAAAATGTTTTTCTGTCAGCCAAAAGATTAAATCTTTTTAGTTAACAGAAACATTTTTTTTTTTTAAACTTGATTTTTGCTAAAGAGTGGGAAATATATTATTAGTGACATAGTGAAGCAGCGTGTTAAATGCATGGACTTAGAAGAAGATTATGTTAAAAAAACAAATATTTGATGGAAAAAAAAAACAATAAATAAAAAATCTTTTAAAAATTATTTTATTATTTTTAAAACTGTACAGAACCAGATGAATTATTGCTGATGAACCAGAAAAAAAAAAATCAAGGTTTTAGAAAAAAATAAAAATTTAAGAATTAAAAAACAAAATCAGATGAAGGTTAGAAAGCACACCGGCTGAAACAACAAAAGCAAGGAATATTTCAACTCCTCCTTTTCCAGTATTAACTTCAGATGGCTCGTACCCAAGTTATATCTTATAACGGACTATTTGATATTAAATAATACATTTTGATTAATATAGTCTTCCATATATAAGAAAGAAAACTCTTTATTTTCTGAAGCTCTGAATTGAACAACTTCCATTATTTTTAAAACTATATATATATATATTGTTGTCTGGTCTGTTAATCTAAAAAAGTTTTCATATCCATGATAAGGCTGTAACCGTATCAGCATGGATATGGCAATCCCACAGAGTGACATCAAACCAACAAAGTCTGGTGGTATTGTGAGATACTGCTGGGGCACTTTGGGTTAGTGGTAATGATGTTATAGCCCCGAAACCATGCCTGAACCCAGAGTCATCATCCGATGAAGGCTTTGTAGGATGCATTGCTATTGTTTAAACCAGTGGTTCACAAAATGGGCCAACGAAATATAATTCTATATGATTTCAGAACATACTTTTTATATACAAAATCCAATCATATATGTGGGAAATTTATATTTTCTAGAAAGTAAGATGTCAACTAATTCACGGTAGGGGAGAGTGGGGAGAGATTTATGCCCCTGATACGCCCCTATATTATGTTTTATATCAATATGGTTGTACCTTGATTGAATAAATATCTTATGTAAAATGAAAATATTTTTTCTATTATAATTTCATGGGCCACAAAAAAAAATTATTGTTTCAAAGTGGGCCATGAGCTGAAAAAGGTTGGGAACCCCTGGTTTAAACTGCAGTTGTTGTATGAAGTTATAAATATATAAATATATATTTTATTTTACTAATATCTTTTGTCTTTTAACATTCTGATTTTGCAAAAATTATTTTCAGAAGTATTAAGTAACCATTTTCATTATTGTTGAAATTTGTAAAATTATTATTGTTTTCATCCTTGCTGTTTTTACGCTTTGATCGTCTAATATTTTCTGAACTCTTTGATTGTCTAGCCTAATAAAGGGCCAAAGTGAAGTGTTGCATGTCAGCCACCAGGAATCCACCCTTAAACATAACAGGTCGCTACCTACGGCCAACAGATGGTGTTTACTCTCCTCAAAATGTGATATAAGTATAGTATATCCTATGGTGGACACCCATCTATGTACTGACCTGGTTTATCATTGCTTAACTTATTTATATATCTATATAAACAAACGAGTTAAAAAGATAAAATCAAAAGTCATTATCCTTAAAATTTGACTTTTTGAAATCAAGTCTTTTAATATCAATCCTTAGTCAGATATTCATCTTATCTGAATCAACTAGCAAGTCAGAGCAATAGAAAAGACAGGAAAGACTATATTGAACCAATCTTTCAAGTGGGAGAAAGCATGTCAGCCTTGAAAATCAGCATTCAAAAATCCTAGTCTTTTATCTTGGCTTGAACACTGATCATCATTAGCAGCAGGTGTGTGTGTCGTTCCTCAAGCAGAAGAGAAGCAGGCTCTCATCAAATTAGTTTCTTTCTTTTAAGGGAAACTCCAAAAGAGCAGTTAATGACAATGATGGCAACAACACTGTCGTCACTAGGGTTGGAACATGAACAAAGTCCAAGCTTCAAAAACTGTCGCTACGACACTACAATGGTTTCTGGCAAGAAAGAAAAACAAGAAAAAGAAAATATTCTCTGAAACTTTGAGAAGGTCATGTCTGAAACTTTGGGAAAATATTCTCTGAAATTTGAGAAGGTCATGTCTGAAACTTTGAGAAAATATTCTCTGATAAATTGAGAAGGTCATGTCTGAAACTTTGGGAAAATATTCTCTGAAAATTTGAGAAGGTCATGTCTGAAACTTGGGAAAATATTCTCTGAAACTTTGAGAAGGTCATGTCTGAAACTTGGGAAAATATTCTCTGAAAATTTGAGAAGGTCATGTCTGAAACTTTGGGAAAATATTCTCTGAAAATTTGAGAAGGTCATGTCTGAAACTTTGGGAAAATATTCTCTGATAAATTGAGAAGGTCATGTCTGAAACTTTGGGAAAATATTCTCTGAAAATTTGAGAAGGTCATGTCTGAAACTTTGGGAAATATTCTCTGAAACTTTGAGAAGGTCATGTCTGAAACTTTGAGAAATATTCTCTGATAAATTGAGAAGGTCATGTCTGAAACTTTGGGAAAATATTCTCTGAAAATTTGAGAAGGTCATGTCTGAAACTTTGAGAAAATATTCTCTGATAAATTGAGAAAGCCATGTCTGAAACTTTGAGATAATATTGTCTAATTTCTGGCAAGATGAAAATTGTTGAGATGAAATCTGCAGAGGCCTTGGAATCCCTTCAACTAAAAAAATAGGTTGACTTTAAAACTTCTTCCAGCTTGAATTTTCCTGAAAATAAAAAGGAAATATATGAGAGATTTCCAAATTGGTTGGTTGGTTGGATTTTACATGTCAACCCTTATTGGACTATTTTATGCCAAAGACATTTTTATCTAGGATAAAAAAATCCTTTAAATGAAGAAAGGTACAAACCTTTAGCAGGCACACTGCGAAGCACTGATTGTAATGTTTGCTTGCCAGGATTATTCAGAAGACTGAAATGAGAGATTCATATTGAATATTTTTAGAGATTTTATGAAAAGAGGAGAAAGAAAGAAAGAAAGAAGAATGTTATTCATTGTGTAAAAAACGAAATTTAAATATATTTTTGGACCAATCAACACGCACCTAAAGAAGAAGAAATTAGAAGGATAGTGAAGAAGAAGAAGAAGAAGAAGAAGAAGAAAACCATTAAAAAATCTCAAAAGAAAAAAACTTTCTTTTATGCAAAAGTCAGTTAAATAATTATGGTCTCCAATCATATACAATACAAAAATGTATTATATCAACCCTTATTGGGTTATTTTATGCGAAAGTCAGTTAAATAATTATGGTCTTCAATTATATACAATACAAAAAGGTATTATATCAACCCTTATTGGGTTATTTTATGCGAAAGTCAGTTAAATAATTATGGTCTTC
Source organism: Doryteuthis pealeii (assembly GCA_023376005.1). Taxonomy (NCBI): domain Eukaryota; kingdom Metazoa; phylum Mollusca; class Cephalopoda; order Myopsida; family Loliginidae; genus Doryteuthis; species Doryteuthis pealeii. The sequence goes on from CM042178.1 coordinate 18,554,528, forward strand.
AATTATATACAATACAAAAATGTATTATATCAACCTTATTTTATGCGAAAGTCAGTTAAATAATTATGGTCTTCAATTATATACAATACAAAAATGTATTATATCAACCCTTATTGGGTTATTTTATGCGAAAGTCAGTTAAATAATTATGGTCTTCAATTATATACAATACAAAAATGTATTATATCAACCCTTATTGGGTTATTTTATGCGAAAGTCAGTTAAATAATTATGGTCTCCAATCATATAAAATACAAAAATGTATTATATCAACCCTTATTGGGTTATTTTATGCAAAAGTCAGTTAAATAATTACGGTCTTCAATCATATAAAATACAAAAATGTATTATATCAACCCTTATTGGGTTATTTTATGCGAAAGTCAGTTAAATAATTACGGTCTCCAATCATATACAATACAAAAATGTATTATATCAACCCTTATTGGGTTATTTTATGCGAAAGTCAGTTAAATAATTATGGTCTCCAATCATATAAAATACAAAAATGTATTATATCAACCCTTATTGGGTTATTTTATGCGAAAGTCAGTTAAATAATTATGGTCTTCAATTATATACAATACAAAAATGTATTATATCAACCCTTATTGGGTTATTTTATGCGAAAGTCAGTTAAATAATTACGGTCTTCAATTATATAAAATACAAAAATGTATTATATCAACCCTTATTGGGTTATTTTATGCGAAAGTCAGTTAAATAATTACGGTCTTCAATTATATAAAATACAAAAATGTATTATATCAACCCTTATTGGGTTATTTATGCGAAAGTCAGTTAAATAATTACGGTCTTCAATTATATAAAATACAAAAATGTATTATATCAACCCTTATTGGGTTATTTTATGCGAAAGTCAGTTAAATAATTACGGTCTTCAATATATAAAATACAAAAATGTATTATATCAACCCTTATTGGGTTATTTATGCGAAAGTCAGTTAAATAATTACGGTCTTCAATTATATAAAATACAAAAATGTATTATATCAACCCTTATTGGGTTATTTTATGCGAAAGTCAGTTAAATAATTACGGTCTTCAATTATATAAAATACAAAAATGTATTATATCAACCCTTATTGGGTTATTTTATGCGAAAGTCAGTTAAATAATTACGGTCTTCAATTATATAAAATACAAAAAAATGTATCATATCAACCCTTATTGGGTTATTTTATGCGAAAGTCAGTTAAAAATTACGGTCTTCAATATATAAAAATACAAAAATGTATTATATCAACCCTTATTGGGTTATTTTATGCGAAAGTCAGTTAAATAATTACGGTCTTCAATTATAAAAATACAAAAAAATTATATCAACCCTTATGGGTTATTTTATGCGAAAGTCAGTTAAATAATTACGGTCTTCAATTATATAAAATACAAAAATGTATTATATCAACCCTTATTGGGTTATTTTATGCGAAAGTCAGTTAAACAATTACGGTCTTCAATTATATACAATACAAAAATGTATTATATCAACACTTATTGAGTTATTTTATGCCAAAATCATTTTTAACAATTATGGTCACAATTATATACAATACAAAAATTTCAACCATTTTAAAAACAGATTTAATATAAACAAAATTCATAAATCGATCTTTCGTTGCAAAACAATGGGGAAGGGAGCACACTGGTTAAGAAAACCAAAAACTGAAAACTTACTTTGGATTCGCATGGAACTTTTCAAGGAAATATTTGGAGAGATCTTCGAGAATTGGTTGACTGTGCAAAGCAAAAAATTGTTCTCTACAAATCTGAAAAAAAAAATGACATGTAAGCACGGACGAAACGTTGTGTATGTAACAATAAAGATGAGGACAACAGTCTAAAAATCCAAATGATTGCACCTCATCTAAAAAATATGAAGAAGGACGGAGAGCTGATCAGCTGAAATGTTGTTTATATGACAATTAAGATAAGGACAACAGTCTGAAAACTCAAAATAATACAAATTATCCTCATCCGGTGTATTTAGAAGGTGTTTACCCGCAATGTTTTAATAGTAGAGTAGCTGTTGTATTTGGAAGGTGTTTACCCCAATGTTTTATTATTAGAGTAGCTGGTGTATTTAGAAGGTGTTTACCCCCAATGTTTTATTAGTAGAGTAGCTGGTGTATTTTAGAAGGTGTTTACCCCCAATGTTTTATTAGTAGAGTAGCTGGTGTATTTAGAAGGTGTTTACCCCCAATGTTTTATTAGTAGAGTAGCTGGTGTATTTAGAAGGTGTTTACCCCCAATGTTTTATTAGTAGAGTAGCTGGTGTATTTAGAAGGTGTTTACCCCCAATGTTTTATTAGTAGAGTAGCTGGTGTATTTAGAAGGTGTTTCCCCAATGTTTTAATAGTAGAGTAGCTGGTGTATTTAGAAGGTGTTTACCCCAATGTTTTTATTAGTAGAGTAGCTGGTGTATTTAGAAGGTGTTTACCCCCAATGTTTTATTAGTAGAGTAGCTGGTGTATTAGAAGGTGTTTACCCCCAATGTTTTATTAGTAAGCTGGTGTATTAGAAGGTGTTTACCCCCATGTTTTATTAGTAGAGTAAGCTGGTGTATTTAGAAGGTGTTTACCCCCAAGGTGTTTTTATTAGTAGAGTAGCTGGTGTATTTAGAAGGTGTTTACCCCCAATGTTTTATTAGGTAGAGTAGTATTTTAGAAGGTGTTTACCCCCAATGTTTTATTAGTAGAGTAGCTGGTGTATTTAGAAGGTGTTTACCCCAATGTTTTATTAGTAGAGTAGCTGGTGTATTTAGAAGGTGTTTACCCCCAATGTTTTTATTAGTAGAGTAGCTGGTGTTATTTAGAAGGTGTTTACCCCCAATGTTTTATTAGTAGAGTAGCTGGTGTATTTAGAAGGTTTACCCCAATGTTTTAATAGTAGAGTAGCTGGTGTATTTAGAAGGTGTTTACCCCCAATGTTTTATTAGTAGAGTAGCTGGTGTATTTAGAAGGTGTTTACCCCAATGTTTTATTAGTAGAGTAGCTGGTGTATTTAGAAGGTGTTTACCCCAATGTTTTATTAGTTAGAGTAGCTGGTGTATTTAGAAGGTGTTTACCCGCAATGTTTTATTAGTAGAGTAGCTGGTGTATTTAGAAGGTGTTTACCCCCAATGTTTTATTAGTAGAGTAGCTGGTGTATTTAAAAGGTGTTTACCCGCAATGTTTTATTAGTAGAGTAGCTGGTGTATTTAGAAGGTGTTTACCCGCAATGTTTTAAAGCAAGATGTACATACCTTATTCATAATTTCCACACTGGAAGGGTGGGTCCAGAAGCAGTCGTGAACAGAGACGTACGTGATACCCTCTCTGCAAAGATAAATCAACAACTTAAAAAGGGGGAGGGTCAAACAAACAAAAATATTTTAATGATCAATTTCGGTTACTTTTTTATCTTTTGTGTTGCTTTTTATCACAATATTTTTTGGTCTGATCTATTCTTGTTTGGCTGAATTGTTTAAAGATTCTTAACTCTTTGCCTACTTTTAACCGCTCTCTGCGGCTCCCCACCGCAGTGTGTTACCTTAAACTGTTAGCAGCAGCTCTCATTAATAGTAATACCATTGAATTGTTTAAAGATTCTTAACTCTTTGCCTACTTTAAACCGCTCTCTGCGGCTCCCCCACCGCAGTGGTACCTTAAACTGTTAGCAGCAGCTCTCATTAATAGTAATACCATTGAATTGTTTAAAGATTCTTAACTCTTTGCCTACTTTAAACCGCTCTCAGCAGCTCCCCCACCGCAGTGTTACCTTAAACTGTTAGCAGCAGCTCTCATTAATAGTAATACCATTGAATTGTTTAAAGATTCTTAACTCTTTGCCTACTTTAAACCGCTCTCTGTGGCTCCCCCACCACAGTGTTACCTTAAACTGTTAGCAGCAGCTCTCATTAATAGTAATACCATTGAATTGTTTAAAGATTCTTAACTCTTTGCCTACTTTAAACCGCTTTCAGCAGCTCTCCCACCGCAGTGTTTCCTTAAACTGTTAGCAGCAGCTCTCATTAATAGTAATACCATTGAATTGTTTAAAGATTCTTAACTCTTTGCCTACTTTAAACCGCTCTCTGCGGCTCCCCCACCGCAGTGTTACCTTAAACACTTAGCAGCAGCTCTCATTAATAGTAATACCATTGAATTGTTTAAAGATTCTTAACTCTTTGCCTACTTTAAACCGCTTTCAGCAGCTCTCCCACCGCAGTGTTTCCTTAAACTGTTAGCAGCAGCTCTCATTAATAGTAATACCATTGAATTGTTTAAAGATTCTTAACTTTGCCTACTTTAAATCGCTCTCAGCAGCTCCCCACCGCAGTGTTTCCTTAAACTGTTAGCAGCAGCTCTCATTAATAGTAATACCATTGAATTGTTTAAAGATTCTTAACTCTTTGCCTACTTTAAACCGCTTTCAGCAGCTCCCCACCGCAGTGTTTCCTTAAACTGTTAGCAGCAGCTCTCATTAATAGTAATACCATTGAATTGTTTAAAGATTCTTAACTCTTTGCCTACTTTAAACCGCTCTCAGCAGCTCCCCCACCGCAGTGTTCCTTAAACTGTTAGCAGCAGCTCTCATTAATAGTAATACCATTGAATTGTTTAAAGATTCTTAACTCTTTGCCTACTTTAAACCGCTTTCAGCAGCTCTCCCACCGCAGTGTTTCCTTAAACTGTTAGCAGCAGCTCTCATTAATAGTAATACCATTGAATTGTTTAAAGATTCTTAACTCTTTGCCTACTTTAAACGCTCTCAGCAGCTCCCCCACCGCAGTGTTTCCTTAAACTGTTAGCAGCAGCTCTCATTAATAGTAATACCATTGAATTGTTTAAAGATTCTTAACTCTTTGCCTACTTTAAACCGCTTTCAGCAGCTCCCCCACCGCAGTGTTTCCTTAAACTGTTAGCAGCAGCTCTCATTAATAGTAATACCATTGAATTGTTTAAAGATTCTTAACTCTTTGCCTACTTTAAACCGCTCTCAGCAGCTCCCCCACCGCAGTGTTTCCTTAAACTGTTAGCAGCAGCTCTCATTAATAGTAATACCATTGAATTGTTTAAAGATTCTTAACTCTTTGCCTACTTTAAACCGCTCTCAGCAGCTCCCCCACCGCAGTGTTTCCTTAAACTGTTAGCAGCAGCTCTCATTAATAGTAATACCATTGAATTGTTTAAAGATTCTTAACTCTTTGCCTACTTTAAACCGCTTTCAGCAGCTCCCCCACCGCAGTGTTTCCTTAAACTGTTAGCAGCAGCTCTCATTAATAGTAATACCATTGAATTGTTTAAAGATTCTTAACTCTTTGCCTACTTTAAACCGCTCTCAGCAGCTCCCCACCGCAGTGTTTCCTTAAACTGTTAGCAGCAGCTCTCATTAATAGTAATACCATTGAATTGTTTAAAGATTCTTAACTCTTTGCCTACTTTAAACCGCTTTCAGCAGCTCCCCCACCGCAGTGTTTCCTTAAACTGTTAGCAGCAGCTCTCATTAATAGTAATACCATTGAATTGTTTAAAGATTCTTAACTCTTTGCCTACTTTAAACCGCTTTCAGCAGCTCCCCCACCGCAGTGTTTCCTTAAACTGTTAGCAGCAGCTCTCATTAATAGTAATACCATTGAATTGTTTAAAGATTCTTAACTCTTTGCCTACTTTAAACCGCTTTCAGCAGCTCCCCCACCGCAGTGTTTCCTTAAACTGTTAGCAGCAGCTCTCATTAATAGTAATACCATTGAATTGTTTAAAGATTCTTAACTCTTTGCCTACTTTAAACCGCTTTCAGCAGCTCCCCACCGCAGTGTTTCCTTAAACTGTTAGCAGCAGCTCTCATTAATAGTAATACCATTGAATTGTTTAAAGATTCTTAACTCTTTGCCTACTTTAAACCGCTTTCAGCAGCTCCCCACCGCAGTGTTTCCTTAAACTGTTAGCAGCAGCTCTCATTAATAGTAATACCATTGAATTGTTTAAAGATTCTTAACTCTTTGCCTACTTTAAACCGCTCTCAGCAGCTCCCCACCGCAGTGTTTCCTTAAACTGTTAGCAGCAGCTCTCATTAATAGTAATACCATTGAATTGTTTAAAGATTCTTAACTCTTTGCCTACTTTAAACGCTCTCAGCAGCTCCCCCACCGCAGTGTTTCCTTAAACTGTTAGCAGCAGCTCTCATTAATAGTAATACCATTGAATTGTTTAAAGATTCTTAACTCTTTGCCTACTTTAAACCGCTTTCAGCAGCTCCCCACCGCAGTGTTTCCTTAAACTGTTAGCAGCAGCTCTCATTAATAGTAATACCATTGAATTGTTTAAAGATTCTTAACTCTTTGCCTACTTTAAACCGCTCTCAGCAGCTCCCCCACCGCAGTGTTTCCTTAAACTGTTAGCAGCAGCTCTCATTAATAGTAATACCATTGAATTGTTTAAAGATTCTTAACTCTTTGCCTACTTTAAACCGCTTTCAGCAGCTCCCCCACCGCAGTGTTTCCTTAAACTGTTAGCAGCAGCTCTCATTAATAGTAATACCATTGAATTGTTTAAAGATTCTTAACTCTTTGCCTACTTTAAACCGCTTTCAGCAGCTCCCCCACCGCAGTGTTTCCTTAAACTGTTAGCAGCAGCTCTCATTAATAGTAATACCATTGAATTGTTTAAAGATTCTTAACTCTTTGCCTACTTTAAACCGCTTCAGCAGCTCTCCCACCGCAGTGTTTCCTTAAACTGTTAGCAGCAGCTCTCATTAATAGTAATACCATTGAATTGTTTAAAGATTCTTAACTCTTTGCCTACTTTAAACCGCTCTCAGCAGCTCCCCCACCGCAGTGTTTCCTTAAACTGTTAGCAGCAGCTCTCATTAATAGTAATACCATTGAATTGTTTAAAGATTCTTAACTCTTTGCCTACTTTAAACCGCTCTCAGCAGCTCTCCCACCGCAGTTTCCTTAAACTGTTAGCAGCAGCTCTCATTAATAGTAATACCATTGAATTGTTTAAAGATTCTTAACTCTTTGCCTACTTTAAACCGCTCTCAGCAGCTCTCCACCGCAGTGTTTCCTTAAACTGTTAGCAGCAGCTCTCATTAATAGTAATACCATTGAATTGTTTAAAGATTCTTAACTCTTTGCCTACTTTAAACCGCTCTCAGCAGCTCCCCCACCGCAGTGTTTCCTTAAACTGTTAGCAGCAGCTCTCATTAATAGTAATACCATTGAATTGTTTAAAGATTCTTAACTCTTTGCCTACTTTAAACCGCTCTCAGCAGCTCCCCCACCGCAGTGTTACCTTAAACTGTTAGCAGCAGCTCTCATTAATAGTAATACCATTGAATTGTTTAAAGATTCTTAACTCTTTGCCTACTTTAAACCGCTGTCAGTAGCTGACCCCCACCCAGTGTTACCCTAAACTACTAACAGCGGTTCTCGTTATAATCAAGCAGAAGGATTCAGAATACAATACTAATAATGGGTCAATAGATACTGAACTTTAAAATATCCCATCATACAGGTAAAAAATACCAAGAAAATTTGGTACATCCATTGGCGGGGGGGGGGGGGTATTTCAGGTGGTTCTGAAGGACTCTGATTACAATAACAATAGGTCTTTATTTGAATAGAATGAGTTTTGAGGTGAATAGATAGTGAAATTTTAAATATCCCATCATAAATGTTTTTAAAAAAGCTACATTTATGTTTTTTTAAAGTGAGTTTGTGCTGTTTTATATCTTAAAATTATTGTTGCTTATGTGACACTATGGTTAAGTGGGAACATGGTCAGAAAAAAAAATACATAGAATGTGTAGGCCTAAGCATGCGTATATGGGTGGGCGGGGTTTCCTTTACGTACACAAATGGTTGGGCAGTAGGGTTTAAGAGAATTGAATGGCCACCATGAAGTTAAGTCATTTAGAGATAATATCTTTAGGTATCTAGGTGTTAAGAGAAAAAAAAGCTGTTTTTATGAGAAAATCTCTTTTGGGGAAATTAATGATAGGAATATTGGGGATGCTCAGACTGAAAAAGGAAGCAATTGCTTTAATTTTAAGGGAAATCGCAGACAAAAAGATTAAATTAAGTGCCGAGCATCTGGGTAGTCAGGTCCATGGGGATGTGTAGGGGTTGAATTTACATATATACAGCCAAGCTCCAGCCCTTGGGTTAGTTTCAGACGAGCAGTCAGGGTGATAGAGTCATCTGAGTAGCAGCACAGATAGAAAATAACCAGGGACCCACATCAGTGAAACCAGTAATCGGCTTAGACTTAAAACATAGACCCAAGTGTACACCACTCCACCACAAACTACACAGAAGGTCACAGCTTCCTCTTCTATCAGCGTCCTGTTATTAAACTTTGCGCTTTGTTTTTTTGTTTTTTTTTATCCTTGTGTACCCATCACTGACTTGAATTGGCCAGCCAGAATATCACAACGTTGGGGGTCATAGAAGATTGTGCAGCGAGTGCAGACCGCGTATTGACACACTTATTTTACAACTGATATGGTTTAAAAACTGACCCAATTTATACTAGTGCCAACTATACCCCCACCCCAAATGGGATCCACCCTCAACTGTTTGTACTTACCTAAGACAATAAAGGGCTGTCAACAACATGTGGGTGGAATCTAATGAATGGATAAAGTTTGGCGCAAAAGCATTTTTCTGTTTCATTGAATTCGGCTTTCTAAAAAGAGAAAAAAAATGAGCAAAAAAATAAATCAATAAATATATATATATATGCGTGTGTGTGTGTGTGTGTATGAGGGTCATTCAATAAACAAGGTGTGTAATAATAAATGAGAAAGGCTGTGTCATATTTTCTCAACCGTACTACTAGAGGCTGTAGCCCAACATATCATACCATTTTGGAAATAAGCCAATTCCATGAGCAAATTAAAAAAAAATCAAAAAGTTGAATCTGGACCCACAATTCTTCTCAAATAATAAATTACAATGTCAGTGTGTGACAAGTATTATCTGCGTTATTCGGACTATTGTCCTCATCTTCATTTTTATCTGTACAACGTTTCGGCTGATATGCCCTCTGGCCTTCTTCAGGTATTTCTTTTCGGACTCGGTCTTTTCGAACTCTGAAACTTTCTTGTCGTAGTCGATAACCTTCTTGTCGTAATCGGGATCCATCACGAAACTTTGAACCTAACCCTTTATTCAGTTCACGGGGGTATCCTGTTCTCATTCCGCTAACCATAGCTGGGTTAGGAGTTGTGTTAATTATTTTTCTATGTTACTGCCGCCGCTCAGGATTGAACCAGGAATCCAGAGATAACTGTCACTTAGAACTGTCTTAACCTAACTATCTTATCCACTAGGCCATGTGTCCAATTGGACAATTCAGTGGGAATTTTGGGAACTTATAAACCTAATGTCTTGTTTGGGCTAGAATATCTACCTATTCATTTTATGTATAATTTTTTACCTAGACTCATAGTGTTTTTTTTTTAAAATCTGATCTAGCCTTTTTAATTATGGGTTCCCATATTGTATTAATTTCTATGTTCGGTCTACTTAACAACTCACTACAGCCTATCATATGAGCTGATTCTTTGAGGCGTCTTCTTTTCCAATGTTCTTCTCTATCTATTATTTTAACTTCATCCCCTAAGGGTAGATGTTTTCCCTTTTCATTCCATATATGGTCAGCCATACCCGACTTTTCTATTTCTCTATCTATTTTTCTAACTTCATCCTCTAAGGGTAGATGTTTTCCCTTTTCATTCCATATATGGTCAGCCATACCCGACTTTTCTATTTCTCCTCGGACCACTGCTTTACAATGTTCTTCTAGTCTTACTTTCAGTGGATGGCATGTTTCACCTTTGTATTCTTTGCCACAGCTGCATGGGATGGAATACACACAATTTTTGGTCATATTGTATTCTGTTGGGGGCTTGACTCGAAGGAGATGTTTACGAAGAGTTGAGTCACTCCTGAATGTTGTCCTGATGTCATAGGGATTACATTTCTTTTGATTCCAGCAAAGCCTTTGACATAGGGCAGACAGACTGTGGTGAGATTTCGGGTACCATCCTCTGTCCTGTGATCCAGATTTCTCATAGCCGATGTTATGCTCTCAGGATAATTGTTACGATGGAGGGTCTCTCTTAAGCTGTCCATTTCCTTCTGGTTTACCTCGTCACTGCTGATGGATTTTGCTCAATGTTGTAAGCAACAGACGATACCTTTCTTTACATTGTATGGATGGTGGGAATTGAAGTTGAGATACTGTCCAGTGAAGGTAGGCTTACGATACACGGATGAACTGAATCCTTGCTCTGTGCGAGTTATTAACACATCTAGGATGGAAAATTTGTTGTCTTGTTCTTTCTCCATAGTGAACTGTATAGATGGATGGATTGAGTTCACATGATCCATTAGTATTCGAACATCTTCCTGATGGGGCCAGAGAATGAATGTGTCATCTACGTATCTAAACCACATTGATGGCTTTAGTAGTATAGATCCTAAGGCCATCTCTTCAAAGTATTCCATGTATATATTGGCCAACACTGGGGACAATGGTGATCCCATAGCCAGGCCCTCCTCTTATCGGTATATGTCAGAACCCATCTCGAAGTAGGTTGTTTCTACACAGAAAGTCAGCATCTCCATCAGATTATCTATTGGGATACAGGTGCATTCTTTCAAATCTGAATCTGCAGTTAACCCATCCCGTACCACTTGTCAGAGTCTCATCAGCATCTCCATCAGATTATCTATTGGGATACAGGTGCATTCTTTCAAATCTGAATCTGCAGTTAACCCATCCCGTACCACTTGTCAGAGTCTCATCAGCATCTCCATCAGATTATCTATTGGGATACAGGTGCATTCTTTCAAATCTGAATCTGCAGTTAACCCATCCCGTACCACTTGTCAGAGTCTCATCAACGGGTACCTTCACTACATCTAGACTCACCATTTGGTTGGAATGGATGGGAGCATTTTTGATTTTCTCCACAAAGTGGACAGAGTTCTTGACATATGATGAGGACTTACCTGTTAATGGGGTGACTATTTCAACTAGGTAATGGCTCAATGGGTGGCATGCTGAACCTCGGCAGCTGACAATGGGTCTGAATGGAATACCATCTTTATGAATCTTACGAAGGCCGTATATGTGTGGTAGCTTGCTGTAGTGTTGAATTAGCTGTCTGTATTTCTTCTGTGGTATGAGGTCCTTGTTCTTACTAAGGATCTGTGACAGCTTCCTTTCGGTCTTCAGGGTTGGGTTCTTTTTAACCTTGCAGTAGCCACCATTTTCAATTAGGTCCGCCAATTTGTTGGAATATTCAGCTTTATCCATCACCACAGTAGCATTGCCTTTGTCTGCTGGTAGTATTATGATGTTCTCATGACATTGTAGTGATTTGATGGCCAGTCTTTCCTCCTTTGTGATGTTCGGTTTTGATTTCTCTAGCACCTGCCTCACCTTCCATCTTAGCTCATCTGCTTGTGCTTGAGGGATATTTAAGGCTGCCTCCTCAATTGGAGCTATCAGGTCCAAGTATGAAATCCGCTTGATGGTTGTGGCGAAGTTGAGACCCTTATTTAGCACTGTCTTCTCTGAGGCGGTTAGCTGGCGTTTACTGATGTTGACAACAGCATCTACTGTCGGGTGCTGGACTTGATCTGTTGTAACGTGGTTCTTTCTTATCCAACTTCCTAATATGGCGAGACTTGACCTCCTGAAATTCCTTGTTGTAAGTGTCATCCAGATATTGTTGGATACGGGCTCTGTCATCTGACTATGTAATTCTTTCCAGAAATGGGGCGAGCTTGCTGGAGATTTCAGCCCGTAATTGATGTTTCCTCCAGCGATTGTTCTGTATACGATCGCGGACTAGCTCATGCCTACTCTTTTGGTGATCCTCTGTGCTCTCCTGGAATTAAATGGTAGTTTTAGTGTTAAGCCTGGTAGAATTAACTTGAGATCTTGGCATCTGTATAGGAATGTGCTGTGGTTTGTCATTCATGCCAGTTTTTGATTCAGTTTCTCTAGGAGTCTCCATTGATTGATTATATTGGGTCCGTATCTAAAAAATTCAGAGAAATCTTTTGTTGACTTTTCTGGTTATAAGGTGTGTCTTAGATGACTACTCTTATTTATAGACTCAGCGATAATCATGTGACCAACCTATTGTCCAATCACTGACAGTGCTCTGCTGCTGATATTATTATTCATACTGGCCTTTTCTGGTCATACCTAAGCATTACTACTTGGATCTTCTTGGACGACGGACCATATGATTCTATATCACAGGACTTATTCACTTACTAAAGGATTCTATATCACAGGACTTATTCACTTACCAAAGGATTCTATATCACAGGACTTATTCACTTACTGAAGGATTCTATATCACAGGACTTATTCACTTACTGAAGGATTCTATATCACAGGACTTATTCACTTACTGAAGGATTCTATATCACAGGACTTATTCACTTACCGAAGGATTCTATACCACAGGACTTATTTACTTACCAAAGGATTCTATAACTCGGGACTTACTTACTTATTTACTTTAAGTTCTTTACAACTGGCCATGGATGGCGGCCAGATACTTAACAAGTGTGTGACATTTTTTCAACTGCACTCCTAGAAGCCGTAGCCCAACATACCATACCATATATATCAGCTGAGTCTGGAACTGTAATCTGGATTTTTGGATTCCCTAGTTTTAATTACTGTGATTGTTTTTTTTAGTGAAAAATATTTTTGTGCGAAAAATGTTTTATATTTTGGAAATAGATTTGGGAATAATCAAAATTAATTGTAAAATCCAGTGAAAAACAACAATGAAGTATAAATAATTGTTCGTACGGAAAGTAAGGACCTACATATATCAATTTGTTTTTGAATTAAGTGTCAGCAGAAGAATTATTGTTGAACTTTTAAAAGGTAAGTTAAAATAGCAATGCAATACTTAAACACAGTGACTAATTTTCTGCTTATTATTGCATAGTGCAGCAATATGCTAAACTGAAGGTCCAATCAAGAGATCTCTGCAGGGGCTAACTTGATTACTGCACGATAGGGCGCCTTTTGAGCTATGTTGCTATACTAGTGAATTAGTCTGTTAGATTAGCTTTCAAAACCATTTGTCCAAATCTGAATTTGGAATATATATGAACTTAGATTAATGGAGTTCCCAAAGAGGATTGAAGTCACAAAGTAATGTTTTAAGAATGAACATGAAATCTTACTTACTCAAAAGAGGACATAGTGTTTAGGGAAACACCCCACCGCTGCAATTGACTCATTTTGTGATAGGGTTGAACTACAGGCAGTCCAAGGGGTGTAATCCATTCTACTGGGCGCATGCTCACGGTAGTTATATGGTGGGCACAAAAGGTAAGCCACATCTGAAAAAAATTTGAAAAGGTCAAGAAATTTAGGATATATATATATATATATATATATATATATATATATATATATATGTGTGTGTGTGTGTGTGTGTGTGCGAAGAGTGAAGGATTTGAGTGAATCCAACAAAATGTGGTTGAGAAAAGAGGAAAGTATGGATATAACAACACAGACAGCTAAATTTAATTGATGTTTCATTCAAAATGAAGTGAAATATCAATTGAATTTAAAATTATTAGTCTGTGTTGTTATATCCACACATTCCTCTATTCTCAACCACACACACACACACACATATATATATATATATATATATATATATATATTATTACTCCTTTGTTAGTATTGGAGAATTGTGAATAAAGTGCTCAATTACTTTTGTAAGAGCTATATTCATGGCCCAGAGGTTAATGGGTTGGACAGGTGTAAAGTCAGTCAGGGTTCGCTTCTGGTCCGAATTAGTTGTTGTGTCTAGCCACACTGAAGAGGTGTGAAATGTCAAAACAGACTGTCATTGGATGACTTATATATATGCATATATATATATGTGTGTAACTTTCAAGAAAGAAAAATTTAACAAACTGACATTTAACTATCATATAATATGATATAATAAAAAATAAATATATAAAGGTTTTATATATTTAATGACATAGGAAGAGTCACGACCAATGGTTTCATGCATGCGTAACTGCAAACATTCGTCAAGTGACGTTGGGGTTTTGAGTTCAAATGCATTTGAACTTAAATCCCCAACGTCACCTGACGAATGTTTGCGGTTACGCACGCATGCATGAAACCATTGGTCGTGACTCTTCCTATGTCATTAAATATATAAAACCGTTATATGTTTATTTTTTATTATATTATATAACAGCTCTATATTATATTGAGCACTCTCCCAATAATACTACACTTTGGCATACCGTTCCAGTAAAAGCTGAAACAGTGCCAATCCCACACACATATGTATATATGTGTGTATGTATGTATGTATGTATCTATATATCCATATATATATATATATATATATATATATATATATATATATATATATTGTAGTTATTTACCTGGATGTCTTTAGTTGCTGTAAACATTTCTGCTAAACACAAAAAGGTCTTGTCTGTGAGGTAAACACAGGATTGCCAAATGTATTCATTGTCAAAATCAGGCAGATCTTTCAGTTGCTTTAGAATTTGGTATTTGGCACCGTATCGAGTCACTCCATAAACGGTTGTCATTACAGTTTGTTTAATTACCTGAAGCACAAAAACAACAATGACCATTAAACAAAAAAAAAAAAAAAAAGAAGCACAGTAAAAACGGATATTATTAGGTATTATTTATTATCAATCTCTAGACTTATATATATATATATAAGTTGGAACGGTAAGATGAATTTGTTGAATTATTGATATATTATTACCGGGCTTGATATAAGTTAAAATACGGTAGGTTAATGATTGAAATTTAAAATTGGAAATTTTAAAATCTTACCGTTCCAACTTTTTCCTTTTCCCCCTTTTTCTTTCTTTTACTATCTTTTCAAATGTTAACTCTGATTACTATAACTTAAATAAATAAACTCACATTTCACACTAATACCATATCTATTTAATTTTAAAATTTTAATTTTTTTAATTATTATTATTATTATTTTATTTTTATTATTACTTTTATTTTTACTTTTTTTTGTATTTTTATATGATTAACCGTATTAAACCACTCTAAACCTCTATTATTATAACGCCTACGTCTGGGTCCTTTTCACATACTCTCTAACCAAACCAAAACCAACTAATAGATAATTTTAATCTATTTTACTTATTTAACCACTCTTACGCCCCGTAATCTACCCTTCATTAAACAACAATTGAAAAATTAATCCCCACAAATTAATTCACATTTTCCAGTTCAATAAACAAAAACGATTTCCGGTGAGATTTTCAAATTTTTGTAAACAAGCGTCTATCTGTAACGATAAGATCCATTCCAACAGACATATGTGGTATCAACTGATATTAATCGAAAACTCGATTAATTCAGCGGATGTAACCCTGACGATTCAGATGATGAAACTCGAGTAGGTTACTTTATATCCATTTCTTAAATAAATTTTGCTCTACATTGTATTGAGCACTTTGTATTTGTTTTTTCACGGTCTTAACCCCTGGATTCTGTGCGCTCCCAACGATCGTACCCGTACCCACCAGTAAGCCACTACTCATACATAAATACATATATATATATATATATATATATATATATATATATGTGGGTGCACCCAACGAGTCATGGTTTGAATAGTGTATATATATATATATATATATATATACTAGACAAAAAGTGACCCGTTGGGTCACCCGTTAAGCTGTACCTCAGTTATTGTTTGAGGAATGAGAACATGATACCCCTGTGGGCTGAATAAAGAGTTAGGTTCAAAGTTCTATGATGGCTCCCTATTACAAGAAGGTTCCTGTGTCCGACAAGAAATACCTGAAGAAGGCCGGAGGGCACATCGGCCGAAACGCTGTACAGATAACAATGAAGATGAGGAGAATAGACTGAATAATACAAATAATGGTAATCTTTGCAGAGTTCCGTCCTGGCCTCCTGCCTCAAAAACTGCTAGCCACAGACTGTTGAAAAAACAACTCCAGCTATGATTGAAGTCCAAAGCCGAAGCGGTATCACTTGAAAAAAAGAAAAAAAACAACTTAGGGCGTTTTTCCTGAAAACCCAGCCCCAACCCCTCTAGTTAAAATTAAGCATTATTATAAAATTTGTGGTTCTGTTTTTCCTGGGTCACCCAATTATTTATTTATTTTCCATTAAACTAACCCTAACCCCAACCAAAACCCTAGCCTTAAACCCTAACTCTATTTTTTACACCGCTTCGGCTACGGATTTTAATCGTAGCTGGGTTTTTTTTTTTCAGCAGTCACTGGTTTTTGAGGTAGAAATTGTGAAATCAAAGTCCAAAAATAAATTATATGTAAAAATCCGGGAGAATCCCTGTGTAATGGTAAGCTTCGGAGTAGACGAGCCAGTCGGTTCATAAAATGCTGTTTGAGAAAGTTTTTTCTTTATTTCTAAATTGTATGGTCACATGATAGTAGCATTTACTTTTCTTTCGTCATAATCATAAAACAAGGTTACAAGTTGTTTAGAATCTTTTACTTGGAAATTTTGTAAAAAAAACAAACGGAGCCTCGAGGGGGCTTCGGCTGGGGTCCAGTGAGTTTTGGCCGCTGGACCTGCCAGAGGTTAAATCATAAGCGTCGATCTCAGGGGGCTATCCCCCCCAGCCATACCTGCCCCCTTGATTTAAAGGGACAGGGCTGGGTTTATTGCCCAGCGCCTGAGGCACACCCCCTTGAGGGGGAATGCCGACGGGATCGAAGCAATTTTTCCACCTGCCACCCATGAGTCTCGGCTTGTGGGTGGTCCTACGTTAATAGGGCCTTGTGCCTAACCCATACAAGTGGGGTGTGGGGTAAATATACTTGAGGAAATGAATTTGTTAAACTTTTTGATCTTCGTATCTCCCCCTTCCAATTTCTACATGTCTACCTTCCCGTTTCCACCTCTTACATTAGTTTCTTAGAAAAATATAAGACTAATAAATTTAATCAGAAAATCTATGATCCACTTTTCTTTTTTTTTAGGTGAAAACTTTTGCCCTTAATTCTTTTTCGGATTTTAAAAGGAAAAATAACTCATATTTGTGAAATCAATTTTAAAGGAAATAACTAGGTTATGTTATATTCTATTTATTAAAACGTTTAACAAAAAAAATCGGAGAGACAGTCAAGTTTTGAAAGAATTAAAACAAAAATTTGAAAACCCAAAAATCAATTTATTTATCATTGAAAATTTAATTAAAAATCTCAGATTCCGTGATTCCGTGATCGCGAAAAATTGGTCCCCCTATATATATATATATATATATATATATATATATATATGTGTGTGTGTAGATTATTAATAAATCTATATAAAGTCTGATTGTCTGACCTTTCTCCTGACAAAACCTTTCAATTTTTGAGCAACCACATTTCCATTTCTGGCGTCTTTGGCTCGTTCACGTTCAACCTTTAAAAAAAGAAAAAGAATAAGAAAAAAATTACTTTGAATATTGATATTGACAATTTGATTTGGAAAACAAGACATTCAATAGGGATGGGTTGGTTAGATTTTACGGCATATCAACCCTTGTTGGATTATTTTATGCCAAAGACATTTTGTTCTATTTGGTCTTGATGGGTACTGAAATTTTTTTTTTTTCATTGAATTTTTTAGATAACAAACAATAAATAGTAGCTGATAGGGGAGTGCCAGCATTTATATATAAATATATACATACATATATACATGTATATACATATATATACATATACATACATACGCATATACATGTATATACATATGCATATATATGGAAAAAGGTAGACAAACACAGGATGTTTTACAAGATGGATGTTTATTGTAGGTAGTGATGTCGATGTTATAACGTTTCAGTCTGTTAGACCAGCTTCAGGATGTTGGATTGAGTTCTTGCTGCAATGGTGGACATTTTCATGCTGGTGAGTTAGGAGGTTGTGAATAGGTGGTCAATTGCTGGTGCTAGTAGGAGCGTTTAATTTCCTCTGATGGGGTGTGTAGCTAATAACGTTCTGTTAATGATGCTACATGTGTTTGGTGTTGATGGAGGTTGGCGATGGGTCATATGCCCTGAGTTTGGTGGAGATATAGTGGGTCATGTAAAAATGGTAAGTGTGTGTGTGTGTATATATCTATCATTATTATTATTACTAGCAAATATATGCACCCTCCGGGTGCAAGTATTTAAGTTTTGATATAATAAAATATCATATTAAATTAGAAAGGCTCATGAAACTTACTAAGAATGCAGATAAAAAGATCTGCAACAGAGGGGGTATAATTGAAAAATAGAACAACTTTGAAACTAACTATTCCATCATTTTTCATTACTCCCCTCTTTCATTGGTAAATTTTCCTAATTTAACTATTTAGTTAAAATAGGAAGTAAAGGATAATATTACAGTTATTTCTTCTTGTAAATAAATTTCTTTTAAGATTTATCCACGAGATTTTTGTTTATATTTCTTAAGATAAAACCAAACAATAGAAATCAATAATACCAAGCACATATTTATTAAAATAAAATTTTAAATATCAATATGCAAATTAGCCTTCTCGTTCAAACTGTAAACCGCTATTTTGTTGTATATATAAATACAATTGCATGTTATTAGTACGTAGATATGGTAAACAGTATTGATAATGTAAAACAATTTTTATTAATAACTGAAGGTTTAAAAGAATGAAATCATGGAGAATTTGACGTAAATAATTAAGGGAATTGTGACTTGAGTAGTAATATAGTTTCGGTTACAGACAGAAAAACCCACAATCTCCATTATAATAAGATTATTTTGCTAAATATCGTCTTGCTGTCTATTCCTAGAATTTCTAGAAGCATAATTAGTTTAACCTTAAATAATAGATTTAATTATTCTTAATTCACTTTTAAAACTCGTAGTACACGATTTTTTTGCTAGTCCCTAATATATATGAAGTAAATGGAAGTTAATCCGACAGTATGAATTTAACATTTTTAGAAAAAACAAAAGTTGTTATTAGTTTGCTGACAGAATCTGTTTCGACCATTTAATAGAGCGGTCTTCATCAAGAGCAAAATATGAATGAAAGACGGAATAAATAACCGTTAGATACGAGGTACAAATGAACGCTAGTGTTCGATGCTGGAATTTAAAAAAAAAAAATGCGTATTCTGTGTTAAAAATAAAATAGATTTTATTTTTAAAAATCAGAAGCATTATAATCCATATTAAAAACTCAAAAGAGTTTGATGTAAAAATATATAAAAAAGTGTATAAAAAGTATCAAAAATGTTCATGATGTATTCCAGCAACAAAAGGTAAGTTAAAAGTCCACAGCACAATTGAGAAAAGATGGCTGATGTTTAAACTATTAAATACATAGGTTTGTTTATATATTTTACGACCACAGAGAGATCTAGTTTAGAGCAAACGATCATGTATATATATATATATATATACAATCCCATGAAACTCTAATTACTTCCAATATATTGACAACATACTAAACCATGTACCAGAGTGAAATAAATAAACATTACTGAAATCACAAACTGAACAAAATTTCTAGAAGCAGAAGCCCTTTAAATACATAATCCCTAGAAACTCTCATTACTTCCAATATATTGACAACATACTAAACCATGTACCAAAGTGAAATAAATAAACATTACTGAAATCACAAACTGAACAAAATTTCTAGAAGCAGAAGCCCTTTAAATACATAATCCCTAGAAACTCTTATTACTTCCAATATATTGACAACATACTAAACCATGTACCAGAGTGAAATAAATAAATAAACATCATTGAAATCACAAACTGAACAAAATTGAACCCACCATACAATTTATACACAAGCTATTTTTATATCATTTACACATATTGTCGGATTAATTTCCTCTTATTTTCCCCATATATATATATATATATATATATATATATATATATATATACTAGCTAAAGTACCCGGTCCATGACCGGACTAAAGAAAAAAAAAAAAAAGGAACACCAGAGAGTGAGTGGGGAAAAAATAAGAGAAAATGATTTATCAAATTTTAAAAAAAAATGGCGACTATTGTCTAATGAATAAACAGTCGAAATAATCGTTAATATTCGAGACACCACTAATATGAATGAAATAAAGTAACTTATAAAGTTTTTTAAAAAAAGTTAATAAATGATTAAAAGAAATATCGAGATAAGTATATACTATATACATATTTGTCTAAAGACCTATATGGTTTTTAGTGAAAAAAAAAAAGGAAGTGGTGACTTAATTTTTAAAAAATCTACCTATTTATCTATTATTAGAATTATATTCTTTATTAAATAACAAATTTTCTTATTCAAGTTCCATACATTAGAATCATGTTTATTTCATGTTTGTTTAGTGTTTAATAAACACTAAACAAAGCTTAACTTAACATTTCGTATATAAACAAAACACTGTTTATATACGAAATGTTAAGTTAAGCTTCTTCATATAATTTATTCAACTACCTTGTATTTTAATTTTTTAAATTTTGTTAGTGTTATTATTGTTATAACACATTTAAATGTTAAGCTGAGTGTTACTAATAAAAAATATGTAAAGATAAATAAACTTTCAACAACTGTATGTATGTATTTATCTACTGTTTGTATACTTATTTACGAAATGTAAGTTAAGTTTCTTCAAATAATTTATATAATTTAACTACTTCGTATTTTTAAACTCCTATCTAGATTTTTGTAAAAGGCTTTTTTTTCTAAAACTTGAGTTGAGTTATTAATCTTTGAATTAAATGTTTTTCGCTTATCAGTGTTATTTACTTCACTGTAAAAAATAATTCAATCGATAAAACCACATACAAATTAAATACTTAGAAAGATTCTTTTATTTTCTTCCTTACCAAATAAATATTTGTAAGATTAGACCAGTGATATGCGAGAAATTCTGAGCTGAAATGATTTGGGCACAAATTTGTCAATTTCAAATTACCACCATTTTACTGTTGATACAGCAGCCAGCGGAATTTTTTTTATATTAGCCACAGCAGCTATGCCACAATTATTGCAAATCATTTTATTTTTGTTTAATTAATTAATTATATCCCTTAATCAGTAAAAATCAATAACCAAATTTGGCATCTTTCTTAGTTAGAAGGATATTAATGTGTATGCAATTTTTGAATCAGGTGACCTCCCGTTTTAGACATCTACGTTAACATATACATACCAAACTTCCTTATATATATATATATATATATATATAAAATTTTTAATTGAAGGCACTTACAACGCATGTATCGCATAAAATTCGATACTTTTTCTTATAGAAAAGGAACTTGACAAGTGTAATCCCAGCAAAGGATCGCTCGGTGTGTAGAATATCGTACAGACTGTTTCGACTTTATTAAGTCTCATCAGCGATATATACATATACTAGTATATTAGTATATATCGCTGATGAGACTTAATAAAGTCGAAACAGTCTGTACGATATTCTACACACCGAGCGATCCTTTGCTGGGATTACACTTGTCAAGTTCCTTTTCTATAAGAAAAAGTATCGAATTTTATGCGATACATGCGTTGTAAGTGCCTTCAATTAAAAATTTAATATATACTTTATTCAGCAATGCTTCTAAATAAACAAACATCCAAATATATATATATATATATATATATATATATATATATATATATATGCATAAATAATTAGATAAATAATAAATATATATTTTTAGTATGTATTTATTTGTATGGAAACAAAGTCTGCTACCATTGGTTTCATGCTATCTAAACTTACTTCATTAATAAATAAATAAATAAGAAATATATGTTTTTAAGTTTGTATTTATTAAAGCTCTATCACAGATATTGAGAATTTTCCAAATAATATTGTATGTTGTCTTACTACTGCCTCTTCAAGTGTGATAGTGCTAACTATATACATTTATATATATATATATATATATATATATATATATATATATATATATATATATATATACACACAAACACATACTTATATATACATGACTGAATGTTTTGATGGTTTGTTTATCACTATTTCTATTATTATCAAAGTTACTATGATTATCATATTTATTAGTATTATTATTATTTTTACTACAATCATTAATATTATTATCATTACCATTATTATTATCATCATTATGATTATTATATTATTCCTGTTATTATCATTATCATTATTATTTTACATCATCATTATGATTATGATTATTATTATTATCATTATATTAATTATCATTATTATTATCATCATTATTATTATTATTATTATATTATATTATTATATATTATCATATTATATTATTATTATCATCATTATATTAATTATATTATTATTATCATTATTATTAATTATCATTATTATTATCATCATTATATTATCATTATTATTTCATATTAATTATCATTATTATTATCATCATTATATTATTATTATATTATATTATTATTATTATTATCATCATTATTAATTATTATTATTATTATCATATTATATATCATTATTATTATTTATCATCATTATATCAATTATTATCATCATTATATTAATTATTATTATTATTAGTAGTATTATGTAACTCAAGGTTGCATGGTCATTACAGGATTGGGATGGAATAATCTTTTTTGGAATGATGGTAAAAATAGATATTTCAACTTACCAGTTCACAAACATCACTGTAGACATCCTGCGGGCGATCTGAGGGGCTCAGGTTAACGGAATCGGCACCTGCCTTATCTCTACCTAGGGCGGCATAATGTTGCAAACCATTACAGGAACCATCCTGGAATGACAATAAATAAAAGAAAAAAAGGTTCAAGAATATCATAGCAAAGAAGTTCTACTATAAAAGTATATATATGAGGGTAATTTCAAAACGTAAGATCTACAAAATATTTAGAAATCAGAGAAAAGTTTATTGCTTAATTGTCAATGATGTTTATGCCATTTTAAAGTTTCTGATTGAAAGCCTACTAAACACGGTAGGTTCTATTAAAGAGCAGTATTTTCTTATTGGGTTATATACCCACTTTTTTTCTTGGGTATATCAAAGAGCAGTATTGTGTTATAGACCTTCTTTCTTTGCTGAGTATATCAAAGAGCAGTATTGACTTATTGTGTTATATACCCATTTTCCTTGTTGGGTATATCAAGTAGTAGTATTGTGTTATATACCCACTTTCACTGCTGGGTATATGAAAGAGTAGTATTGTATAATATACCCACTTTCACTTCTAGGTATATGAAAGAGTAGTATTGTATAACTTACCAACTTTCTCTGCTGTGTATACGAAAGAGTAGTATTGTGTTATATACCCATTTCTTTGTTGGGTATACAAAAGAGTAGTATTGTGTTATATACCCACTTTCTCTGCTGTGTATATGAAAGAACAGTATTGTGTTTGTCTATTTCCATTTTGAAGTCTGTATGTAGAATCCTGAAATATTTTTCAGTTAATACACTTAAGGCAGATCTGGTAGCTTGTTCCTTTCCACTGATTCCTGTATGAAAGAGTAGTATTGTGTTATATAGCCACTTTCACTGCTGGGTATATCTTAAATACACTTAAGGCAGATCTGGTAGCTTGTTCCTTTCCACTGATTCCTGTATGAAAGAGTAGTATTGTGTTATATAGCCACTTTCACTGCTGGGTATATCTTAAATACACTTAAGGCAGATCTGGTAGCTTGTTCCTTTCCACTGATTCCTGTATGAAAGAGTAGTATTGTGTTATATAGCCACTTTCACTGCTGGGTATATCTTAAATACACTTAAGGCAGATCTGGTAGCTTGTTCCTTTCCACTGATTCCTGTACGACTTGAAAATCAACATAAAAGCATTTCATTATCATTTGACCACAGAGTGTGGGAGGGATGAAGAAAGACAAATGATTTTTTACCTGATGCACAGGAAAATGGCTGACATATTCTTCTGGGTCATGTGATCTAACTGCCCTGGCGATCTCCATACAACAGGCAAGGGTTTGCCATGGTTCATCAGAGGTCTGCCACCAGCCCTGACCCTGCATAACAATACATGTTGTCATGTACAAAAAATTGTAGAAAAATTAAAATTGTTTAAAAACATAAGTTTACAGTTAAATTTTTTTTTAAATATTTTAAATGTGATTAAAAATATCATGAAAATGTTTTAAAAGATTCATCAATATAGTGTTGTATATATATATATATATATATATATATATATACATATATATATATATATGTAAATAAAAAATGATAAAACGAGTTGTTTTGTAATTAATACTTTTATTTTACCATTAGAATTGTTGTCATTTACAAAAAAGTGAGCAATTAAAAACGGAATTTGAAATTGTACTACGTACAAAAAATGTTTTAGAAAAAAATCATTAAAAAAATTTGCAAATTCTTAGTGATTAATAAAAAGGGGATATAAAAAAAACAAACAAATACTATTATTATTTTCAATCTGGATTTTCAGTGAAACTTTTGGTAGACAACAATATTCTATTTACAACATAACACTTGCTGAGCATTGGTGTATAATACAAAGTACATAATGAAACTTGAATAAAGGTTATTATTATCTTCAACATTTTTGGACCATTCAAAAGAAGAAACATTTTTTTAAAAGTCCTGATGATTTTTTTTAAAAATCAGCTGATGGAAATAATGAAAATTATGAATGAAAACAATGTTTACTGTTTACATTTTCGTACCGTTAAATCAACTGAAATTTAAAGTAACCAAAAACAAGTTATAAGTACCAACTATTTTAACAAATTCTATGAAAATCAACTAATAGTAAAATTTCACAAAATTTTTGGTAATAATTCATCTGTTGATGAAAATATGTTTGAAATAGTTTTTTTCTTAAAATATGTCAGGGGAAATATTTTTTACGAGGTCTCCCTCTCCCACCTATTATATCATATGAAATCTGAAAAAAATAAACAGATAAAAAATGATTTTTTTTTTTTTTTCTATAAATATAATAATCTGAATAATTATATCAGAAGATTTTTATAAGTTTCTATACGGGATTTTTTTTTTAGTAAAAAAAACCAAAAAAACATAAATTCTGAATTCTACTAGAAAAATGTCAATATTATGACATAAAATTCTTTCAAAATACTCAAAAATTCAGGATTACATTTTAAAAAAATATTTTCAATGTTAAAAAAAAATCCCTAAAATAAACACTGTAATACATAAGTTTTCAGTGATTTTTTTTAAATTCTATTTTTAGGAACACCCCCTGGTATTCCTAAAAATGTTTTCATCTGGTCATAGACCGGGTACTTTTGCTAGTATTTATATAAAGATTTACATAGTATATGGAGGGAATAATTTACATATTGATCTTAACAAAACTGGTTTTAATAAATAATTATTTGCTGTTACTGATTTCTAATACTATCATGTTATTTTCAAACGTATTAAAAGACTGAAAAGACAACTTACATCCATTGGGTGGTCAGCTGAGTTTAAAATTTTGGCCATGTTCTTATTGGCATAGTCCAGTCGTTCAGCATTTGATGATCTAAAATTAGATAAGGTCAAAAATCTGGTACAAGACTGACTGATAACTGTAATGTGTGTTTCTAATAAATACACACACATATATATATATATACTAGACAAAAAGTGACCCGTTGGGTCACCCGTTAAGCTGTACCTCAGTTATTGTTTGTGGAATGAGAACATGATACCCCTGTGGGCTGAATAAAGGGTTAGGTTCAAAGTTCTGTGATGGCTCCCTATTACAAGAAGGTTCCTGTGTCCGACAAGAAATACCTGAAGAAGGCCGGAGGGCACATGGCCGAAACGCTGTACAGATAACAATGAAGATGAGGAGAATAGACTGAATGATACAAATAATGGTAATCTTTGCAGAGTTCCGTCCTGGCCTCCTGCCTCAAAAACTGCCAGCCACAGACTGTTGAAAAAACAACACCAGCTATGATTGAAGTCCATAGCCGAAGCGGTATCACTTGAAAAAAAGAAAAAAAACAACTTAGGGCTTTTTTCCTGAAAACCCAACCCCAACCCCCTCTAGTTAAAATTAAGCTTTATTACAAAATTTGTGGTTCTGTTTTTCCTTGGTCACTCAAATTATTTATTTATTTTCCATTAAACTAACCCTAACCCCAACCAAAACCCTAGCCTTAAACCCTAACTCTATTTTTTACACCGCTTCGGCTACGGATTTTAATCGTAGCTGGTGTTTTTTTTTCCAGCAGTCACTGGCTACGATTTTTGAGGCAGGATTCCAGGACAGAACTCCGCAAATATCACCCAAATAATACTCCCAAAATTATTTTTTAGTTTTCATTTTATTTTTCAATTTTCGGTACTTATTTACTACTCGAACAGATTCTTAAAAAAACGGTACTCTTCGCGGAGAACTGTCCCGCCTCCTGCCTAAAAAAACGCTAGCCAATGGCTGGTGAAAAAAACAAAACAGCTACGATTGAAGTCCGTAGACGAAGCGGTGTCACTTGCAAAACAAAAAAAAAACAAAAAAACCAACCAACTTAGGGCGCTTTTCCCGAAAACCCAACCCCAACCCTAAACTCTAACCCCACCCTATTTAAATTAACAGTTTTATTACAAAATGTTTGGGTTCTGTTTTTTCTGGGTTATAAAAAACAGAGCCCAAATTATTTATTTCCCCATTAAACTAATCCTAAACCCCAACCCCTACCTCAAACCCCAACCCGAGTTTTTTTTATTATTCAAGTAACACCGCTTCGGCTACGGACTTCAAATCGTAGCTGGTGTTTTTTTTTTAATATTTTATTTTACAGCAGCCACTGGCAAGCATTTTTTGAGGCAGGGGGCCGGGACGGTTCTCCACAAAGAGTACCAAAAAAATTGTTTTTCTTCTATTCACACGTTCTGTCTATTTTTTTTTATTTATGTAGAAAATAGTATCAATCACATATATACACACATATATAAAACATGGGAAGACAAGGTTAAGTTTTAAAATAAAATAAAAATTCATTGCTAAATCAACACTGAAAATTTAATTAACATCGAAAACTTCCCTGAGTTTTGGTACAAACGTAAGGGTTAGAATTGTAGTAAAAAAAAACAAAAAAACATGGATTTTTCAATGAATTGACCAAGACAATTGAAATAGACATCAGAATTTTTATTGCGGGGGGGGGGGCAGGGGGGCGGTTGTTTTTCGTCTACCCTTTGAATGTAAGACAGGCGACTCTAGAGTTATAGGATGTTGGGAGGGGCTGAGTGCTGCCTTTGTAGTAATATTACTTGTGATCAATTTCATCTCCCCTTCCTAGGCGTATAGGGAGTAAAAAGGGGAGGAACGTAGGATGTAAAGACAGGGATGAGTCAAGATTTGGCTTAATTGCAAATTCTGACTAATTAAACCAATTAAAGTGTTTGTTTTTTCAAACAATAGGTTGAGCTAAAACTAAGGAATAATTAGAGACAAATTTCGTGTGATTATGGTCACAAACAAAAAAGCCTTTAGGGGTTGAACGCTCCAAATCTCAGCTTTAGTATAATATATATATATATATATATATATATATATTCATGTCAGAATGAAGAATTTGATTTGTTATTTTTAACATTTTATATATATATATATATATATATATATATATATGTGTGTGTGTGTGTGGAGGTGTGTGGCATAATGGTTAGAGTTGTGGGAAATGGACTTGTTGACCAGCATTCAAATCCTAGGGAAGGCTGTTTGCATTTCATATACCTTGGGAAAGGTATGAATCCATATACCCCCCCCCCCAGCTATGGGTAAAATAGTAGGGCAGACTGGGCTCTTTAATCTTGGGTAGGTAACCAGTCTAGAAGAAGGAAAACTCTGAAATCAAAATTCCTGTGGTCAGTTGTTGATTGGGTTTGTGGCATTCCTTGATGCACCAATTCTTTCCTATCGACTGTGCCAAAAAAGTGCGGAATGGTCCAAACACAAGCCTTCACCACTATAAACAAAACACTGTGTTGGTTGTTCATTGAATGAGCACTCATATGTTGAGTCCATTTTATATATATATATATATATATATATATATTTGTAAAAAGTCTCACATTATAGGATTTTTATTATTTCTTCTATATCCTTTCAAAGATTTTTATCTTTAATTCTGTTAAAAATATTAAAGTATGAATAGATTTATAGAATTTGTATTTGTAGGCCATAATCACTTAATTAGTTAAGATTTTTATCCAACCCATACCCCACAATTTATTTGCTTTAAAAGTGTTAGTCATGTCTGTAAAGTTTCATCATGATTGGATCACTAGTATAGGTGCCAACTGGTTATACACAGACAGACAGAAATTGCCATTCATGTACTAGAACCCAAATACTTACTATTTTTTAAAGCCTGTCAGA
Organism: Doryteuthis pealeii; assembly: GCA_023376005.1. NCBI lineage: Eukaryota > Metazoa > Mollusca > Cephalopoda > Myopsida > Loliginidae > Doryteuthis > Doryteuthis pealeii. The sequence continues at coordinate 18,582,972 of CM042178.1, forward strand.
TTTTATTTAAATCTAATTAGCCAGTCATGTTTCTGAATATTAGCTTAACATATGCATAAAATAAACAAAAAAGCAAGAATGAAAATCCTCACCGTTTTTTAAATCCTGTCAGATTGATGAGATGTATCTTGAGCCAATCCAAACCACGAGGCCCAAGTTTTTGACCTTTTGCAAAAAGCAAAATACTTCGTGTCACATCACTTCCTGTTTAAAAAAAAAAAAAAAAAAAAAAAAAAATTTAAAATGAGCACAAGATTATAAAAAGTGTCTTATGGATTAAGGTAAAAATTACAAAGTCTTTCTCTTTATGAAGATGAAAGAGATCCATTATAATTTTTTTTTACTGAAATCCAATTAGCCAGTCCTGTTCCTGAATATTAGCTTTGTAGAAGCACTATAAGCATAATGTAGAATGGTGGATTATTTAACTAAGCACCATAACTGCATCTAAGACCAGCAGCCAATCAGGACTCAAGGAATGGGATCACCAAAATGCAAGTATGGAATATTCCAAAGTGTTATAAATATCAACTACTTTATTCCTGGAAATATTCAGATAATTTTGACAGCGTAAGTCATACCAGTATAATTGACAGGCTTTGACCCCAGGTTGGTTGGTTGGGTTTTACGGCATGTCAACCCCTGATAGGTCATTTTATGCCAAAGATGTTTTTGTTTTATTCCTACTCCATCATTGCTCAATTGTGTCGTAAACACATTTTTCTATTTAACCCTGAGATGGGACCCTAACAGGTTCTACCACTTCGGGTCAGAGTGGACCAGGGAGCAATGGTGAGGAAGGGGTGCTCCACAATCTCCAGACATCCAGAACTGGAACCTCACCATCAGATAGAGTTTAATGTCATATCCAGGACGCTAAGACCCTCAGCCACTGCCTTCTAGCACAAAAGGGTTGGGGCAATCATGTAGGTGCTAGGGCTTGACGTGACTAGCCGATTGATCAAAAGTGACTATTCCAACTGTTTGTCTCGCCTAAGTAAGGACCAAAGTGGAGTGTTGCATGTCATAGACTGTTCAGCCACCAAGGTTCCATCCTTAAGCATCATGAATGGCCACCTACTGCTAACAAGTGGCCCCATGGGCTCTTACTCTACAGCAGCGGTGCAGTCATTGTATTCTAAAACCCCAGCTGACAGGGCTAGGTTATAATGGGATTCACTGATTAGTGACAGAGCAATGAATGATATATATATATATATATATATGCAAATCTAATAGATGGTATTACATGACCAGTATATAGGAGTCAATGTGCCATAAAACCACATTCAGAATCAAAATCTTGGAGATGGGATTATAGACTTTAAAGAATGATAGCAAGAAAAAGGTGAGTTTGTAGTAAACCGGAAGTTTTCACTACGATGATTAAGAGTCAAATGATGAAAGTAAGTCTTTGTGCATTGGATCAGCGCATCATAAAAGAGAAAAATTGAAATAAATATTTGTACATTTTTGACCAACCAAAGACGTTCGCACCTAAAAGAAATTTACCAATTAGACCCAAATTTGGAGCCTGCTTATTTCTTATAAATAACAGAAGTTTTGGATATCAAGCCAGAAAGAATTTATATGTCTAAACGAATCTACGCCTTACAGTGTAAGATTAATTCACATACAAGCTTAAAAGGTATGAACAACTGTATCTCTCTCTATCTATAATCAGCCTTTCCGAGATCAGCATTATCTACGCCTGACTGTTTTGTGACTCTGAAATCTTATCCTTTCTTTCTCACTTCGAGATTTATAACATCTTTTATTATATTTTATATTGAACTTTCAAACAAGAACTTTAAAACAAAAGTTTATGAAAGAACTTTGCCCAGTATCCTGTAATACCTTTTTGTAAATTTAATATTAATACAAGTTGTTTGTTTTTAATACTGAGTTTTGTTTTCTATGCCATGTGCCTATATATTTAAATGTTCTTATGGTGCGTTTTATGTTTTGATGAATATTTCATGAATCTTTTATAATTATTATAAATTACACACATTGAAAACACAAAAATATCTTAAGCTTAAAATTGGTGACCTCCCAACATACATCAAACAACCTTACACATCCACCATAAGTTCACAGAGAGAAAAAAGAAGGGGTGGATGCATACCAAGATGATTAAAATGTGGTGGACACGGATATGTCCTTCCTCGGAAATCCATATTGTGAGGGAACCAGAACACATTATCACGGAACTGAAATTGGAAAGAAAAAAGTTATTTCAACAAATTCTTACATCTACATAAAAATATAAAAAGATATTCTAGGTAAAACAGGACATTAGGTTTATAAGTTACCAAAATTCACACGAATTGTAATGGATATAAGGCGTTGGGGCTGCAGGTTCAATCCTGGTCAAGGGTGACAGTAACATGGAATAATATTTAATACAGTTTAACACTTGTACCCAGTTATGGTTAACAGAAGGAGAACAGTACACCCCCGTAGATTGAATAAAGAGTTGGGTTCAGAGTTCTGTGATGGCTACAATTACAATAAGGTTCCCGATATTTCACATATACTATTACATAGTATCATGCATCCCTATCTAATACTAATAATTTTCATAAATACAATTATATAGTATCAAGTATTCCTATCTAATACTAATAATTTTCATAAATACAATTATATAGTATCAAGTATTCCTATCTAATACTAATAATTTTCATAAATACAATTATATAGTATCAAGTATTCCTATCTAATACTAATAATTTTCATAAATACAATTATATAGTATTAAGTATTCCTATTTCATATTAATAACTTTCAAACAGATCTATTTGAACCACCTATAGGTGAGACCCTAACTGGTACTAACACCCTGGATTAGCATGAGCCTGGGAGTAAGGCTACTCCACCCCACCCCCCAGATTTCTAGAACTGGTACTTTACCAATGTGTCAGAGTAAATAAACCAGTTTTTTTCTTCCTGCAGATGATGCAGTCAGTGTATTCTAACCCCTGATGTCAGGGTTCCATTAAAATCTCGATAAGATTAGTGAAATAAAAAAATTTTTTTAACGGAATTTGGAGGCTTATCCTTATCATTCACATTATAAGAAATATTACCTTAATCAATCATCTCCCTTTGGCCATAGCAACAGAGTCCTAGGGTCTTAGCCATAAACTGATGAGAAACCTCATGCGATTGGCTAAGGGCCTTTGTCAGCAACCAATCAGAGCCTATATTACTAAGCCTAGATTACCCGCTAATTTCAAGGGATGATACCATGAATCTCCCTCTTTCCCCAGCAATAGAGGTCGAGATAAGACGTGCTTTTGAAGCCTGCCAGCTACTGATGTCGAGAACGACATATTTGAAACCTACCCAGGGGTGGAGCCGTAGATTTGTTAAAGTCAAGACTTCAAATACAAGAGACAGATAAGTTTTGCAAAAGCATTATTTTGCAAACCATTATACACCATTTTACAATACACTTTGTAAACCTTGCATACACTTTGTAAACCTTACATATACTTTGTATCTCAACTCACGTATTGTATTTTGTATGTTACATGTTATTGTGATTGATAAATGCATTGTTTTGTTGTAAAGCCTTGAGTTGTGTTCATTACCTGTTATCTTTATCCTTGTCTTTATCTTGTCATTATAATTGCCAACAACATTGATATACTGTTATGTAAATTAAGGAAAGACGAACCAAATAAAATAAGTGTGAACAGGCTGTAGCTTACAGACATTAAAATTTTCTGCACCGGTGAAAAGACAAGATCTCTGAAGGCGAAGATTAAATTGTTCACGGTTAGAAAATAGAAAGTGATAAAAATAAAGAATAAAATGGACACAGCGAACCGAGTTCAAGTTCTGGAGTAGAAAGTTTTCATTTCCCCCTTTGTGCTAATTCCCTTGGCAAGGACGTGTATCTATCTCTTCTGCACCAAATTAAGGGTAAAATAGTAAAGACAGAATGAGCTCTCTGGGTTAACAAGTCATGAAGGAGAAATGACTTGAAAATTAAAAACATACAGTAGTAACTTGACTTTGCATTTAATATATATATATATATATATATATATATGAATTAGCAGCAGCTACCCAGCGTTGCCTGGGTAGAGGGGGATTTTTTTAAAGTTAGTCCCGCAGATCCATTATTACTAAATCGGGAGTTGAATCCTTGTGGGATGCCCCATTTAAATCCCTATGTAAAAAAAAAAAAAGACCTTGCATTGATCCAGCTACTCTGAAAATAAATATTAATGTCTACTATCTAAAATATCAAATGGAAAAAAAATCCATGCTGTTATCATTTAAATTTTATTTCTTAATTATTTTCATGAGTATAAATTAAATCTCTATCATTTTTGCTCAAAAACCAATCCCTGGTGATATCTAATGTGTATATATATATTTACTTTGTCATTAATTGTTTTACTTTCAAAGTTTTCTCTAGACATACATATACATGCAACTGCTCTTTATATATTTACTAAAAGCGACTACCCTGCATTACCTGGGTAGAGGGGTATTTTTTTTAAAAATTAGTCTTGCAGGTCCATGAGGCATCCTGCGGGGATCCAACTCACAATTCAGTAATAATTTATAACTGAATCATGAGTTGGACCCTTGCAGGATGCCCCACGTAAATAAAAGGAAAAGATTTTGCATTGATCCAACCACTCTAAAAAAAAAATCAATGTCTACAATTTACAATATCAAATGCAAAAAAAAATTCTATGCTGTTATCATTTAAATCTTATTTTTTAGTTTTCTTCTCTAATATAAATAAAATATTCATTATTTTTACTCAAAAACCAAGCCCTAGTGATATTTAATGTTTATATATACTAGCAAATATATGCACCCTCCGGGTGCAAGTATTTAAGTTGTAATGTGATAAAATATATTAAATCAGCAAGGCTAATGAAACTAAATAAGAATGCAAATAGAAAGATTTGAAACAGAGGGGGTATAATCGAAAAATAGAACAACTTTGAAACTAACTCTTCCATCATCTTCCATCACTCCTGTTTTTCATTGCTAAATTTTCCTAATTTAATTATTTAGTTAAAATAGGAAGTAAAGAATAAAATTACAGTTATTCTTCTTGTTAATGGATTTCTTTTAAGATTTATCCCAGAGGTTTTTGCTCATATTTATTAAAATAAAACCAAATAATTAGAAATCAATAATACTAAGCACATATTTATTAGAATCAAATCTTTATGATCAATATGCAAATTAGCCTTCCTATTCACACTGTAAACCACTATTTTGTTGTATATATAAATGCACTTGCACGTTATTAGAAAGTAGATAAGGCCTACAGTATTAATATATAAAATAAATTTTATCAATAATTGAGGTTTAAATAAAAATAAAATCATAAAGAACGTGATGTAAATGACTAAGGGATTGTGACTTGAGTAGTAATATAGTTTCGGTTACAGACAGATGAAAACACAATTTCCATTATAATAAGATTTACTTAGTCATTATTTGTTTTATTTTTGAAGTTTCCTCTGGACATACAGATTCACTCAACTGCCCTTTATATATGTATAGATATCTAATATATAAAGGAGAGATTTTGGTATGTACGTGTTGACGCATAACTCCAAAACGGGAGGTCACTCAGATATAAAATCTTGCATACACATTGATATCTTTCTAACTAAGAAACACTCCAAATTTGGTTATTGATTTTTACTGATTAAGGGATATAATTAATTAATTAAACCAAAATCAAACGATTTTTCAAAATCTATAAAATAGCTGCTATTGCTGTTATTCCAGTTACAATCAGCATGCAAACCCCACCCTGCTGCCCGTCCGTATGTACGCTCTATTTCTAATGCGGTGTTGAATGCGTAAAAAAGAAAAATGAAAGCCTTTTTATCAATATTTTTACGATTACTTTCATATTTCTTAGAATAAAATATATCCATTTTTAATCAGCGAATCAAATTTGAATTAATATGCTAATTAGCAATTACAAAAACTGATTTTAAAATACTCTTACATACGAAAAAGTTTTTGAAAAAATCCTTCAAGCGATTAAAAAAAGGGGATTCTTAGAATAATATGATTAAATATATCCAGTGAAACTCAAAACGTTTTTGAAAGAAGTGTAGAATAAGTTCCAATTACCGTCGAACTGGGAAGACAAGGTGGCATGCGATTGTAACTGAATACAAGCTCGAAATGACACAAAGTCCACTGCCAAGTGACCAAGTATATATGGGACTCCACAGTGTCATGCAAATCAACCAGTCAGGCAGCCAATCAGAGCTCAAGGAATGAAATGACCCAAATCACCTTGATTCCTGAATGGATCATTCTTCATTCCTATTTATACCAGCTGTATTGGACACTGCTTTAATTCTGTTTAGCTGATGTTATTAAAACCAACAGCAGGCTAACTGACTTCAATAAGAAGAATAATGGCCCATCTTTTTTCTCACCTATTTACAGTTCAATCTTCTTTAAGATATCCATATGGTTCGAAAGAGAATGAAATAATCTCTCTAAATATGTAATTTGATTGAGTTTTTATCAATGGAATTATTTTTTACAGCGAGTTAAAAAAATTATATTTTGCTTCAGTTAGCCTAGAATTCGTAGTACAGTTTTTTCATACTAAAATTTTAACATAAAATCAAATCTTATTTATTGCATATTTCTGTTTCTATCTTTAAAATATTTATTTTGTTAGAAAAAAAATCTTTCTAAATATGTAATTAGTATGTCTTTTCATACATTGAATTTTTTTACAGTGAATTAAATAATAAATCAAATGAAATCATTTAGCAACAAATCAACTTTGTTTTATAAATTCCCGTCGTTTGTCAATTGTAAACAAAACCTTTTTTTATTTTTCATAATCGCGTTAATTTATTTATTTTAATATTAGAAATACAAATAAAATCATGATACTAATGTAGAATAGTGCGCAAGAGATAATACCATTAGATTACCACGGAAATACCTGAAAACTCAAATTATCAAATTCCTGATATAGTATACTTTACTATAATTATTATAGTATATATTTGATTGGCTATGTTTTGAATTAATAATGTTATTTTTTTTAAAGATTATCGTTTTACATAAATTTGATTACTTTATTTAATTCTTTTTTTCTTTTTCAAATATTAATTTGAAGTTTAGCAAATCGTGTCATTTATATTTTATTTAAAAAATATAGTTAATCATTGAATTAAAATTTCTTACTATATCATTATGTGATCAGCTAAACTTGCAAATCGGTCGGAAAATTACGGTGACCCAAAAAAACAGAACCCATAAATTTTGTAATAAAACTGTTAATTTTAACTTGGGCGAGGGGGGGGGTTAGGCTTAGTTTAATAAGAAAATAAATAAATAATCTATCAGTTTGTAAAAAAAAAAAATTCTAAAAAGTTCTTTATTTTTTGAGTTTTCAGGGGTGCTCATTTCCCTGTATAAGTTTATAGTAAATCCATTCCCCATATCAGAACCGCTCTACCTTATCAGTTGGGCTGAACTTGTATGAACATGTCAAAATTAAGGCAACCCAGAAAAAATAGAACCCACAAATTTTGTAATAAAACTTAATTTTAACTATGGGGATCTAGGGTTTAGGGTTGGGGTTGGGGTTGGGGTTTAATGGGAAAATGAATAAATAATTTGGGTTCTGTTTTTTCTGGGTCACCCTGAATACCGTTGACCCAGAATAAACAGGACCCACAAACTGTTAATTTTAACTAGGGGGTTTAGGATTAGGGTTAGGGTTTAGGGTTGGGATTTAAGGTTAGTTTAATGGGAAATTAAATGAATAATTTGGGTTAGGGTTAGAATTTTTAAATATGTATTTTGGTAAACCTGTATGTCTTTTCCAGGAGTCGTAAGGGACTTCCGTTTGAGCGGTTCCGATATGGGGGATCGATTTACTATAAATTTATAGGAGGAAATGAGCACCTGTGAAAACTCAAAAAATAAAGAACTTTTAAGAATTTCTTTTTACAATCTGATAGATTGGTGTATAATCAATAATAATCCATTGAAGGAAAAAAAAATTAGATGGGGGGAGGGGGGTCCAGATGTTCAGGTCTACCACGATTTTTTTTTCTATAAAGATAATATTCTGAATAACTTTTTTTTTTTAAATTGATATTTTTTTTTAGTAAAAAAAAACAAAAAAAAAAAAACATGAATTCTGAATTCTACTTTAAAAAAATGTCAATATTATGATATGAAATTATTACAAAACACTCAAAAATTCAGGATTGCATTTAAAAAAATATTTTCAATGTTTAAAAAAAAATCCCTAAAATAAACAATGTAATACATAAATTTTCGGTGATGTTTTTTTAATTTTATTTTTATGAACACCCCCTGGTGTTCATAAAAATGTTTTCGTCCGGTCATGGACCGGGTACTTTTGCTAGTAGATATATAAAGTTCATATTTTTTTACCAATGTATCCAAGCACTGCAACACTGATGACAAGAAGTGTGGAGATGACTATGTTGAAAAAGAAAACTTACATGGTTAGCAATGGATAATTTATAAAGTTCATTGCACCAGAGGCTGTGCATTTCGGCCTTCTGCTGTTTTAGTTTGACCCGCATCCGTTGAGTTCTTGACCGCTGCTGTCCACTCATCTCACTAAACAAAGAAAACAAAATACATGATCATACAATAATTCTCTTCCCACCATGTTGGCTGGTGCTGTAGAGCAGTGCTTCTCATAGCCACTCTGCTGGACTGGTACCAATCCGTAGAGTACTGCCAGTCCACAGGTGTCACACATGATTTTCTTTAAAGATTTGTATAGTTTTGAAGTATGGCAACCATACATATGAACTAAAATTGGAAATATATTTCTAAAAAGTATCAACTCTGTTCATTTTCTGCTCTTTACCACAATGAAATCAATTTTTTAATATCAATATGCAAATTAGCCTTCTCGTTCACACTGTAAACCGCTATTTTCTTATATATATAATTACAATTGCAGGTCATTAGTATGTAGATATGGTCAACAGTATTAATAATGTAAAACAATTTTTATCAATAATTGAGATTTAAATAAAAATAAAATCATGGAGAATGTTGTGTAAGTAACTAAGGGAATTATGACTTGAGTAGTGATATAGTTTTAGTTACAGACAAACGCACAATCTCAATTATAATAACTAGCAACAGAAAACACCCCCCGGGCATCTTAAAAAATTAATTTTTGAAAGACATTGCCTGAGAGGGTTGGAGTTAAAAAATCAATGTCAGAGGGTTTGTACAAGTAAGCAAAATCCTCATATTTATTAAAGGGGTAAAAAAAATAAAATAATTTGAAATGAAAACGGAGTATGTAATCAAACAATTATTTTGAATATTTTCCACATCAATTTCCCACAAAATCGTAGGTATTTATTTATTTGTAAACCTTTTAGTTAACTTCTTGTTACTGTAAAAAAAAGGGGGGAGGGACGAGAGTAAAAAACAATTTCTAAAATTGCTTACTCAAATTTTGGGTGTATATAGCATAAGAATATTGTGACGTAGAGCTATGACGTAGTTTTTGTTACAGACAGAAATATAGACAATCTCCATTATTAATAGATATACACACACACACACACACACATATATATATATATGTTGAAAAAACAAGAAAATATGTCAAAGACTGACATTTAGAAAGCCAACGCTAAAGTGTTTCGGTTTTGATTAAACCATCAACAGGGCTTAATTGGGTTAATAATCAAAATAGATATGAAAAGAAATGTAAGAAAAAAGTAAAATGAAAAATGACTAACTGCTGCTGATGTGAACTGGCCCCAGAAATTTTCACTTTACAAAACAATATTTTCAATTTCAAATAACAATATTTTTTGGACTTTTCTATTTTAAATAACAATATTTTTTGGACTTTTCTATTTCAATAACAATATTTTTTGGACTTTTCTATTTCAAAACAATATTTTTTGGACTTTTCTATTTCAAATTACAATATTTTTTGGACTTTTCTATTTCAAATAACAATATTTTTTGGACTTTTCTATTTTAAATAACAATATTTTTTGGACTTTTCTATTTCAAATAACAATATTTTTTGGACTTTTCTATTGATAGACAGGAAGACATTTTTAAAAAGAGAAAATGTTGGGAGTGTTGTGAAATAGAAATGTCCTACTTACTTTGTAATTTTCGGTAATTGAGGACATTCTGTAGCTGGAGGAGGAATATCAAGCTCTTTGTTCCCTTTGTTGTTAAACACATCACTGATAATATCCAAGATCTAACAAAAAAAATAACAAATGAAGAAATTAAATATTGGTAAAAAGAAAATCATTCAAAAAAGTCAGCCATTATTCAGTTTTGATTTGTATTTCTTTCATCTTAATTCTAGTTGCTTTTCATCTAGTAGAAAGCAGAATCTGACCACATTTGATAATTCCAGCCCTCATTTATATATATATATACTAGACAAAAAATGAACCGTTGGGTCACCCATTAAGCTCTCGCAAGATGATTGGATTAGGAAAAAGAGTAGGATCTGCCAAAATATCGTCTGCTTTTTATTTTAAAAAGCAAATTAAAATTTATTAAACCGATTATTTAAGGTCAAATTTTCGTCTAAGTCGAAAAAATAACGTAATGAGCATCAGTAAAAAAGCAAAATAATATTACACATGTAATTTATTTTTGATACATTTAAAACAATGTTTTCGATAAAATTTCGATCAAGATGCCTGCCAAGATGCTACTTAAAATCCGTTTTTACAAAATAAATTGTAACTTTTGCAATTGAAAAAAAAATTCACACTGGATTGTCCAATTAGACACAAAACCTAGTAGATAAAGGAGTTAGGTTAAGACAGTTCTAAATGACAGTTATCTCTAGACTGCAGGTTCAATCCTGGTCAGGGGCAGCAGTAACATAGAATAATAATTAACACAGCTTAACACCTGTACCCCAGCTATGGTTAGTGGAATGAGAACAGGATACCCCTGTGGGCTGAATAAAGGGTTAGGTTTAAAGTTCCATGATGGCTCCCTATTACAAGAAGGTTCCTGAGTCCGACAAGAAATACCTGAAGAAGGCCGGAGGGCACATTGGCCAAAACGTTGTACAGATAACAATGAAGATGAAGACAATAGTCTGAATGATACAAATAATGGTAATCTTTGCAGAGTTCCGTCCTGGCCTCCTGCCTCAAAAAATGCTAGCCACAGACTGCTGAAAAAACAACACCAGCTACGATTGAAGTCCATAGCCGAAGCGGTATCACTTGAAAAATAAAAATAAAAAAAATTAAAAAAACAACTTAGGGCGTTTTTGCCGAAAACCCAACCTCAAACCCGAACCCTAAACACCCCTAGTAAGTTTTATTACAAAATTTGTGGTTCTGTTTTTCCTGGGTCACACAAATTATTTATTTATTTTCCATTAAACTAACCCTAAACCCCAACCCAACCCTAACCTCAGTTTTTTTTTTTTTTACATCACTTCAACTACGGACTTTAATTGTAGCTGGTGTTTTTTTTTTTTCAGCAGTCACTAGCTAGCAGTTTTAGAGGCAGGATTCTAGGACAGAACTCCGCAAATATTACCCAAATAATACCTTCAAAAATTATTTTTTTGTTTTTATTTTCACTTTATTTTTCGATTTTCCGTACTTATTTACTACTCGAGCAGATTCTTTAAAAAAACGGTACTCTTTGTGGAGAACTGTCCCACCTCCTGCCTCAAAAATCGCTAGCCGGTGGCTGCTGAAAAAAATAAACACCAGCTACGATTGAAGTCTGTAGATAAAGCGGTGTCACTTGCAAAAAAACAACAAAAACAAAAAAACAAAAACAACCAACTTAGGGCATTTTTCCTGTAAACCTAACCCTAAACCCTAACTCTAACCCCACTCATAGTTAAAATTAACAGTTTTATTACAAAATTTCTGGGTTCTGTTTTTTCTGGGTTAGAAAAAACAGAATCCAAATTATTTATTTTCCTATTAAACTAACTCCAACCCCAACCCTAAACCCAAACCAGAGATTTTATTATTCAAGTAACACCGCTTTGGCTACGGACTTCAATCATAGCTGGTGTTTTTGTTTTTTTCAGCAGCCACCAGCAACCATTTTTTGAGGCAAGGGATGGGACAGTTCAATGTAAAGAGTACCAAAAAAACCTTTTTCTTCTATTCACACCTTCTGTCTTTAGTCTTTTTATTTATGCAGAAAATAGTATCAATCACATATACACACATATTTTGCACCCCAAAAACAGGGAGGTCAAAGTTAAGTGATTGAAAAAAATCAGAAAGTTTTAAAATAAAATAAAATTAATTCATTGCTAAATCAACACTGAAAATTTAATTAAAATCGGATATTTCCCTGAATTTTGGTAAAATTTTTTTCAAACATGGGGGTCAGAATTTTATTAAAAAAACACGGATTTTTCAACAAATTGACCTACTTAAATTGAAATGGACATTAGAATTTTATTTCAGGCAGGTGTTAAGAGTGTCTCTGTTAATCACGCTCAACTCCCCTTCAGTCGCATATAGAGAGAAAAAGAGAGATGTATAATGTAAAGACAGGGATGGGTCAGTTTTTGACTTAATTGCAATTTACAACTAATTAGAACCAATTAAAGTGGAATTTTTTTTCAAACATTTAGTAATACTAAAACTAAGGTATAATATAGTATAAATTTTGTGTCAGTAAGGTCACCAACAAAAAAGCCTTTAGGGATCAAATGTTGAAAATCTCAGCTTTGGTATAATAATATATATATATAATATTCAACCCCTAAAATATAATTGGAATACAATTTTAACTGTTTTTACTAGCTATTATTTATAATTAGAATTAATGAGATAACAATAAAAAAAATAAAAAATTATTAATAATAACAATGAGAACTAAGGAATAAATGCACAAATAAAATAAGCCGTACGTGAATATTGAGAGAAAAATATCAACTAACAGGGAATTCAACCATTATTATCTGAAAAGAAATGTATCAGAGTTTAACTAAGGAATTACATCGACTTAGTGTAGGGTAGGGTTCTGATAAAATCATTTGGATTGAAACCATGGTAGACCCATAACTTTTTTTTTTATCAAACCAAACACCTAATTTAGTTTCATAAACACGTAATTTATCTAACTGAACACCTAATTAGTTTCATAAACACGTTTATTTAACTGTATTGAAGAGTTAGTCTACTGGAATAACAGCAGAATCAAGAATCCATCCATGAATCTGGGTGATTTGGGTGATTCCATTCCTTGAGTTCTGCTTGACTGCTTGATTTGAATGACATTGTGGAGTCTTATATATACTTTGTCATTTTGCAGTGGACTTTGTAGCATTCGGGTTTGTATTTCAGTTACAACCGTTTGTTGCCTTGTCTTCCCAGTTCGACGGTAATTGGAACTTTAATTATTCTTCAAACTGAACACATAATTTAGTCTCATAAACATGTAATTTATCTAACTGAACACCTAATTTAGTTTCATAAACACGTAATTTATCTAACTGAACACATAATTTAGTCTCATAAACATGTAATTTATCTAACTGAACACCTAATTTAGTTTCATAAACACGTAATTTATCTTACTGAACACATAATTTAGTTTCATAAACACGTAATTTATCTTACTGAACACATAATTTAGTTTCATAAACACGTAATTTATCTTACTGAACACATAATTTAGACACGTAATTTATCTTACTGAACACATACTTTAGTTTCATAAACACGTAATTTATCTTACTGAACACATAATTTAGTTTCATGAACACGTAATTTCTTAAACTAAACACCTAATTTATCTAACTGAACTGAACACATAATTTAGTTTCATAAACACGTAATTTATCTAACTGAACACATAATTTAGTTTCATAAACAGTAATTTATCTAACTGAACACATAATTTAGTTTCATAAACACGTAATTTATCTAACTGAACACATATTTAGTTTCATAAACACGTAATTTATCTAACTGAACACATAATTTAGTTTCATAAACACGTTATTTATCTAACTGAACACCTAATTTAGTTTCATAAACACATAATTTATCTAACTGAACACGTAATTTAGTTTCCTGAACACATAATTTCTTAGACTAAACACCTAATTTATCTAACTGAACACATAATTTCTTAAACTAAACACCTAATTTATCAAAGCAAACAACAAGAAACAGCCATTAGAAGAGAAGACAACAGCCATACAACATTAGAATAAGAAGTTTAATCACTTACAGGTTTGTTGATGATCCATGGACAGGAACTGAGAGTATTGAGACCATCATAAACAGCATTTAGACTTCCAGATGGCGCCACCGTGCTGTTTGTTGACTTACACACCGAGTCGGGCAGACGAATCAATTTAGCTGAAATTCAAAAAATAAATTTAAAGTCAAAATTCAATACACAAAAAAATTTTTATCCCATGGAATTCTTTCAAGAAGTAGCCGTGCTAGTGCTACTGTATGGCAGCACCAACTGAACTCTAACAAAACACTGATAGAAAAAACTCGATGGGAACAACAGAAGAATGCTGCATGCTTTCTTAAACAAAACTTGCAAGTAACACCTAACAAAAAAAAAAAACAAGCAGCTGTACAGTGTAGAAGCTGTATTGCATGTTCCGATTCTTCACAAATAATATTTAAAACGATGATAAGACACAGTTTAGGCAGAAAATACCGAGAAATAAACACAAGACATATATTCAATTAATAACAAATAAATTCATTCTGAGAATAAATTTGTATAAATGAAAAGAAATCTGTAATGTTCACAACATAAATATGAATGTAAAATTTGTAGGTAAAAAAAGTTCCTACGTTCGATAGGATTTTGTTCGATAGAAAAGTGGACAAATAGAAAAAAGTTTTTGGTGTTTACGACCTGAGAAATGAATTTCTGATGTTGATCGCAGTGCCAACAATGGTAGATGGTACACAGTAAAAAATAAGTTAGAATGTCCAGAATCCAAATCTATGCCCTCCCCTTCACTTAGTTGGCCATTCCCCTTCGAAACTAAAAAGTCAGTCAAGATATCAGCAAGTTAAGCTGACACAGTCATGTTGTAGCCAAAGTTCTCTCGAAAGATAAGTGATTCTTATTTATTTTTATTTTTTCTTAAATGCCGGCATATTTAGTCATAAAATATATATATATATATATATTTTATTTTATTTTTTCTTAAATATATATATATATTTATAAATATTTATTAATATTTTTCTTAAATATATAATATTTTTCTTGAATATATATATATTATATTAAATATATTATATTAAATATATTAAATATATATATATATATATATATATATATTAAATATATTAAATATATAATATTTTTCTTAAATATATATATATATTTATAAATATTCATTAAATATATATATATATTTATTTTTATTTTTTCTTAAATGCCGGCATATTTTGTCATAAAATATATTGCATTTATTTCATTATTAAGCCTTTATCAATGTCATCTATTTAATAGAAAATGGAACCTGTGGACTTTAATTAAGTTAAAACTTAGGAAAAGCTAAGGATTTTTTTCTTCAGTGTGGTGGACCCGTAGATCTCGACAGATCATCCACCTGCGGTCCACAAACCCCTTCAGTCATCTTGCCTCGGCTTGTCACTGATACCAGACTTTGAGGAAGGAGAGCATGCAGTGCATGTCGCGCAAGTGCACAACATGTTAACATGTGCAGATATTTCTACAAGTCCCACAGCAATGGAAGAAGAGCAACCTGTGCAGGCTTGACGGGCTGGAAACATACAGCTGTGAATCTACACGTGACGCAGCTCTTGACCCATCTAACGCCGCTTCATTGTTGATTGAACAGCAACGTGCCTCGGTGAGGTTGTGAGTGACTGAGCAGCCCCTTGGGTAGCACTGTTCACTCAGACATCTGGGAAGGGCTTAGAAAAGGTGGCCTAAACAAATGCCTGTTCACCTATCAAGCTGGACAGCAACCCGCAAACTGGTATTGTAGCAAAGGTACTCTCGATATGGGGTAGACATTGACATTGCGAAAGTCCGCTTCAGCGATGAGGACCAACTGACAGAAGTGGGGGGCTGGGTACACCTTCTTTTAAAAGGGCAGGCCAATGGTAGCTGTAAGTGGTTTGAGATGAGGCAGCCCGAGCATTTTATCCTGAAGCGGTCTCTACATTAGCGGTACATAACGGACATCATGGACACATATCCTACAGTTAAGACTGACCATATATGTGACAGGGTACGTATAAACAAAGTTGAATCCGTGCACCACCTGAATGCTCACAACCAAAATACTTGTAGAAATGGCCTTCTTCTGTGAAGAAGTGGCCATCACCATGTATCTGTCTACGTATTTATCTCACTTTCCCTTCACTTAGTATTTCTCTCTTTAAATGGTGACCTCTGTTTGAGTGTAAAGTAAAAAAAAAAAAGACAGAAAAAAGACAAACAACAAACACAAACAAAACAAAGAAATATTTTTACTCACTGGAGGCCAATAGGTTCGAGCCGACATTTACCGATATCCAAGGAACTGGCGGAATCAACATTGGCAGAGCCACGGCATCAAACGTCAATTCAGAAATCATGTTTGATTGGAACAATTTCATCGTTCTCGGATGAGGCTGTAAATAAAACAACGAAATAAGTTTTATATACGAAAAAAGATAACATCCATTAGAATAACTTGCAATAAAAATTTTATTAAAAAAGCCCTCCGGGCAGCATAAAAATTAATTTTTCATTTAAAGATATTACCTAAGGGGATAAATATATATTTAGTTCGGATTTCAAAAAAAAATTAAATAAAGGGAAGGGTCAACCAAGTTTTGGTTTGGTGTGGTCTGTTTTATGCCATATCAACCTCAGTGGGTGATTTAATGCCGATAAAGTCATTGAAATAAAGTCGTTCTTAATGGATACTCATTTTTTTTTTATAAATACATTTTTCTATTTAACCCATAAATGGGACCTTAACAGGTACTAGCACAAACTTATTTTTACTTATTGCAAACCTCAATGCTTTAAAAAGATGCCCTCTCCCCCGCAGTCAAAATGTTGGCTCATATCCTAACTGCAGGTTTTCATGATGTAGTTATAACTACATGTAGCTCAACTCCTGCAGTTAGCTGTAATTAATCAATATATTGATTAATTCAGTAGATTTAACCCTGAAGATCCTTATGCTGAAACTCGAGTAGATTATTTCTGTACACACTATAAATATATATATATATATATATATATTATTGCAACCCTCAATTAATGCTTTAAAAAGAGACACCTCCCCCGTCTATGGAAAAAAATGTTGTCTCACCTTAACTTCTTCTTTTGTGATATAACTGTAATTCCTATAAACAGTGTAGAATGCTGGGGCTAATTGGTGACTGAAAAGAAAAAAGAAAACATCAACAGATTGTAAAAAGGAGGTCAAAGTTCATATAATTGAAGCTTTGGAGATGATAAGAATAACCTTACACACACTCACATACATATTTACTTTTGACAAAAATTAATAATTTTTGATTTTTACTATGAAATGCATTGGACAATGATTTTTACTATGAAAATGCATTGAAAATGCATTGGACAATGATTTTACAATGAAAATGCATGCATTGGACAATGATTTTTACTAAAATGCAAATGCATTGGACAATGATTTTTACTATGAAAATGCATTGGACAATGATTGGACATGAAAATGCATTGACAATGATTTTATTATGAAAATGCATTGGACAATGATTTTTTATTATGGAAAATGCATTGGACAATGATTTTTTACCTGAAAATGCATTGGACAATGATTTTTACAATGAAAATGCATTGGACAATGAATTTTTTAGATGAGGCTTAATAATTTGTATAAATTGGATTGTTCGGACTATTGTCCTCATCTTTGAACAATAGTCCAAATAATCCAAAATAATCCAAAAATGCATTGGACAAAGATTTTTACTATAAAAATTAATTTGTAAATTATTTCTACTCTAAAAGTGATTTTATGGACTGCTCAGCCACCAGGATTCCATCCTTAAGCATCACAGTTCACCACCCATGGCCAGCAGAGGTGCGGCCAGTGTATTATTCTCCCCCAACCAACAGGATGGCAAACTGTTATGCTAATTTTCATTGTGGTATATAAACATCACTGTATCCTCCGGTCTTCCCCAGTTCTTCCCTGTCTATCCGATTATAGCTAAGACCAAATCTGATAAATCATTTTTAATAGTTTGACTGTTGATCAAACAAGGTGTCAAAGAACTTTTGAAGATCTCATTCAAATAACAATATCATATGTCATGAGAAACATCATTTGTTGCATAGGGCCAAATTCAAGTAGTAGCAATAGTCGTTAGTTCAAAAACAACATACAAAGTCGTATAGTCACAAGGCGGCTGTTTATTTCTTTCAAGGCTCGTGGGTTCTTTTTTCAGAGAGAAAGAAAAAAAAAGAGGGTAGGGTCAAATTATTCTATCGTGAATCATGTTCGGTACTACTATGCGAAACCCATCATGGTGGTAGGAGTGAAGCTCCGTCTGCCTCTCATGAAGCCTGGCCGAAAAAGTACAGTTTTTCTCTTCTCCCGTTTGTCATCCCCGGGGGTGGGAGGTCACTTTTGCTCCTCAACAGTGTAGGGACTAGAACTCTCCTGTGCCTTTAGGGACAGGAAGTAGTAAAGGTAACGTCCCCTGTCAGGTTGAGTGAAGAACTCTTTTTGACTGTTTGAAATTTGGGAGAAATAACTGAAGACTCAACCTGACACCCCCCTCAACGAGGGAGATATTCTGAATTGTAAGTACTGCCCTTCAGTGCTTGTTCTATTGACTGTCGTTGAGTTTGTATGTAAATAAAATAGGTTAAAGGTACATGTGCTTTCCCCTTTGTCTTTACATTCTGAAAACGTATATTCTATTTTCTTTAGACTGTAGACAGCCTTTCCTACAACAGAAACTAGAACTTCCAGTTTTATTTTTAACTTTAGTTCCGGGGGTCATTGGTTGGCCAACTGAGTTCCAAACTTTAACCTCTCTTTGTTCTTATTTCTTTCTCTTGAAATCTGAATACCGTTTTATTTTTATTCCCAAATTCCCTGTAGACCATAATAATTATGCCACACATTGTGTTACATAATTATGGATCCCTAATATCTTTTTAAGGTAGTATAGAAATCCTTATGGCGATCAGTACAGCTGATGGCCTTGAGAGTGAGTGACAATGCTTGACCTCACTCTGACCTTGCCTTGCGGGATAGACCGTGAGAATCGGAAGGCAATAGAAAAGCCCCCTTCCGGTTTAAGGTGTAAGCAACTCAGTTAGTCAGTTAGGAGTTAGAAGCGAAGCTAGCAAGATGTGAGACTCACTGCGTGATTGTCTGGTCTGGGGTTCTACGAATAAAGTAACATCAAAAGTAAATCGAAGTCTTGTTGTTATTACTAAAAGCTATCAATGACACAAGCGATCCCCAGCAGGAACCAGACCTGGAACCCTCAATAGAAGACCAGACGAGATCTTAGAAGATATACCAGATCCGGCCAGAAGAATAGACGACCAGAGTAAGAAGACGTAAGGAGGTATATAACATATATAGATATATAGTGCCGGTAAAGAGGTATGCAACATATACCTATTTAGTACCATGACGCCGCCGCTACGTTACAATTGCAATCAAAATAACAAAGATAAGGATAACAGATAAAATGATAATAAAAAAACATTACTTTTGGTTTTTAACTTGTGGATTTTCAATCTTCAAATCGTAGAGAACAATATCAAAAAGTATTCGACCAATCTGGAAAAAATAAAAATAAAAACTGATAATTCGGTTAATGAATATTTTAGGAGTCAAGGATTCTAATTAGCATTTCATAGTTACCTTTATTAAATATACTAGCAAATATATGCACCCTCTGCCGGGTGCAAGTATTTAAGTTTTAAAATATTATATTAAATTAGAAAGGCCAATGAAACTATGTGTAGTGTGTATATATGTTTGTGAAAAAAAATGGAAATGAATCCGACAGATATGTTGAAAAGATAATTGCAAGAAAAACATTATAGATTAAATATACATTTATTATTGTTATAACAATAATGAATTTAATATAGACATTAATGATTTCTCCAATATTGTTCACTTAAATTTGACAGCTGCCAATAGCCGCATGGGTAAACCCACCCAACAGGGTGGGGGTCCAGTGGCTTCAGCCCTGGATCTTTACAAGTTAATAGCGTCGATCCCAGGGGGCTATCCCCCCAGGCAATACCTGCCCCAAGGAAGGGCTGGGTTTATTGCCCAGCGCCTGAGGCGCCCCCCCTTGAGGGGGAATTCCGACGGGATCAACGCAATTTTTCACCTGCCACCCATGAGCTTCGGTTTGTGGGTGGTCCCACATTAATAGGGCCTTGTGCCTAACCCGTACAAGTGGATGTGGATGACTTATATATATATATATATATACACATGTAAGTAAAGTAAAGTCGTCGGGGCGGCCTAATGTCGGTATCAGCTAATCAGCGAGGGAGTCTATCCCCTTTTCACTAGCGCTAGACCAAGGAGATTATTTTAGCGTCTGAGGTGGAGCGCCACACCTACCATCAGCTCCTTACTTTACCGCACAGATCCCTGTGCTACTCATACGCTGAGTTGGCGGGGCCGGTATCGAACTAGGAACCTTGTGGTTTCTAGCTGAACGCTCTATCGACTGAGCTAACCCGGCCCGCCTACGCTGTAGTGTTTCGGTCTGTTTCGATAGACCTTCATCAGAGCTTTCGTTAGTTTGAGGAAAAAAAAATTATTACTGAAAATAAGAAATCTGCAAGCTACAGTTTTTTGGTGTGTTAGGCTTCTTTTTAGTCGATCTTGAAATGTGAGAGAGAAAAAATCTATTTAGAATTGTTGACAAACGTAGCGTTCTTAGATTTAAAAAAAAAAACGCCATTACGGTTTACTCGTTTATACTAAATGAAATGTGTGCGTGTGTGCGCGCGTGTGTGAGTGAGTATGAGTGTATATTATTATTAAATTATAATTAATAGAAAAAATATATACCTTATTTAATTGAACTGACGGCATCTCCTATTTTTATTTCTTTTTTAAACTATGTTGATAAATGTGTGTGTTTGAATTTTATTTAGTGTTTATTTAATTTAAATTAAATTTTTTACATTATTATTTTTTGTTACAATATTATTAGTACATAATTAAATTTTGTTTAATATATATATATATATATATAGGGTCATCCACAGACACGTGTTTCGACTTATCAAGTCTCCTCAGTGTGGCTAGACATTTTGTAAGCTACCTACAGCCGGAATTGAAATCCGATCGGTTGAGTGTCAGTCCGGCACCGTAACCATTAGGCTGTCTTCACTTACAGAATGGGAAGGGGATTTTAACTGTTTTAATACACACATCGCTTTGCGTGTAAAGGCCGTCACAAAGTGCTCCATTCCTTAGAAGAGCGTTATATATTAATATATATATTAAATCCACTATTGTTATTTGTCAATGTTGATAAATGTGTGTGTTTGAATTTTATTTAGTGTTTATTTAATTTAAATTAAATTTTTTACATTATTATTTTTTGTTACAATATTATTCGTACATAATTAAATTTTGTTTAATATATATATATATATATATATATACATTTTAAATCCATTATTGTTATTTGTCAACACGTCACAATCAAATTTCATTCATACATGCAGAATATTCCATTTAAAAATTATTTTGAATATAATATGTATAAGACAAAATGAACCAGGTATCCAATAGGCACCCCAGCTGGAGCTGTTTTGAAAAGAACACCTTTTGCTTTTCACAATAAACACCTGGTTGTTTGTTTACAAACAATAGACAATTTTTCTTTTGCATTAGAATTTCCCAGTAAGATTTGTTAAAAGTTTGTTCATGTATATTTACAACCGAAAGATACATTTTTATACTAAAATAGTTTTCGATTTAATTTTTAAAAATCAGCTATTTCATGTTAATAGGAAATTCTTTTTAATCATAAAACTTTAAACGAAAGACAAATTTTTATATCAAAATAGTTTTTATTTAATCAGAAGAGAAATGCAGATATGTTTATTTAAATGAAAATAGTTTTTATTTACAAAATATTTTTTATGTTTATTTAAGTAAAAGAAAGTTGCTTGGAAATAGTATCACACAATTTATAGAGTTTATTTTCCATACGACTCTCGTATCACAACCGGAAGTGTACGGTGAAAAACAAAAGGTGTTCTTTTCAAAACAGCTCCCAGCTGAGGTGCCTATTGAATACTTGGTCTGACAAAATAAAATAATAAAAACAAAATATCAGGCATGCAAACTGCATTCTTCTTCAGGACAAGAGCATTTTTCAAAGAAGAAGATTGTTTTATTAATTGTTCATTTAATGTTCATTCATCGTTCATTTCTATCTGGGTAAATACAGTTTCAGTTTCGATATATTTTTCGAACACTCTTCGTATTTTGAAGAAAATTAATTCATTCTAAATGACCAGATTTATGTCTAGACTTTGTTTATATATAAAAAAAATGTTATACTCACCCTTTGATGACATGGATTGGCCAAGTTTTGTTGGGCACATCCTAAAAAAGGTAAATAAATAAATAAATAACATTTCAAAAAAAGTAGATTTTTTTAAAAATATACAAAATTGTATTACTAGTTTCACATCATCTTATTATTGTTGCTTTTTATCCCAACACTCTGGCTAGATACACTCTTCATTATTACTATTATTTTATTACTAGTTTCAATCCATCTTATTATTGTTGCTTTTTATCCCAACACTCTGGCTAGATACACTCTTCATTATTACTATTATTTATTACTAGTTTCAATCCATCTTATTATTGTTGCTTTTTATCCCACACTCTGGCTAGATACACTCTTCATTATTACTATTAATTGCTAGTTTTAATCCATCTTATTATTGTTGCTTTTTATCCCAACACTCTGGCTAGATACACTCTTCATTATTACTATTATTTTATTGCTAGTTTTAATCCATCTTATTATTGTTGCTTTTTATCCCAACACTCTGGCTAGATACACTCTTCATTATTACTATTATTTCATTGCTAGTTTTAATCCATCTTATTATTGTTGCTTTTTATCCCAACACTCTGGCTAGATACACTCTTCATTATTACTATTATTTATTGCTAGTTTTAATCCATCTTATTATTGTTGCTTTTTATCCCAACACTCTGGCTAGATACATTCTTGTTGCTGTTGAACTTTTAATCAATGGTTTAGCATAACAACACTTATTTCATACATTTTCCATTGGGAAAATCTGAGCAGCTATAAGTCTATAGTATTCTGTTTAAGATTTCTTTTGTCAAAGGTTTAAGTCGGTTTGTTTTTTTATGGCGTATCAACCTTGGTTGGTCATTTAATGCCGACAAAGTTTTGAAATAAAGTCATTCTTAATGGATGCTTAATTGTTTTTTATAAAAACATTTTTCTATTTAACCCATTGATGGGACCCTAACAGGTACTACCACTGCAGGTCAGAGTGGATCAGGGATTTTAAGCAAAAATAGATATTGCAATACGAAGAATTTAAACTTTTGATTCTCAACTTCTTTTTATCATGAAGAACTGGATTTTAATACCCCAAATACTATTATTATTTTCAATCTGGATTTTCAGTGAAACTTTTGGTAGACAACAATATTCTATTTACAACATAACACTTGCTGAGCATTGGTTTATAATACAAAGTACATAATGAAACTTGAATAAAGGTTATTATTATCTTCAACATTTTTGGACCATTCAAAAGAAGAAACATTTTTTTTTAAAGTCCTGATGACTTTTTTAAATTTAGCTTATGGAAATAATGAAAATTATGAACGAAAACAATGTTTACTGTTTACATTTTCGTACCGTTAAATCAACTGAAATTTAATGTAATGACTAGCGACCTTTTTAACAAATTCTATGAAAAATGAAATATGTTTAAAATAGGTTTTTTTCTTAAAATATTTGGGGAAATATTTTTTATAAGGTCTCAACACCCCCTCATTATATTTTATGAAAACTGAAAAAATAAACAAATAAAAAAATGATTTTTAATTTTTTTTTTCTATAAAGATAATAGTCTGAATAATAATATCAGAGATTTTTATAAGTTTCTATACGGGATTTTTTTTTAAGTAAAAAAAAAAACATGAATTCTACTAAAAAAATGTTAATATTATGACATAAAATTGTTTCAAAACACTCAAAAATTCAGGATTACATTTAAAAAAAATATTTTCAATGTTTAAAAAAAAAAACCCTAAAATAAACATTGTAATACATTAATTTTCGGTGATTTTTAAAAATTCTATTTTTAGGAACAACCCCTGGTGTTCCTAAAAATGTCTTCGTCCAGTCATGGACCGGGTACGTTTTTTTATATATATATATATATATATATATATAATATATATATATATACCAACCCCTCCACAGAAGCAGAATGCAACACAAGGTCAATTTCTTAAGTGGAGTTTAACAGGTTTGAATTCAGAGATTTTCTTAGACTGGTTACCTAGCCATGGTCAAAGAGCCCAGTCTGCCCTACTATTTACCCATAGCTGGTGGGAGAATTGGATTCATACCTTTTCCAAGGGTATTAGCGCTATGTGAAATGCAAACCATTAACCATTAGACCACAGACGCCTCCATAAATTTGAGCAGCTATAAGTCTATTGTATTCCATTCCCATAAAAACTTGTCCTAAAAATAGTAAACTTACCAAAGTTGGCCCATCAATATGTTTCATCTGCAGTTTCTGCCACAGGACCCGATAGTTCAGTATTTCCAGATTAGGGTCATTGTACAATTCAATATAATCCCGATACAGACGGCCCATCTTGGGGTAAAAAGAAAAAAGAAAAAAAAAGAATGTAACATAATTTTTATTGATGAGGAGAAAAAAATGTTGAATATTCAAACACCTTGTTATATATATTTAACAGCCCCCCCCCCCCGCCCCGCATGAAGAGATCAATTTGTTAAGTAGCATTCCCAGTTGATTTTTTTTATTTGAGGTTATTGTTATTTAACCACATTAGTTATATAGATCTCTGTAAATGGAGTTCAGAACTGTTTGAATTATGCAAATATCCCCAGTGGTTCAAAAGTTATGAGAATTTAAAGCCCCGAAATTGGGGGTACAAAAGTGGACATGATTTTGTTAAAAAATGTCAAATTACGGACCAATTCAGAACAAGAAATTTAGTAATTTCTTCACTATTTCTTTATTTTTGGAGCAATTTTGAATTCTTATAAAGTTCTTTGCTATTTCTGATTCTGCACTTAAATTTTATCTATTTTCATTTTAATATAGTATATATACACATATATCTTATTATAATAGAGATTGTTTGTTTGTCTGTCTGTAACCGAAACTATATTACTTCTCAACTCACAATCCCCTTTGTTATTTACGCCACATTGTCCATGATTGTTATTTTTATTTAAACCTCAATTATTAATAAAATTATTTTACATTATTAATACTTTTGACTTTATCTACATTCTAACATGCAATTGTATTTATATATGCAACAAAATAGTGGGTTACAGTGTGAACAGGAAAGCTAATTTGCATATTGATATTAAAAGTTTAATCTTATTAAATATGCGCTTGGTATTATTGATTTCTAATTGTGTGTTTTTTTCTTAATGAATATGAGCAAAAATCTCGGGGATAAATCTTAAAAGAAATCCATTAATATAAAGAAATAAAAGTAATTTTATTCTTTACTTCCTAATTTAACTAAATAGTTAAATCAGGAAAATTCAGCAATAAAAGGAGTGAGTGATGGAAAATGATGGAAGACTTAGTTTCAAAGTTGTTCTATTCTTCGATTATACCCCCTCTGTTTCAAATCATTTTATTTGGATTTTTATTTAGTTTCAAAAGTATTTCAAATTTAACATATTTCATTACATTAAAACTTAAATATTTGCACCCGGAGGGTGCATATATTTGCTAGTAGTATTAATTTATATAAATAGCATCACTTTGGACTTTAAAATACCTTTTTAAATACCTGCTATGTTGTATTAAATACAAGAAATAGAATAACACATTATATAATTTTATCTAACAAAGCCTTTTTAATTTTCTGCAAAAAATAATTCAATGGATAAAAACACATAAAAGTTACATATTTAGAAAGATTATTTTATTAATAATAATAATAATCCTTAGTAAACAATTATAGCTGGGCAATTCCATGTCAAATCATCCAGAAAAAAAAAGTAACATTGTCACCCACCCACCCACTTCAATTTTTCTGAAATTTAGTACAGGTGTGGACTGTGTTAAAGTTAGACATTCCCCAAAATTTGAGCTTCAAATTCCAAAAATTAGCGGAGGTCTGTCGATCTTTAGCTCTCCAAATTTGGTGGGTTTCACAAAAAATGGCAACTTTTTGTAATCTATTTTTGTGTGCCTGAACCCGACGCTACAACATCAATTAACATTTTGCAAATCAGAAATTAATAATTTGAAACTGGTTAACTTTTGTGAAGAAAATTGAAAAATTGAAAAATTGAAGTGAGAATTTTTAAGAGTAGGGAAGCTCTAGATCATTTTACAGACAAGAATAGATTACAAAAGGTCACCATTTTTCGCAATCTCCCACAAATTTGGATAGCTAAAAATGTGTTCTTAATAACAATTAAGTTTATTTCAAATAATGCGCAAGCACAATTAAGAACACATTTTATGATATTTCCGTGTTAAAACATTCAGTTGTATCGATTCGAACAAATTCGTATTTTCAGTGTAAATTTACAGTGAAACGAACAAGCAATATGAAAATTAAACATAAAAGAACTTTAAAAGTCCTAAAGATGATGGTTGGTTAGTTTATTGATTTTAACGGCATATCAATCCATCTAGGATTATGTAATGCCTGATGGTTAGGAAGTAATATATGTTGTGTATTTATATTTATACTTTTTAGTAATTGGTTTTAACAATGTGTTAGTACCATTGGGGATCATGATTAAGTTCATGTCTATATTCTATGATATAATTTTATTTCCCTCAAAAAGGACAGAATGTCCTCCATGTTGACATTTTCAAATAGATCATGTCTATATTCTCCAAGCTCCAAGCAGGGATTCTTTTTTCCTGCTGGTACCATATAAAACAATATTATCTGTTTATAAGGAAATGGGCAGTGCTGTTTAATCCTTTTAATATTAGGGTTGCTGACGGCTCCAAGCAGGGATTGTTTTTTCTGCTGGTACGATATAACTCATATTTTCTCTCCTGGTATTAAATTCTAGACTAGTGGCTCTACTAATGCTGGAGAGGCCCTGTCTGTGCTGTTATTTTACATGTGGGTGTGTTGAGGGGGAGAGATTTATCCCAGACTGCAATTGTTTTCATAATTTTGTAAAAGCATGAAGTACTTACCTTTTTAGCGACAAGAGAATCAAGTTTGTCTTGGATGAGAAATTTATAATATACTCGATATCCCATTCTTTGCCATAAAAATCCAAGACCAGGACTAAAAGATTCAGAATCAGTTGCCAATCTCTTTGCTTCCTGAAAGATGAACAAAAACAAGAATTGTACACAGTTATATGGTTTCCAGTATTCCTATCTAATACAAATAATTTGAAAACAGTTATATGGTTTCCAGTATTCCTATCAAATACAAATAATTAGCATACAGTTATATGGTTTCAAGTATTCCTATCTAATACAAATAATTAGCATACAGTTATATGGTTTCAAGTATTCTTATCTAATACAAATAATTAGCATACAGTTATATGGTTTCAAGTATTCCTATCTAATACAAATAATTTGCACACAGTTATATGGTTTCAAGTATTCTTATCTAATACAAATAATTTGCACAGTTATATGGTTTCAAGTATTCCTATATAATACAAATAATTTGTACACAGTTATATGGTTTCAAGTATCCTTATCAAATACAAATAATTTGTACACAGTTATATGGTTTCAAGTATTCTTATCAAATACAAATAATTTGTACACAGTTATATGGTTTCAAGTATTCTTATCAAATACAAATAATTTGTAGTTATATGGTTTCAAGTATTCTTATCTAATACAAATAATTTGCACACAGTTATTTGGTTTCAAGTATTCTTATCTAATACAAATAATTTGTACACAGTTATATTGTTTCAAGTATTCTTATCTAATACAAATAATTTGCACACAGTTGTATGGTTTCAAGTATTCTTATCTAATACAATTTTGCACAGTTATATGGTTTCAAGTTGTATGGTTTCAAGTATTCTTATCTAATACTAATAATTTGCACAGTTATATGGTTTCAAGTATTCCTATCTAATACAAATAATTTGTATAGACCAAGTGTTAAGATGAACATAATATGAAAAGCTAAATCAAATTGTTTTTGAAGTAAATTAATTAAAAATAAAAATATTGAAAATAACTTATGTCATTGGATTTTACACTGTGATGTAAGAATGCCAAGAAACAATTTTACCCACATGAATTGGGGTCGTTACTCAGATACACAGCACACAACTAAAGATAGAGCAGGCAAAATTAGATTTTCTATTACACAACTTTTTATTTCTTATTTTCCCTTTATTTTTGTTTTGAAATAAAAATGATTGGGAAAAAATTCAAGCAAAATAGAATTCATAATAAATGTTAAACTTTCCTTCTTTTTTTAAATTTTTTATTTATCTCTTTCTTGTTAACTCCCTCTTTCTACTTTATCAAAAGTTGAAGAAACACTCACCTGGAACATGATGTTAACGTAAACATCAGGCGGAAACAGTTTCATGTATGGGTAGAGGCTCATTCGGTTGTCGACTGTCACAAAAAAAAAAAAAATTTTTTTAAATCAATTTGGTTTAGTTTATTTGTTTAATGGCATAACAACTACTTATGGGTTATTCAATGCTGAAATTCAATTTATTTCTGAATGTTTGATAGGTTTAGTATGTTTATTTAAGGGCATATAAACTCCTTATGGGTTATCTAATTTCAAAATTTGATTTTTTTCTAAATATTTGATTGTAAACATAACTATAGTTTTTAAAGATATATATAACATTTTTAGATATAATTTTATTTGTCTATAATCATTTGCTTGCAGTTATATAGTTTCAAGTATTCCTATCTAATACAAATAATTTGTACACAGTTGTATGGTTTCAAGTATTCCTATCTAATACAAATAATTTGTACACAGTTATATGGTTTCAAGTATTCCTATCAATTACAAATAATTTTTACATAGTTATATGGTTTTAATTTTACATAGTTATATGGTTTCCTATCTTTTAAAAATAATTTGCACACTGTTATATGGTTTCAAGTATTGCTATCTAATACAAATAATTTGCACAGTTATATGGTTTCAAATATTCCTATCAATACAAATAATCTGCACACAATTATATGGTTTCAAGTATTCCTATCTAATACAAATAATTTTTGTTTCACCATAAATCTACACTGAAAATACAAATTTGTTCGAATCAATACAACTGCATGTTTTAACACGAAAATATCATAAAATGCGTTCTTAATAACAATTAAGTTCATTTCAAATAAAGTGTAAGCATAATTAAGAACACATTTTATGATATTTTCATGTTAAAACATGAAATTGTATTGTTTTGAACAAATTCATATTTTCAGTGTAGATTTACAGTGAAATGAAAATGGCCAACCAAAACAAACGGCTTCCTCAAAGTGAAACAAACAAGGGGAAGTTACTCTCATTTATGTAGCTAATGTTCTGATCACCCTATTTTTGTTTGTTTACAATCTTTTACTATTATATTTCTGAAGTAAAAGAAAAAAAATAATCAGTTTTGCTATTTAGGTAGAGTTTTTTTATTTTTCAGACAAAACCAACAGAAATTGATTATGAAACAAAACAGATTGTTAGAAATCTGCCTGCTTATGTGACATATGTGGCCGTATATATTAATCTGCCTGCTTATGTGAAATGAAGGGGTCATATATATATATATAATATTATTAAAAAATTGAAAAACACAGGTTCAAAAACGAGTAATGTTTATTACGCCTATGCTGCAGTGTTTCATTCTGTTTCAATAGATCTTCATCAGGGCTTTCATTAGTTTGAAGGAAAAAAATATAAAAATATCACAGAAAAATAAGAAATCTTCGAGACCCTTTTGTTTGGTGGTCGGTGGGTTTATTTGAAAGTGTTGAGGAAAACACTATTTTTAAAAATATATACAGAGACGCTGAAACGGAAATGCGTTTTGTAGATTTCAAAAATGTCAAACAAACGCTAGTTCAAACAGCTGAAAGGTAAGGTGTGTGTTGAATTTTATTTAATGTTTATTTTATTTTTAATTAAAATTTTTATTTTCATTAATACAGTATTTAAAAAGAATTTTTTTATTTTTTTTATTTACGTGATGTGAGTGTGTGAGTGTATGTGAAAATTATTAGTAATTATTACATTTATCATTATATTTATTAAATTTGTATTCCTAAATCTATGCAAAGTGGAAATGTGTGTGCATGCATGTGTGTACACATAAGTGTGTATTGTTATTAATAAAGTGATGTGTGGGTGTGGGTGTTGGTCTTGGTGTGTTTATGTGAAATCACATGTGCACACACACACACACACACACTCATCATGTTTTTAATAACAATACATACTTATGCATGACACACACACTATGAAAATGCATTGGACAATGATTTTTACTATGAAAATGCATTGGACAATGATTTTACTATGAAAATGCATTGGACAATGATTTTACTATGAAAATGCATTGGACAATGATTTTACTATGAAAATGCATTGGACAATGATTTTTACTATGAAAATGCATTGGACAATGGCATTGACAATGATTTTTACAAGGAAAATGCATTGGACAATGTTTTTACAATTAAAATGCATTGGACAATGATTTTTACTATAAAATGCATTGGACAATGATTTTTTACTATGAAAATGCATTGGACAATGTTTTTACTATGAAAAAATTGAAATGCAAGTGTTGTATATATATTGTTCGGCTATGACTGTTATCATATAAGATTCTCTTTCTAAGGAATAACATATGAAAACTGCCCAGAGAGAAATACAAATTAGAGACATTCTTGTCACAAATAAAACTTACATCTCTTTTTGCTTTCATAAAAATGCAGTTTCCGTTGAAATCCTTCATGTAAAATTTTCCTCCAATATTCTAAAATTTTCTCAGTTTTCTCATTCTGAAAAAAAGAAAGAAAGAATCATAAAACAAATTAAGTGGGGGGTCAGTTTAGGAGTTGAATAATAACAAAACTGAACCCTCTTGGCCAGAAAGAGTTGATTAGACTTTTTACACAACATCAAGTGGGGGATCAGTTTAGGTGGTAAATAATAACAAAACTGAACCCTTTAGGCCAGAAAGAGTTGATTAGACTTTGAAGACAATATTAAGTGAGGGTCAGTTTAGGAGGTAAATAATAACAAAACTGAACCCTTTAGGCCAGAAAGAGTTGATTAGACTTTTTAGACAATATTAAGTGAGGGATCAGTTTAGGAGGTAAATAATAACAAAACTGAACCCTTTTGGCCAGAAAGAGTTGATTAGACTTTTTAGACAATATTAAGTGAGGGATCAGTTTAGGAGGTAAATAATAACAAAACTGAACCCTTTTGGCCAGAAAGAGTTGATTAGACTTTTTAGACAATATTAAGTGAGGGATCAGTTTAGGAGGTAAATAATAACAAAACTGAACCCTTTTGGCCAGAAAGAGTTGATTAGACTTTTTACACAACATCAAGTGGGGATCAGTTTAGGAGTTAAATAATAACAAAACTGAAACCCTTATGAAAATCTGAACAACTTACCAATCGTGTTTTTTCTTTTTTCTGCTTAATAACAGACTGGATGGTCACATAGTCTTGTTGTTCCTGATGTTGTTGTTGTTCCATCTGTCTCAGAAGGCAGTCATTATCGATCACACCCACATAGGGATTAACTTCCACCATCTTAAGAGATTAAGAAAACAGATTAGGATTAATGATATACAGGTTAATCTTATCTACATAAATGAAAAGATCTTAAAAACTAATTTTCTTCTTTTGAAAAAATGCAAAACTAGAAAGACAATACAATAATATATATATTTTTTTTAAATTTTTGAATAATAATGATAATATAAATAGAAAAAAAACACAACACTAGCATAAATAGAATAATCCAATGTTGTATTGTTTTTATCTTTGCCCCTGATGATGGCCCGTAAAGAGGCAGAAAGTACTCGGGGAGCAGATAAGTTATGGCAAATACATCAGCCAATTGCATCCAATATCATATCATCTATCTGGGAAGGAGAAAATATCAAGCTGGCTGGTAGCTGTTCACATTAACAGAATGAAAGCAAGAAAACATTACAACAGACCTAGGCTAACAATAGCCACCTGAAATTTTCGGACTACTCCCGGGGCCCTGGACAATGAACTGGAGCCGTGGCAAAAAAACTTTTGATATGGGGCAGACATCTTGAGCCTTGCGGAAGTTCGCTCAGCGAGTAGGACCAATTGACAGAGGTGGGGTCCGGGTACGCAGCCTCATGGTAGCTGTATGGAATTGATGTAAGGCAGCTCGAGCACCCCATCCTAAAGTGGCCTCTGCGTAAGCGGCACATGACGGACAGCATGGAAACGTCTCTTACATCTGGGACTGACCACATGTTTGACCTATGTGGCAGGGCCTGCCTGTCGAGGGCTGGGATTCTCGATCACATATGGTCGCATGCGAGTGGAAACCTAGAAAGAGGTTCATGTGTGACAGGAAAGAAACAAACTTGAATCAGGGGACACTCGGCTTGCTCACATCCGAACTACTTGTAGAAATGGCCTTATTCTGTGAAGAAGTGGCAATCACCATTCGGTAAATTGAACGGATGCTGAACAAATATGTTTTGAAAGAAAAGATGCTGCCTGAAGAATGTTATCAGGATAATCAAAGTGTAATAATGTTACCACGTAACCCAGTATCACTTGCTATGTGAGAAGCATGGTGATGTACTGGTTAAAGTTGCAGGAAATAGACTTGTCGATTAGAGTTCAATTCCTGGACAAAGCCACAGTTCACATAGCGCTAATACCCTTGGTAAGGGTATGAATCCAACTATTCTCCCTCCAGCTATGGGTAGATAATAAGGTAGACTGGGCTCTTTAATCTTGGTTAGGCAATCAGTCTACGAGAAGAAAAACTCTGAATTCCAACCTGGTCACTACTAGAATAGACTCATAAGAAGAAGAATTAAAAGTTCCAATTACCGTCGAACTGGGAAGACAAGGCAGCAAACGGTTGTAACTCAATACAAACCCGAAAGCCACAAAGTCCACTGCAATATATATAAGACTCCACAATGTCATTCAAATCAAGCAGTCAAGCAGCCAATCAGAACTCAAGGAATGGAATCACCCAAATCACCCAGATTCATGGATGGATCATTCTTGAGTCCTATTTATACCAACTGTCTTGGACACTGCTTGAGTTGTACTCAGTAAGCTAACTGACCTCAATACTTAGTGATCTATTTAAAAAAAATTTTAAATTTAGGTGATGGAGTGATTTTATGTGTTCTGTTAAAGTGTCTATCTTGGATACACTTGATGTAAAACCTTTGGCTTTGGTAACATTTAATTATATCGGATGGGTGTACTTTTTGTATGCATATTATTCAAAGTTATTAAGTGGAATATATATATATATATACATATATATAATATATAATGAATAGTGAATGAAAAAATGAGAAAAGTATTTGCATGGAAAGGTGCTCAATGCTAATAAAGCAGAGCAGATTTATAATCAATGGTAATATTATGGTTTCACACTCATAACTTAAAGTTTCATGGTAATCCAATCATCAGATGAGATCAATGGTTGAGATGTCAAAAACCAGTCGTGAAATGGTTGAGATGTTAAAAACCAAATTTTTTAGTGTTTATATGAAGCGTTTTTCACGCGATGGGAAATGTAAAGCTAAAAATTTTTTTTTAAAACTGTGGCTTGTTTATGTGACGTGGATTGTGTTCACGTGATGTAATGTCATGACGTTAAATTTGTATTTAAAAAACATTATAATCAAACAAACTTGCATTGGTGTTAATGCACGCAGTGTTCAGATTAATTTTTTTTTTTTTTTTTTTAAATAAATAAAAGGAAGAGTGAAAATTCAGGGATCAATTAGGATCAGGTGGTAAGTGACACAGTAAAAATTTGTTCAAATGCCTACATTTCGAAACAAGTTCACTTCTCTTATTTAGCAAGTTATTGCTTGCATTTTGTAATATACACAATATTTATATATATATATATATATATATATATATATATATATAAAGCATCAAGTATTTGAAAATAGCATAGATGGGACCATAACAGGTAATACCACACCAGATCAGAGTGGACCTGGGAGATATGATTATGAAGGCCACATTAGCTCAATCGGTAGAGCACTTGACAAGGAATTGCAACAAGGTTCCTGGTTTGATACCAGCCCTCACCAACTCAGCATATGAGTAGCACTGGGATCTGTGTGGTAAAGTGATGAGCTAATGGTAGGTGTGGCATTCCACCTCAGATGCTAAAACACAATCTCCTTGTTCTAGCACAAGTAAAAAGGGGATGGACTCCCTCACTGTCTGACTGATACCGACTTTAGGCCACCCCGACTTATATTTTTACAAAGAGGTAAAGCAATCAGACTGGCGAAAATTCAGTCGGGTTTCATTCCCAGCTAGAAGTAGCTCTTAATTCTAGCCACACTGATGAGATGTAAACATCGAAAAACAATGTCTGTGTATGACTATTATATGCTCCCAAAACCTGGTAGAGCTCTCTAGAGGGGACTTTATCAAACTTTCATCGCTTAGACAAAAAGGCATTACTTGTCTGTTGTTTACTGGTGATCATAACATACATCACTGTATGTATGTATGTATTTATCAGTTAAATATTTGCCCTTTACTGACAGCTACTAACAGCCAAGAGGTAAAGCATGATGAAGTAGCCATTAAGTCTAGCCACACTGATGAGATGTAAATGTCAAAACATTGTGTCTGACGATGGCTATATATATATGTGAAGAAAGGAAGTGAATCCGACTATGTAGTATATTAGGAAAAATGAAAAAAAACACAGGTTTAAATGGGTTAAGTGGTGAGTTTATTGGCCGACGCCGCAGTGTTTCGATCTATTAATTAGATCATCTTCAGGGCATTTGTTGGTATATGGAAGGTAATAAGAAATTTTTTTATCACAGAATAACGAGAAAAGCGAGTGGTAGTCCTTGTTATTCAGTCTGTTTAAAAAATTTTGAGGTTTGAAAAAAAGGAGAAGGTTTGAAATATGATGTGAAATATTCCCTTTTACGGTGTGAGTATGGGACGGTGTAAGAGTGTGTATCGAAAGGAAACATTGTGCATTTTTTTAGGTGTGTGGATGTGTGTGTGTGTATAAATCTTTTGCGATAAACGAGAGCGGAAACAAACCTCAAGGTTGTGTGTGTGTGTGTGTGTGTGTGTGTATGTGTGTGTGTAAGCATGGTTACCATTGAGAAACGATGTATGTTTCAGGTAGCAAGAGAATATTCTTTAAACTTTTTTGAGTCGTTGAGTTGCAGTATGCATTTGATATGTAAGATGATAGGGGGAGAGATGTAATTTACGCGTCAAAAGAAAGTAAGAGAAGAGATGTAAGCCGGGTGTGTGTATATTTTTTTTATAGTAAGAGTTCTGTATTGAAAGTTTTAAATATTGTTGTTTTATTGTTGGAACTATGTGACAATTAACCACTTAAACCATTTAAACCTGGGTTTTTTCATTTTTTCTTAATATACTACATATATATATATATATATATATATATATTTGGTTGAACTGTGCTAACATTTTGTGTCTGCAAATTTTGTTCATAATCTTTTCTAGTTGTTGAATAGATGATAATGTTCGGCTGGAATTGGCTGGTTTGCCATAACTTATCTGGTGCTAGGGCTTGCCTAAGTAAGGGCCAAAGTGGAGTGTTGCATGTTATAGATTGCTCATCTACAAGGACTGTGCTCTTAAGCATCATGGGTCGCCACCCACGGCCAGCTGGTGGCCCTATTGGGGACAGGGGATTTTTACCCCCACTGTAGAGGTGCAGTTGACAGCATTTATAAGGTACCAAGGATGATATTCTCTTTGAAGATGAGAAAGTAGCCCATGGAAAAAAGCAGGTTTTTCATTTCTTTCTTAGATATACCCTGGCCCAATTAGGGGTTCTTAGATATACCCTGTTCCAATTAGGCATAACCTGTCCCAATTAGGAATTCTTAGGCATAACCTGTCCCAATTAGGAATTCTTAGGCATAACCTGTTCCAATTAAGAATTCTTAGGCATACCTTGTCCCAATTAAGAATTCTTAGGTATACCCTGTCCCAATTAGGAATTCTTAGGTATACCCTGTCCCAATTAAGAATTCTTAGGTATACCATGTCCCAATTAGGAAATCTTAGATATACCCTGTCCCAATTAGGAATTCTGAGGTATACCCTGTCCCAATTAGGAATTCTGAGGTATACCCTGTCCCAATTAGGAATTATGAGGTATAGCGGTGCAGGTGACATGACAGGGAAATACAGAATTTAGATTGAAATTCACTTTAAAAAATAAGAAACTATGAACCAACATTATCATAATTAGCTTTTTCATAATTATCATTATGACATTAATAATAATGTATTATTAGCTACATCTTAATTATCAGTATCATAATAAGCATCATCACAATTATAATTATCACCATTATCATGATTAGCACAATAACAATTATAATTATCATAATTATGATTATCATCATTACAATCTTATTATAATGGAGATTGTGTTTGTCTGTAACCGAAACTATATCACTACTAAAATCCCAATTCCCTTAGTTATTTACGTCACATTCTCCATGATTTTATTTTTATTTAATCTGCAATTATCAATAAAATTGTTTTACATTATTGATACTGTTGAACATATCTACACACTAATAACATGCAATTGTATTTATATATACAACAAAATAGCGGTTTACAGTGTGAATGGGAAGGCTAATTTGCATTATGTTATTAAAAATATGAATTTAATAAATATGTGCTTAGTATTATTGATTTCTAATAGTTTGGTTTTATCTTAATGAATATGAACAAAAATCTCGGGGATAAATCTGAAAAGAAATTCATTAACAAGAAGAAATAACTGTAATTTTATTCTTTACTTCCTATTTTAAGTAAATAGTTAAATTGGAAAAATTTAGCAATGAAAGACAGGAGTGATGGAAGAGTAAGTTTCAGTTGTTCTATTTCTTGATTATACATCCCCTCTGTTTCAAATCTTTATCTGCATTCTTATTTAGTTTCATTAACCTTTCCAATTTAATATATTTTATTTCATTAAAACTTAAATACTTTCACCCTACGGAGGGTGCATATAATTGCTAGTTATAATAATTATCATTAACAAAATTAGCATTATCATAATTAGCATTATTCCAATTAGGATCATCACAAATTTCAATTATCATAATTATCATGATTAACATTATTGCAATTAGCATTATCACAATTATGATTATTATTAGCATTATGGCATTTATAATTATCATTAATACAATTATGATTATCATAATTACAATTATCATTATCACAATTATGATTTTCACAATTATCATTATTACAATTATGATTATCACAATTATCATTAAACCTGGTCTGAATTTAGAGGGTAATTCAAGTTTTCCAGTAGCGGTCCACTGTAACCCATTTCTTCGTCAAAAGGTTTTTGGCTCAAAGTCAGGGTTGATCGTCTTCAGGGCCTGTAAAGATCCAGTGAAAAAGAAAAAAAAAAAAAAAAGAAAAATTATCAATCAATTTTGCAAACATTTTATTTTTAATTTTTTTTTTTTCAAAGATATACAACATAAAAAGTTCATAAACAAATAGTTCACATGTACAAATAAATATGAACAATTCCATGTCAATTCATCCAGAAAAAAATAGAATTGTCACCCACTACCTTCAATTTTTCTGAAATATTTTACAGGTGTAGAATGTATTAAAGTTAGACATTCACCAAAATTTGAGCTTCTGATTCCAAAAATTGGTGGAGTTATGTCAATTTTTAGCTCTCAAAATTTGGTGGGGTTCATGAAAAATGACAAACTTTCGTAATTTATTTTTGTCTGTAAAATGAGTTCTAGAGCTTCCCTACTCCTGAAAATTGGTTTATAAGACCATTTTTGACTGAGAGATTCAAAAACTTAAACTTCAATTTTTTTCGCGACTAGCTCTTCAAAAAAATTTCAGTCTAAGGGCAGCAACTCTTGTCTGCCCTTTTGTTCAAATGAACAGCGGACCAGATGAGCAATGCCCCAATTTCACTTAGTTTAAATTACATTACAAACAGAACTTATGTTAATAAACTATTCTTAACATGTTAAATTCATTCATAAATTTAACAAATTTATGACATTTTATTCACGAGAATACAGTTATATAAAAAATACCATCATTTTCAAAGAAAATTTCATTTAAATAGAATTGCCATAACTAGACTACTTCAGTTCCAGTGATCTTTTGAAAAAGAGATTTTATCTCGAAAATTCAAGAATAAAATACAGGTTAACACACAACACCATTGTTACCATATTTTTTTTTTTCTTTACCTCTGCATTGTGATAGCCTTCTAAACCAACCTCCTAACCCAATATATATATATATATATATATATATATATATATATATATATATATCTTATTTTAAATGGAAATTATATATGTCTGTCTGTAACTGAAACTACGTCACCACTGACGTCACAATTTCCTTTATTA
The DNA here is from genome assembly GCA_023376005.1 of Doryteuthis pealeii. Classification (NCBI taxonomy): domain Eukaryota; kingdom Metazoa; phylum Mollusca; class Cephalopoda; order Myopsida; family Loliginidae; genus Doryteuthis; species Doryteuthis pealeii. The sequence goes on from CM042178.1 coordinate 18,621,915, forward strand.
TTTAAGTTATATTCTCAACGATTATGAATAGTCATTATTTAATCATAATTACAATCATATTTATTAACGATGTCATTTAAAATCTAGCTGAGTTAGATTTTACACAAAGCTACTCATATTATTAATGCATTTAAAATCCTGAAATATGTGTTTTATCTCCCTAAGAAATAAAGATTTACATAGTATATGGTGGGAATAATTTGCATAATGATTTTAACAAAATTGGGTTTAATAAATAATTATTTGCTGTTACTGATTTCTAATACTCTCATGTCATTCTCAAATGTATAAAAAGCAATCTGAATATAATTTAAGATAGAAATCAATTAAAATAACATTAAAATAAATGTAATATCATTATATTTTTTCTCATTTATTTTCATTGGTCTTTCTAACTTTATATAAAGTCTTGTTATGGTTCCAATGGGAGAAAATTATATATTTTATAAAAAAATGGGGTCCGCAAAACGGATCATGTTATAAATGTTATTTTTATCTTACATTTGCGACACGTGTTTCAGATCTTCTGATATCTTCTTCAGGCTTTGATTAATCATATGAATATGAATTTGTACATGCATGTATATATATATATATATATATATAATATATATACATAAGTATCTAACTCCTCCCTTCCTGTTCGGTGGGAGTGGTGTATAGAGGAAATTCATTTTTAACATTTGTGTTTTTAGCAGGTGGATTTGAACCTGGGTGGCTGGGTAATAAACTAATAAATTCTGAGTCTCCGTAGTTTTATGGTTGTTTATATTAGTGTTCCTTTGATGTAGTTAATCAGATGTTCATTTGATATGTCATGTGTGTGTGTTTGTAATTTATTTTTTGTTCTAAAGGATTTTGTGCTTTTACTTTTTGTGTGTGTGTGTGTGTATTTATGTATATGTGTCTGTTTTACTTTATATATATATATATATATATATAAATATATACACTTCATACTGTCCATAGAAAAAAACAAATTTGGAATTACTTAAATCATATCACCGGAGGCTCATATTTTCGGATGTAATAAGGATCCCGACTCTGCGAGTTTAACATCATTGCAGATTCATGTTGCTGGACTTGTTAGATTTTTAAACTTTCATTTGTAACCGGAACATTTTCCTGAACTTTTTTGATATTCATATACATTTTTACTACAAACTCTTTTGAGCTTTTTACGATAAAATGCTTAAACATTTTAAAAATAAATTTATTTTATTTTTAACAACACATATGTATTTTTAAAGATTTTTTTTTTTAAATTCCGGTACTGATCGAGAGCGTTCTGTGCCTCGTAATTACTGATATATTCATTTCGTTTTTTCCGCTTACAATGTTGCTTTGAAAAAGACATATTCATAATGTCGAAAAACAGATATCTGTCATCTTCTTCTTCTCTAT